>JAQMYF010000009.1:18145599-18175121 GCA_030014195.1 Neosilurus mollespiculum | reverse complement strand
GAGTGTGAGAGAATTTAAGATAGAGTGTGAGAGAATTTAAGATAGAGT
Source organism: Neosilurus mollespiculum (assembly GCA_030014195.1). Lineage (NCBI taxonomy): Eukaryota > Metazoa > Chordata > Actinopteri > Siluriformes > Plotosidae > Neosilurus > Neosilurus mollespiculum. The sequence continues at coordinate 18,175,073 of JAQMYF010000009.1, read as the reverse complement.
GTGAGAGAATTTAAGATAGAGTGTGAGAGAATTTAAGATAGAGTGTGAGAGCGTATGAGAGAGAATTTAAGATAGTGTAAGAGAGAATTTAAGATAGAGAGTGTGAGAGAGCGTGAGAGAATTTAAGATAGAGTGTGAGAGCGCATGAGAGAGAATTTAAGATAATGTAAGAGAGAATTTAAGATAGAGAGTGTGAGAGAGCGTGAGAGAATTTAAGATAGAGTGTGAGAGAATTTAAGATAGAGTGTGAGAGCGCATGAGAAAGAATTTAAGACAGAGTGGGAGAGAGTGGGAGAGAATTTTAGAGAGCAAGAAAGAGAATTTAAGATAGAGAGCCTGAGAGAGCATTTAAGATAGAGAGCGTGAGAGAGCATTTAAGATAGTGTGATAGAGAATTTAAGATAGAGTGAGAGAGAGCGAGAGAGAATTTAGGAGAGTGTGATAGAGAATTTATGAGAGTGTGATAGAGAATTTAAGATAGAGTGTGAGAGAGAGCGAGAGAGAGAATTTAAGATAGAGTGTGAGAGAGAGCAAGAGAGAGAATTTAAGAGAGTGGGATAGAGAATTTAAGATAGAGTGTGAGAGCGTGTGAGAGAGAAATTAAGATAGAGAGAGAGTGTGAGAGAGTGTGAGAGAGAATTTAAGATAGAGAACATGAGAGAGAATTTAAAATAGAGAGAGAATTTTAGAGAGTGTGAGAGAATTTAAGATAGAGAGTGTGGGAGAAAATTTAAGATAGAGAGAGAGAGAGTTTAAGAGAGTGTGAGAGAGAATTTAAGATAGAGTGAGAGAGAGAGAATTTTAGAGAGTGTGATAGAGTGTGAGAGAATTTAAGATAGAGAGCGTGAGAGAGCATGAGAGAGAATTTAAGAGAGTGTGAGAGAGAATTTAAGATAGAGAGTGAGAGAGAGGAAGAGAGTGAGAGAATTTAAGAGAGACAATTTTAGAAAGAGCATGTGAGAGAGACAGAGAGAATGAGAGTGAGACTGAGAATATGAGAGAATTTAAGAGAGCGAGAGTGTATGTGAGAGATATAAGAGAGAGAGAAACTAGCGAGAGCATGAGTATAAGAGCGAGCTCCTCCTTCTCACTAAATCCGGAGATGAAGTGTTACTCGCCCCTCGTGAATAAACGACTCACGACCGTTACAGATTGAACCTCTCACAGTCTCCTCCCTCGTCCCGACTCTGTACCTCACGTTTCATTGGAAACCCGATCTCCGTGTGTTTCCTGTGATCCGTGCAGACCGTACCTGATAAAGCTCCTCCAGGTTATATTTGATGGATGTGCTGTTCTGGATGGCACCGACGGCATCGCGCAGCTTCAGCCATGTGTCCTCGGTGTAGGTTTCCGTCAGTTTGGGTCTGTCTGTACACCACAACACACACTTAAACTTAAAGACTTAAACTTTACTAAGACTTTAAGTTGTTAAGACTTTAACTTTAAGACTTTGATGGGACCGAAAGTTCATCGGGTCGATTCCTGGACAGGCAGGAAAAACGTGTGGTGGCGGAAAGAGCTAATTTCATGATTTCATCATCATCTTAGCACTTCATGCCACTGCTGACAGACGGCCCGCACAACTTTCCCCACATGCTGCTGCCCATCTCTCCTCTTCCTCCTTTTGGGTCTCCCTTTCAATCTCCATCAGGTGGAGGTCAGGGGGTCGGGTCAGGTCTCCTAGATCTGCTACGGGTAAAACGTAACCCCGTACAACCTGCCGCATAGAGGGGCTGCCCACTATTTTGCTGTACGGGCAAAATAATAGAATCATCACAACGAGCCAAATGTTCAGGATCGAAAGAATGAATCGAGTTTTTAAGAAGGTGTAAGAAGATGCAGGTCAAGTCCACAGTTGGTAAAAAGACCGCCCATTGTTTACAATAGCTAGGTATCGGCTGGTTTGTGAGTTTCCCATCGGGGGCCTCTAGATAATTAACCATCTCAGCACAGGCAACATAAACATTTATTTATTTATTCATACGCACTGTTTAAATGGCGTAATGGTTAGCACGTCTGCCTCACAGCAAGTACATCCTGGTCTCGGCGAGAGCGTTTGTGTGTGGAGTCTCCATGTTCTACCTGTGCTTACATGGGTTCCCTCCGGGTACTCCTGTTTCCTCAGTCAGTACAAAGATATGCACATTAGGCTAACTAGCTGTTCCAAACTGCTCTGAGGTGTGAGTGTAAATGGTTGTGTGTGTTGGACCGGCAATAGTCTGGCAAGCTGTTCAGGATGTACCCCGCCTTCACCCAGTGTCGGTTGGGATAGGTCTAGCTTCCCTTCAAACCCAGTAGGATTAAGCATTTCGGCAAATGTGTGTGTGTGAGAGAGAGAGAGAGAGAGAGAGAGAGAGATCTGCATCACAAACAGGGATGTGTAAAGTTTTTATATCCACTGTACAAGTCCCTGTGAATGATTCCTCATTACCAATATATCGGATTTAGGTAAACGCAGTGTTATAAAATATTGCCATATTTTGCTCATAAGACTGACAGCACTACAGGCGTACACCTGACCAATCATCATCCTTGTGAGTTTTCAGGAGGAGGGTTAGGGTACGGCCAATCATGTCTACAGAAGGAATATCTATGAACATGTTAGACCAAATTTCTGACAGTATTTCATGAGGTGACGGCACGGTGGCACAGCGGTTAGCACGTCCGCCTCATAGCAAGAAGGACTGGGTTCGATTCCTCGGCCCGGGTGTTTCTTCTGACCTTGCGTGGGCTTCCTCCGGGTACTCCGGTTTCCTCACACAGTCCAAAAACATGCACAGTAGGCTAACTGGCTGTTCCAAATTGCCCCTAGCTCTAAGTGTGAGCGTAAACGGGTTGCATGGGTGTTTCTGCCCTGGGATGCTTGGGCGAGCTGTTCAGGGTGTACCTCGCCTTCGCCTAGAGTCAACTGAGATGGGCGCCAGCCTCCCTGTGACCCTAATTCGGGAAAAAGTGGCTTCAAAAATGAATGAATTTTCACTGGGGTGTCATAAGGTCCCAGATACCAGCGCACGGCTGTTCATCATCCCCGAAGTTCATGTTTGGATCTGGTCGTGTCAGAAATCGGGTTGAATTCGTGCAGTCTGACGCATCTTTACAGAAAACCAATCAACACTTTCTGATTAATCAGATACCAGAATCACTACATTTACATTAAGGGCATTCAGCAGACGCCCTCATCCAGAGCGACTTCTGACATTCAACCGAACATTCGAGGGTTAAGGGCCCAACAGTGTCAGCGTGGTGGAACTGGATCCTGACCTTAGGATCAGTAAACACCGAGACGCCACTGCCCATGAATCAGAACCCTTTACTGTCTTTGCATATGGTAAAACCAGTTCAATGAAACGTCAATCAATCTTATAAAACGTCAATCAATCTAACACAACTTCAATCAATCAAACTACTCAGAAATAAATAAACACTCATAAGCAGCTGATTATTAATACAATAGAGCTCTGAGACTATATATATCCTGTTGACATGAACACAAATTTTCCATGTTTACATCAGATAAATGTGTGTGTTTACTTTATATCAAAACCACAGCAAAACTGCTGAATTACTCTGAAAGCTATTAGCTGAACAATGCTATTTTGCTAGCTAGCTTGGAAGAACAAGTCTTACATATAGATATAGTTTATACACCTAATGGTTTAATAAAATTAAAACTATCAGAGTGACAGAAATGTAATTTAGATAAGATTGCATAACTCACTGTTGTCTTGGCTAATGCTGCTATGTACTTAGCTTAGCATAGCATAGCATAGCTTAGCATAACACAACATAACATAGCAGAGTTTAGCATAGCATAGCTAGCAGTACACATGATGTACTTACCTTTAAAGTTTTTAATCACCAGTTTTTTTGATGTGCCGGATTTTGAGCTGGGATTTTTAGTCACCCCGTTACTGTTTTCAACCAGAGCAGAGAAATTCATGATCTTGTTCTGTCGAGTCTCTTCTGCCATCATTTACAGGCAACTTTGATGTTTGATGCCCTTTTTTCAGGATAAAGCGACGAGTCACCGAGGTGTTTCCTCACAGATATGGACACCTTCTTCTATTCTCTGTCCAAAAATGTCCCCCACACGGCGACAGGACGTGTAAACACTCCAGAGGCTTTATAAAATTAAAAGCTAGCAAGTGTTCGATGACTTGAAGTTGAACCCGACAGGAACTCCAGCTGAAGTTAGCCAGCTAGCCGAGTTAGCACGGAAGCTAGCTAGCTAACTGCGTAAAAAACAAACCTGTAAACGGGGTAAATTGTTACAAACAGTCCACCGTCACTAATGTCCAAGCCTTGTGCAGCGTCCTGGATTAATATCTGACAAAAAAGACCTCAAGGCGTTGAGGAAAAAAGCGGACAGTGTTCATAGTTAACGGCTAATTTCCCCCCCAAACACCACAACAAAATGGCTCGGATAGTCGGGGTTGCCAAGTCTGCACAAAACACTCGTTTGAGAAATCCACCCTCGTCGTTCAAAATCGTCTGCAAGCGAGCAGCATTACGTCATAGAGTACGCTGTGACGTAACTGTATGTTCATTCATTTATTTGCTGGACAGTCCTTCTAATCCTACTGGGAACATTATACAGACGGTTTCCTTCTATCTCATATCTATCTGTCTTAACAGAGATAACAATACGTAATATTAATTCGCTATAGATTTGCACCGAATTGATTCCCAGAAATTCGAAGCAAAATTCATCCCGTATCAAATCGACGCATGATTTAGAATATTCACGGGATGGCTAAAAAAAACCCCAATCCTGTGGAAGTTTGGATGAAGTAGACGGCAGGTCGGATCGGCGTTCAGTGAGGAGAAGGAGACTCATTAACTACAGACAGGTACGTGTTTAGATGCAGCAAAAAGTTCTTTTCATGCAGCAAAACAAAAGCCCCTTACTTTCCTTATAACACGGTTTCTTTTTTATTTTAATTATATCGAAGCTTTTTTTACTTTAATTAATTTAATTCAGATGGCATCACGTTCAGTTAGCCTATTGATTGTTTTTCTACGTCATAGGCATCTCGGTGTCACCTGTTTGGGCCGATAGTGCGTCACACTGTGACTATATGTTGTCATAGGGTGGAAGTGTTCTTATAACGAAATAAGACACACACACAAATATGTACTCAAAACCAAGCAGCATATTTTAAAAAAAGTAATACGGTCCCCAATCGTCATTAAAAAACATAACACAAACAATCCTACTATGGTCGTGGGGAGGCTGGAGCCTGTCTCAGCCGACTCTGGGCGAAGGCACGGTACAGCCTGTGCAGTTCGCAATACCCCTTCAGAGCCAACACTCACACAACCATTCACACTTACACCCACACCTAGGGACAATTTGGAACAGCAAAATAGCGTAATGTGCATGTCTTTGGAGTGCCTGGAGGAAACCCACGCAGGCATGGAAAGAACATGCAAACACCCTGGACTCGAGCCCAGAACCTTGCTGTGAGGCCACCATGCCACCCACAATACAATTTAACCATTCAGTAAAATTTAAATGCAAATACACAAGGTTTTCTCCCAGAGGCATTAGGCATTAGGCTTATTGGCTGTTCCAAAGTGCCTCTGGTTGTGAGTGTTGGCCTTGCGATGGACTGACAAGCAGTTCAGGGCGCACCCTGCCCAGTGTCGGTTGAGATAGGATCCAGCCTTCCTGTGACTAGTGGGATTAAGCAGTCGGGAGGATGAATGAATGAATGTGTGAGTGAATGTTATATTTAGCTTTATTTCTGTGCTCTTCCTCTTTAAAATGAATATTTAAAAACAATTACAGTGTATGAGACCTACCATTTCCGTTAAAGGGAAATGAAACTCAAACTCAATAAAAGCTTGCATACAGTGTATGTCTTTGCACATCAAGACGCGATATTGTTATTACAAACGTCTTCGGGAAGAAAAAAAATAAGTTATAAATCTGAACACAAGGGGGCTACACTGTACTGTATAAAAGTTACACTGGATTCACTTGTATGCGTCAGTAAATACAGAAGTAATTTGCATATGGCTGAACCGAAGGAAGAAAGGTTCATTTCTGTAAAGGGTCACATGATTGTCAGTTGTATGTAAACTTAAGCTTGTATTATGTGTAGATGTAGCTAGTTATATTTTATTCAGAGGTTCACATGTAATTATCTGATTTATTAGTTTAGTGTCTGTATACTGTTATTTTTGCCATTATCTTGCCATGAACTAAAAAATTCACCTTCTGGAGAGAGTGAAGTGGACTCCAAATGGCAGCCTTTTCAAACTGGCAAATGTAAACTATCCAATGAATTTCAGCAGACTTTGAAAATGTAAGTAAAAACCACCTGATAATGAAAATATACATATGTTCCTGTGTATCAGGAGCGTTTGGAAGGCTTTCGTCTTACTTTGATATGTGAAGTGCTAGTTTTTAAAAGAAGAAAACTTTGTGGGAGCTTTAAGTCCAGAACAATTTTAAACAATTCTAAATGATGTTGATTCTCTTTGTACTTCTAGATAAGAGAAAACACATTTTTCCAATTTGCAAGTTAATTTCGAAAGAAAAAGAGATGTGTTGAATGTTAAAAAAGCTATAAGGTAGCAACAATTGTTCTTTTTCATGATCTTCTGATAATTTATCTTATATTTATTAGTTGTGGGTGAACAGCAACTGACCGATAACTTTAATTCTTTAACCTTAATGATAGCAGAGTCTGCATTGTAAGATATCAAGGGCCCTCACTAATTAGATAAATCATTTCAGTTCAAAAAAGGCCTATGAGGTAATTCAGCAGACCTGGCAACCTGAAGCATTTTCTTCTGAGACAAGTGCATGCTGGGAAATGTCCTCGATGTGCTTTGTTTACTGAGGGACACTAATCCTTTTTCATTCAACATAATTACTTGAATACATCATCATTACACAAAGTACCCGTATGCTGAAAAAAAACAAGTTTATGCAAGGAATTGTGGGACTTCCAGCTTAGGTATATAATAGGTATTATATATTTTTTTATATATAATAGGTATAATATATTTTTATATATAATAGGTATATAATAGGTATTATATATATTTTTTTATATATAATAGGTATATAATAGGTATTATATATTTTTTATATTGTAGGCTAGGGGCAACAATTTGGAACAGTCACTTAGCCTAATAGGCATGTCTTTGTACTATAGGATGAAACCGGAGTACCCGGAGGGAAGCACGCAAACATAGGGAGAACATGCAATCTCCACACGGAAACACCCGAGCCCTGGACTCGAACCCTCGACCTTCTTGCTGTGAGGCAGACATGCTAACCAATAAACCACTGCACTACGACAAGCACTATATAACAAAATTAAAAAAAATTTAGAAGAAGAAGAAAAATTATACATAAATAAGCAAAATAAATTATTAAGACAATATCAATGTTGAATGCTCCGGCATGGTTAGCACGTCTAATCACGTGGGGCAGTGGTGGCTTAATGGTTAAGGTGATGGGTTACTGATCTGAAGGTCACAGGTTCAATCCCCACTATCACCACTGTTATGCCCTTGAGCAAGGCCCTTAACCCTCAATTCCTCAGTTGTATAAAAAATGATGATTGTAAGTCACTCTGGATAAGAGTGTCTGCCAAATGCTGTAAATGTAATGTACAAACGTACATATACCTCACAGCAAGAAGGTCCTGGGTTCGAGTTCCCGGGGTCAGCGAGGGCATTTCTGTGTGCGGTTTGCATGTTCTCCTTGTGATTGTGGATACTCCTTTTCCTTCCCACAGTCCAAAGACATGCACATTGGCCTAACTGATTGAGCGTGAATGGTTGTGTGCGAGCTGTACCGGGTGTACCCTGCCTTTGTCCAGTGTCGGCTGAGATAGGCTCCAGCTTCCATGTGACCCTGATAGGATTAAGTGATTCGGCAAAGGAATAAACGAATGAATGAATGAATTTAAGTAATACCGTTAAAATGAAATACTACTGTCAAATAAATGTGATGTGTTTTAAATGTTGACAAACTAGTTAAAATAATTTTTTTAATATCATTATTAATTATTAATTATATAATTATAGATAAAATATATAATTATATAATAATTATTATTATTACTGATCAGAAGGTTGGGGGTTCATTATTATTATTATTTATATATTAATTATTATTATTTATTTATTATATTATTAATTATTATTATTTGTATAATAAATAAATAATAATAGTTAATATATAAATAATAATAATAATGAATAATATAATAGATAAATAATATTAATTAAACAATTAAATATTATTATTTATTTATTATATTATTCATTATTATTATGTATAATGAATAATATAATAAATAAATAATAATAATTAAACAATTGAATATTATAAATAGTAAATAATAATAATTAATAATATAACAAATAAATAGTAATAATTAAATATTATAAATAATAAATAATAATAATTAATAATATAATATAAAAATAATAACAATTACATTATTAAATATTATAAAATAAATAATAATAATAATAAATATAATAAATAAGAATAATTCAATTTTATAAAATAATAAATAATAATAATTTATTTGTATGATATGGAAAATGTGGCGAATCTGCGTTCGTGGAATTCCACAGTAACGCGCACGCGGTTTGTAAACAGGAAGTGTGTTTGCAGCGATATCCGGTGCGTTTGTTTAAACGCTCGTGCACGCTTCGCAGCTCGGAGACTGATGTGACGGTGTACAGGTGTTTATTCTGGAATATTTGGATATTAATGATGATAATCCGGTTCATGTCTAGTCCTGGTCATTAGAGAGTGAGAGAGTGAGTGAGTGTGTGTGTGATGAGGACTCACACAGAGAATCAGTGTTAAGGTGGTTAGCATGTATGCTAAGTGTGTTAGCCCTCTGGTGCAGGGCTAATGTTTACTCATGAATGTTTATGAAGTGCACGTGACTGTATGGAAGGTTAAACACGTGACTTAATCTCACTCATTTCATTTTCAGATTCAATCCCAGGATCACAGATGGCTCATATCACAATAAATCAGTATCTCCAGCAGGTGAGGCTGGTTTGCACTGGAGAACATGACTGAAATGCATTTAAAATTAAGATCTGTACACTAACAGTGTTCTGTCATCCAGGTCCTGGAGGCCACTGACAACAGAGATGGTATTTTCTGTGCAGAGCTGCTGTCTTTCAAACACCCACACGTAGCCAATCCACGCCTGCAGGTTCGACACGCCTTCTCGTCCTGTTCCTTATTTTAAAATTTAGAGTTGTAAAAGTGTGGGAGGCGCAGTGGTTAGGGGTGATCACGCTAGAGGTGCAATCCACTGTTTCACGGTTACAGCCATCTTGGATTTGTCGCAGTGCACGCTGGGACCGTTTGGGAACGAATAAACAAAGCGAGGGAACCGTGGCGGGTGGACGTGCCAAAAAAACTGTGTTTAACATGGAAACATTACCTGAATTTTTGTTTCAGGTAATGTTTCTGTTGGAAAGTGATCGGGGAACATAAGAGTCGGCTTTGATCAAGTTATAGTGAACGGGTTGAACTGTCAGTGCTCATAACGTTGGTCGTGTTCCTACCTCGGGAATATCAAGATGCCCAAACACCAGCTGGGGCGTTTCAAGTTTTTATCCACCACCCGAGTGGTGTGACTTGAGGGACACCTGGATATGATTTATATAAAAGCTTGCGTTAGGGCCAGTACCAAGCGACTGCAATTTTCAGCATCGTTTTAGACCGGCGAATAAGAAATGGCCACATCCCTTTATTTTATTTATTTTTTTGATCAATTTCACTCATCGTGACTTGACATTGTAGATGAACACTGTACATGTACCACCTCCTTAATCAAGGGGGCCTGCATGTATTTGGGCAGGATTAAAATATATTAGAAATTTACTATAAGCTTGGTGAAAAATTTTGGACCTGGGCAAAATTTTGGTGCGGAATTAGAACGAATAGATATTATTATTATTATTAGATAGTAGAATATATTCAAAGGTTTTCGTTTTTTGGCGGTATTTTCGGCTGAAACCAACCGAAAATGACGTTGCACTATTTCATGGCTATATCGCTTACGTGTGAGTCAACTTTTTCTTTCTCTCTCTATCTCTCTCTCTCTCTCTCTCTCTCTCTCTCTGCCCCTCTCCTTCTCTCTCTCTGCCCCTCTCTCTTCATCTCTCTCTTTCTCTCTCTCTCTCTGCCCCTCTCTTTCTCTCTCTCTGCCCCTCTCTCTTCATCTCTCTCTTTCTCTCTCTCTGCCCCTCTCTCTTTCTCTCTCTCTCTGCCTCTGCCCCTCTCTCTTTCTCTCTCTCTCTCTCTCTGCCCCTCTCTCTTTCTGTCTCTCTGCCTCTGCCCCTCTCTCTTTCTCTCTCTCTGCCCCTCTCTCTTTCTCTCTCTCTGCCCCTCTCTCTTTCTCTCTGTCTCTTTCTCTCTCTCTGCCCCTCTCTTTTTTTCTCTATTTCTCTCTCTCTGCCTCTGCCCCTCTCTCTTTCTCTCTGTCTCTTTCTCTCTCTTTGCCTCTCTCTCTCTCGTGCACTCTCTCTTACTCTTTAAGAGGCTCTTTTAAATCCTCCTTGCTCATGACATACTTCGACAATAACACGTTGTGACGGTCAGACTTTGACAGATGCCTGTTCTTTAAATAAACCTGATCATCGTGTTGATTGAAAACCCCTGACCCTTCACCTTCAGATTTAACTGTGATCACATACTTTTGCCACTCACAAATATGCCTTATTGGATCATTTTTTTGCAATAGATAAATGACCAATTGTCAAGGTTTTCCCCTCATTTGTTTACCTGGATTCTCTTTACCCACTTTTCAGGACTTGTGTTAAAATCGTATGTTTTTAATCATATTTATGCAGAAATGTAGAAAAATCCAAAGGGGTTCACAAACTTCCAAGCGAAGATCTTGATTAAGAAACTTTTAGGAGAAACCAGTACCTGAAAGTGGTGTAGGAGTGAATGTAGTGGAGTGATATTTGCTGGTAAGGCTGGTTTTGTGTTGACAGTTGTCCAGTCCTGAAGATAAATGTCAACAGGTCCTGGAACCTCCTTATGATGAGATGGTTGCTGCACATCTGAGGTAGTCTTCATCAAGCGACATTTCTGTCACTTACACCTACATAAAAAAAAAAAAAAAAAGGTTAAACACAGGTTTCTTTCCCCCGACCCGCACTACCCCACCCTGTTTACAGATGCACGTATGCTGTGGCAAACCATGATTTTGTGGAGGCCTATAAATGCCAGACTGTGGTGGTGCAATATCCTTTCTTGCATGAATAACTCAGAGGAAAATGTCTAGAGATCATATCAGTGTCTCTGTAATCACAAGCATCGCTGTTAACCTTAACATCGTACATCATTTCTGAAAGCCTTTCAAGCTCACAAAGAAGAAAACTGGTAAGATTTCACTGGGATTTGTTTGTGTGTAACTATACAGCGTTATCTCCGTGTTATTGATCTGATTATTATGATTTGAGTCCGAGTATGTCTTGTGGATTTCACCCGTTCACTTGTTGGTTTGTCTTACAGGGCTTTACCTCTGATGTTTGCTGTTGCACTTGATTTGCGAATATTTGCCAATAATGTAAGTGAACGAAGCGATATCATTTTATTTATTTGCTTTTTGCGAACCTAGATTTGGGCACTGTGCTTCCCGACTATGGTCTGCAGTGAAAGCAGGAAAGGGTTGCCCTGGGTTTACACTTGGCTGCACTGTTAGTATTTTCTTTTTAATCCCGCGTAACGCAAAGAGCAATTTTGCATTAGCTTCTGCTTAACCGTGATGTATAATCATAGTTTACAAACAGCCGTTAGAAAAGAGAAGCTGCACGTTCAGTCACAGAGACGAAAAGGCAGACAGTCACGTAGTTTCAGCGATGGTAATTCAATGAATCGTCGTTTGCTCAGGGTTCATAGCGCTACAGCAGTAAAGAATTTGCTTTACGAGGTTTTGTTCAACAATCCCACCGCAATCTTTGGGCTTTGTATTACGTATATACACTTCACCCTCGATTTCCCGGACTGTTAGGGGGGGATAGGCTCTCCGGGAACCTCAAAAGTCCGGCAAACGCTAATGGGGAGTTTGAAATTCATGACCGACCCGGACTTCCATCATCGAATCCCGGACTTGTCCGAGCATTTTTCCGACAATACAAAATCCGGCGCCGGACACTATTTGGTACAGGAAATCCGGGAAATAGGGGTACGGGAAATCGAGGGTGAAGTGTATTCTAAAAATATATTTGATCACTTGGTCGTTCCGGTGCCCGTGTACTTGCTGCTCAAGTTGCCTTTCACAACAGACAAAGAGCAAATGTGCATTTCGGATCTGTTACACTGGCCTCTCCCTTTACCGGAATCACTAATTCAACCTGGATTTCCCACATAATCTCTCCTCTGATATGATACAGGATTTCCCCTTATCAGCGCGACTTGGAAAGCTGATGTAGTCTGTTACGCTCATACAAAATGTATAATAAATCCCCCGTTTAAATTATTAAAAACCTCTTTTAAGGTAATTATGCACCGATCTAACATGGAATGAACGCATCGCGTAGGTTTTTACGCTCAGCTCTGCGCTCCGCTATATCGAACACACGTCTTCCTTTTAGCTTCAAACAAATAGTGCAGGCTGAAATAGTGGCTGTCCAACAAGCCAAAGCCGAAATCAGTCCAGACATGAGCAGCTCGTGCCGGAATACACAGCGGACCCACCGGACTCGAAACGGTCAAATGGAGGTTGCATGTACAATATACAGAGAAAAAGGTGTGTATAAAAAAAAAAAAAACAATAAATCATCAAGAAAGAAAGAAAGAAAGCACTTGGGTTTGTTTTATTTCCATTTTCAGGGCAGGTTCAGTATAATACATGAGCTGAATAAGTATAATTCACACACACAGCCAGTGCGGTGTCACGTGTGTTCATCAATTTCTCACGTCACGTTTTTATGTTGGTCAACAGTAATAATGACGTCATGAGGACAGAGGTTCCTGCTACTTTTGGTGGTTCCCCTGCTACTCAAAAAACAATCTGAAAGCCCTGCGTCTGTAGCTGCGAGTTAAGAAAGTAAAATGCCCATGCTCTCCGAACGGAAAGCTTGCTGTCAATCATAACAACAGCAGCAACACCACAGGCCATTGGAGCCTCACAGCTTGCCGTGGTTTAATTGATGTGGCTTCGGGGTGCGGTTTTTGTTTGCGTGTGCAGGCGGAGCAGCAGTTACAGAAGAAAGGAAAGGGAAAGGTCGGGGACATGCTGGAGAAGGCAGCAGAGCAGCTCATGAGCTGCTTCCGAGTGTGTGCCAGCGACAAGTAAGTACACTCGCACTTTAAATACCTGGTACGTTTGCACGGTCCTGCACCGTGTGTGTTCACGCCATCGCGCTCTGTGTGTCCTGTCAGTCGTGCAGGTATTGATGACTCCAAGAAGTGGGGGATGTTGTTTCTGGTCAATCAGCTCTTCAAGATTTATTTTAAGGTAACGGCATAGCCAACACTGGAAGGTTATCTGTGTGTAATGGGATCTTGTTGCATGTCGCCTTCTACTTATTATTTTGAGTGATTTTTTTTTATTTTTTATGGTGGGTGGTACGGTGGCGTAGTGGTTAGCACGTCATGCTAAATCGTAACCCAACAGTAGATGAAGGCATTCTTCACAACTGTGTCCTTTCAGCTTTAGGATGGAGTCTCGTATGGGTCTGATGACCGTGGGAAAGCTACCACGTGTTTGTATTAATTACAACGCAGACAAAGATCACGTGCGCACGTCTTGTCCGCCTCTGTATAAAACATCTGTACAGAAAAGGAAAAGTCTGAATCGTCTGTCTGCACCTGAATCAGTTTGGTTTCGCTTTTGATCACGCAGTGGTCACGGTCTGCAGATGGAAATGTCAAACCAGAGTAAGAGCAGACGGTGGGTGGCAGGCAGGCCTACGGTAGCCATGTTTGCGTGCACGTTTTTACACTCCGAACAAATTCGTTCCGATCAACAGTTCTGAAGTTATGTTTATAGGCCTCGAGCGTACAGTCAGAGTGAAGTTTCAGCCAAGTGTGCGGTCCCGTCATGCTGGCATGTCTCACACGCCATAAAACATGACATGAGTAGAAGGCAGTCCAGTTTCAAGTGTTTATATGGCTGATATCTGGTTCATATGGTCTTATCCTACCAAACGGATTATCAGAGGTCTTCGGATCCGGTTAAATTCTCAATTTGACCCGAATATTTCATTCACGTTTAGTTGTTTACTCACTCACTCCACTCACTCATTTGCCAAACCACTTTCTCCAACTGGGAGAAGACGTGGTACACCCTGAAGAGTTCACTAGACTATTGCAGGGTCAACACACACAACCATTCACACTCCCATCCATACCGAAGGGCAATTTGGAGCAAGCAGTTAGCTTAATGTGCATGTCTTTACACTATGGGAGGAAACCGGAGTACCCGGAGTAACCCCATGCAAGCATCTGAAAAACATACAGACTCCACACAGAAACGCCCAGGACCCGAACCCAGGACCCGCCCCTCAAGCTGTTGATTAACAGGTTATTAGGATCTGGAGCTGTTGTTTTGTAATTTTATTTTTTTTAAAAGATTGTCATGTCAATTTTTTGCTGGTGCTTTATTAACAAAATAGTAATTAAAGCATGCGCACTCAGAGAGCGCAAGCTTTCACCAAGTCCTGTAAACCCCATAGTAGCCAAAATGTGAAAAATCACACAATGTTAAAGAATGTTTTAAAAAATCCGGATTTTTGATCCAGTCGTCTCCAAGAATTGAATGGAGTCTCCTTTGTTCAAAGCTCCACCTCTGGTAGGAATGAAACACACGGTCTATTTAGCGTAATCCTGCTAACAAACAGACCATCTGAGCGTATAACGTTCAGCAAACCCTGGCAGAGGTAATTAAATATAGTGGGGAAGTAGTGTTCATATATTTTCGCCTCTTTATCATTTCTGCACTTATTACAAATTCCTGGGTTTTTTTTATTGTATTTGTTTAAAGATGTAAATATTTCTTGATTGTTTGTGTTCATGTGTTTGTTTCCTGACATCAGATCAATAAGTTGCATCTGTGTAAACCTCTTATCCGGGCAATAGACAGCTCTAACCTGAAGGATGATTACAGCATGGCACAGCGCGTGACCTACAAGTACTACGTGGGCCGCAAAGCAATGTTCGACAGTGACTTTAAGCTGGGTTCGGACTCGTATCTGACTTTGTTTTATCGAAGGGATACAGATTATTACGTGTCCCTTGAGATGATGAATTTTGCTCAACTCTTTTTTTCGTGTCTTGACAGCGGAAGAGTACCTGTCCTTCTCCTTCCAGCACAGCCATCGCTCCTGCCAGAGAAACAAACGTCTCATTCTCATCTACCTGCTGCCAGTCAAGATGTTGCTAGTAAGCAGTGTCTGGCTCCCATGACTGTTTTAGATGTTTGTCTTTGCTGGTGTTAATAAGATGGTTCCTCTCTGTTTGCGTTCAGATCTCTTAGCACATTGAACCTGGAGATCGCCAGTTCGAATCCAGGTCGATGCCGCAGCCATCTAATTAGGGAGGGAGGGAGGGAGCATGGGAGGGAGGGAGGGAGCAGCATGCACATGTGCATGCACAGCAGTTCATAAAGATGCAGGTGGCAGCATCATGTGTCACGGAGGGGATGCTTACGTCCCTCCCTGGTTGGTGGTGGTCATATGTGATTTGGAGGCAGTACTTGATAGGCGGGAATTGGGTATGACTGAATTAGGGTGGGAAAAAAATATTTGCTACTTATTGGCAGGAAGTGGGTGGGTGGTTTTTTTTCCTGGTCTGCGACTACCCGTTAGCATGGTTTTGCTGTTGAAAATAACATGATGAGTCATTTTCCCAGCAATAACATGTTTTTGTGTGACAGATTAGCGAACATGCGCGTGTGGTTTTCACTCGTTCTTATGACGAATGTTTTTCTTTCATGAAGGATCTGAAAGGTTAACTGGAAAATTTAAGCCAGTAATGAGCTGTGTGTGTGTTTATATACTGTATGTATATAATGTGCATAGTGGCCCGGCCCCCCCAGAAAAGTCGCACAAACGAATATGTTGTTGTTCCGCCTTCAGCTTCGCTTACAGCACGTAGTCGTCATGCCATTTTCTCAACAAACTTAAGCAGCGTAGCATTTATTTCCATCCAGTGTCGGGTTCATTTCTCACCGACGTCTTGAATCGATGAGGGAAAAACTGAACCCCTCCATAAAGTCTTCTCCAGCACATCCCGAAATCTTTCACTAGGGTTAAGGTCAGGACTCTGGGGTGCCGATACATATGTGAAATGATTCCTCGTGCTCCCAGAACCACTCGCTCATTATTTGAGTCCATATTTTATATCCGTGCCATCAGGGAAGAAAAAGTCCATTGATGAGATAACCTGCTCAATCAGTACATTCAGCTCATCAGCTGCTTCATTTTATTGACACATTAATGTTGCTGGGCCTCGACCGGACCAACTGTAGCAACGATGCCGTGGAGATTACATGCTGTGGTCAAGGATAAATGCACTCCATGAAAATATTGCAGTGTGAGTTTTTTTGTCTGGGCAGTGTATTTATTCTGGTTATCATTGTGTATTTACAGGGCCACATGCCAACAAACCAGCTGCTTAAGAAATACGATCTGATGCAGTTTGCAGATGTCACTAAGGCTGTAAGGTCTGTTTTTCCTCTCTAAAGCATCACTATCAAAGTCTTTCTACCTCACAAATGAAGCAATGATCCTATTCGGACTGATCGTAATCTCTCCTCCTCTGCTAGTGAGGGCAACCTCCTGTTGTTAAACGAGGCTCTAGTCAAACACGAGACCTTCTTCATCCGCTGCGGGATCTTCCTCATCCTCGAGAAGCTGAAAATAATCACCTACAGGAACCTCTTCAAGAAAGTGTGAGTTCATGGGAGGGTGTGGAAATCTGTTAGTCGTTCACTCTTTTGAAGAACGTTGCTTGAACTGCTTTGCATGTTCTCCCCTCGCTTGCTTGGGTTTCTTCAGGCAATACTGAATTTTTTTTTTTTATTTTTTATTTTTTTTTTTTAACAAGAACAATATACTACAATTAAATATAAATATATATATATTTTTACCAAACATGGTTTTATTTTGGCTTGTTGTGAGCAGCCAAACTCAAGTCTTGCTAGTTTCCAGCTTCTCCAGTCGTGATGGTAAAATCAGTTGGCTTGTAGAAGAACCAGCTAGAGGCATTCCAATAATAACTCGCTCATTTGCTGAACCACTTAATTCTACCTGGATCATGGGGAGGCTGGAGCCTATCTCTGCCGGCACTGGCCGAAGGTAGAATACAACCAGAACAGGTTGCCAGACCATCACAGGGCAACACAGAGACAAACATTCACACCTAACAGATAGTTAGTCCTATGAGCATGTCTTTGTACTGTGGGAGAAAACTGGAGTACTTGGAGGAAACCCACACAAGCACTGGGAGAACATGCAAACTCTACACAAAAATGGCTGAGCCGCTGTGAGGCGGACGTGCTACCCACTGAGCACAAAAAAACATGTTGCCAGGGACGATTTTCTGTGCAGCTTCAGGCTTGGCGACACGCGAGTTTTTGATTCGGATTCACAGCTCAACTTGTAAGGACGAATACAACGCAGTGTTGCACTGAAAGTTGTCGTTACAAGTTGACCATGTAACACTACCTTAAGGGTACCTGTGGTGAATTAGTGTTACTAGTCATTTAAAATGATCACGTATGACATCAGCGGTTCCTTCCGGCAACATCATTTCTTGACTTTTAAAGTTCGTGCGAGTGCTGTGACACCCGGCGTGCTCAGAGACATGTTGCCTTCCCGAGCTGCACAAACAACAAGCGCAGAAATCACGGAAAACATTCCTTTGTGTTCCTAAACCAACTGACGACAGGAAAAGCCGAGTCAGCAAAACGTTAGCTGCGTAAGCCATTTTGGATTCACCGTCACGTTCGTCTCTGGCAGCGTTCTCGTACTCAGTCACTAGAATGTGCCGTCTCACCGTCTCAACAAGAGACTCCTCCCTCTCTGGTTCAAATAGGTCACAGCCATTTCCTCCAAATTCTAAACCCATTTCCAACCTTTTTTATCACCTAAATTGTCTCTCGCTGAATAGATCTGCTTATTTACTTGCGCTGGACAACCCCGCCCAATGAGATCACATCACTTCCGGGTAAAAAACGAATGCTAACCATTGGTTCAGCCCCGCTAGTAGTTCACGGGATAAAATTACCCAGTTTTGTGGGTTTTTTTTATTGTCATTCATGTTAAAATAAGCGTCTGTATCACGTAAATGTATTACACACACACACTAACTATGCTGTAAGTATGAGCAACACCACTACTCTTTAAGAAAGAGAGAATTTGTAGCACATGTTTTGGCCTACAAATCATTCTGTTTTCTTCTTTGTCCCAGATATCATCTGCTAAGAACTCACCAGCTTCCTTTAGATGCATTCTTGGTTGCGCTGAAGATGATGCAGGTGGAGGAAGTGGACATTGATGAAGTTCAGTGCATCCTGGCCAATCTCATATACATGGTAAGATGGTCACGCGTGGAACAGAACGGGTTGATCTTGTGAAGTAAGACAGTTAGGTTTTATGAAAAGTCGAGTAGTGTTCAGTGTCATCGAGCTCTTTATGCTGCAGTTGGTTCTGCTGTAAATGATTCTATTTATAGAGGGATTTATAGCAGTCTGTTTACATGGTCCACCTCCAATAAGATAGAAGTGGGATTAGAACCAAAAGGTCACCGGTTCGATTCCCGAACCAGCTGGAAGAATGTGTGGCGGTGAGGGAGTAAGCAGCACCTTTCCTTCCTCCGCCTTCATGGCTGAATTGCCATTGAGCAAGGCACCTAACCCCCAGCTGCTCTCTAGGGGCTGCAATATGTGGCAGCCCACTGCTCCGAGTGAGTGTGTGTGGGCTCACTTTGGATGGGTTAAATAAGTCTGTTGGGCTTTTACTCCCGAACCTACTGGCTCATCAGGCCGGAGCTTAACTAGGAGTCCCTCTCCTTATGGATGGGACACTAGTTACTGGTACCCGTTTATACTGCTGGGTGAACAGAGGCACAAGACCACAGTGGGTGTCTAACAGGGATTTGAACCCACTACCTGTCGATCATGAGCCCAGCACCCTAACCACTACACCGCTGGCCCCATGGGTGGGTTAAATGCAGAAGCCAATACAGTACAATACAGTATATATTAAAAAAAATAGACTTTATAATACTACGGTAAAAAAACCCCATTTGCAGTAAATGACAGTGTGTGAAGTCTTGAACCCATAGACATCACCAAGTGCTGGGTTTCTTCTCTGCTGATGCCGTGCCAGGCCATTCCTGCAGCTTTCTTCAGTACCTAGATGTTCTTGAAGGGCAATGCATACTCACTCAGTGTTTAGTTTTCAAGCATATGATTAAATCTTTACAGACTTCACATCAGTAAGTACAGAGGAACGAGTTTTATTAGCAGCCATATATGCGAGCGTTGGAACGATGAAGCCAAATCACGCCGGCTAACCGATAAGAGCCATTTCCGAGCACAATTTATCGAGCACAAATATGGCCGCAGTGGTTTGTACATTCACCTCACATCAATAAGGCCTGGGTTCAAGTCCCAGGCTCGAAGTGTTCTCCGTGGGTTTCCTTTGGGTAGTCCGTTTTTCTCCCACAGTCTAAAAACATGCACGGTAAGCTGATTGGCTGCTCTAAATCACCCCTAGGTGTGGATTTGAGTGTGAATGGTTGTGCGTGTTGGCCCTGCTATGGTCGGGCAAGCAGTTTAGGGTGTACCCCGCCTTCGCCCAGAGTCGGCGGAGATAGGCTCCAGCCTCCCCACAACCCGAATTAGGATTAAGCGGCTTAGAAAATGTACAAATGAAATATTGTGCAACAAAATCCACGTGTATACGTTGCCGCTCCCTTGACAGCATGCCTTGTTTTACTGTGCGTCGCACATACATGGTGTTCAAGGGAGCGTCCGTATTTCAAAGCAAGTCGTCTCGATAACTTGCTTGACTCGACCACCGATAACCCGAGATAGCTGTACATTGCTGATTCCCAACACTAATGCATGCCCGTGCCAGCTGTTCCGCATGGCACTTGCTTGCTACACCACAATGCAGTGATTTTAGTCGTGATGGGTTGCGTTGGAGATTTGGGCAGACCATATGTCACTGCGGTATGCACCCCATGCTCTGGCAAGTAGAATAAATGTTGTTCCTGTATCCACCAGGGATGGTTTTCCCAGATATGAGCTGCCAGAATGTTGACTGTGAGTGCGTCGATGCCTTCCTGGTGAAAAATTCTTCCGCTATTCTGTGGGGATTGGAGGGAAAGCACATGTGCTCAGGTGGGTGCTGCTGTGCCTGATCAGCCATGCCAAACCTGGCTTTGGACCTTTGGTTACAAAAACTCATGAGTGTGCCAGGTTGATGTTAGCAATCCTAGCGATTATTACTCCATAAGGTTAACCCGTCGTCATCACCTCGGCATTGTGTCATGCTGGACGTCCAGCGTATACTGATGTGGTAGTCGTCAAGGAGCATCTCATTCTCGTGGGGCTTTTAAGGCGTCAGACCGTCTCCACCGCTACTCGCTATGCATGATTAGTGTGAGTGTGCTGGGTATCGCAACATTTTCATACCCTTTTCTTAATGGTTGTACGGCATGAAATAGAATGCTCGCTTTCTTATTAAGAAATGTGTTGCCAGGCTGTATGATGGTTACATGGTCGGGGCAGATTCCAAATGACGTTTCCACCCAGAGTTCCTGTTCATCGTGTCTAGATGTTTCAAAAATAGAAAAAGGCACAAAAATAAGTTTATGATGTGTATTTCTGTCTCACACAGGGGCACATCAAAGGCTATATTTCCCACCAGCACCAGAAGTTGGTTGTCAGTAAGCAGAACCCGTTCCCACCCTTATCCTCTGTATCTTAATCATCAGCTGCTGTAAAAGGGTCTGCTCAGCGCCAGTCTCGTCTCAGCTCACCCCTGCTGCGTTCTGCACAATGTAATTATTCGGCAGTATACGGGATTTTTGAATCCTTCATGACCTTTTCATGTGATATTCAGCAGTAGTTTATTTTAGGGCAGGGATGTCCAGTCTTATCTGCAAAAGGGCCGGTGTGGGTGCAGGTTTTCACTTCAACCAAGCAGTAACCACACCCTCCACCTGTTTCAATCACTGATCTAAATAAAATAAAATAAAAAAAGAGCAGATTGCACATTGTTTTGAAACCAGGTGGCAGCCATCTTGGTGAGACCACCGTACTGTTGAAAGTTATACTCAAAAAGCATGAAAAGAGGGGAAAATCCAGAATGTACATTTCATCTCCAAACCTTTTTTTTCTTATTATTTATTTATTTATGTAAAAAAAAATTTGGGCCAAATTTCAGCCACGCTGAGCCTTTTTTTTTTTTCTTTCCCTTTTTTCATTTTTCCAATGAATTTAAGGTATTCTGTCTATCAGCAGTAAACTTTTCAGGGTTTTTGAGCTGTGTTTGCTTTCAATGGCTCCATTTTGAGATCTTAAAGCAAGGTGGTCTCACCAAGATGGCTGCCACCCGGCTTCGAAATTTGAACATTAATGTGCAATCTAGTCTTTTTTTTTTTGGATCAGTGATTGAAACAGGTGGATGGTGTGACTACTGCTTGGTTGAAGTGAAAACCTGCACCCACATTCACTGGTCCTTTGCAGATATGATTGGACATCCCTGTTTTAGAGGGGGGAAAAAAGCAAGAAGACGGGAATAAAAGTTGTTTTGAGGAAACAAAAACTTTAATATTTTCATATTAAACAAGGACTTAATTGACGTTCCTGAAATATTCTGCCCACCTCAATGCTGTTATCGTAGCAGGCGTATTCATGTTTTGTATTATACTGATGGATTGTTTTTATTCTTTGTAAAATAAAACTGGTTTTGTACAGTTTTTCATGATGGTGGTGTGTTTGATCCGGTGCACGACGAGAGTCTTGAACAGAATGAAACTGCTGTATTCTTGGTGAAAAACAATCGCATTGTGGAGATCAAGCTTCTGCTTGAATGGGTCATGTCTGGACTGCCTCAGTGCTGAGTAAAAGTTTGCGGATCCATGGTAGGTATCTGGAAATCTTGGTGAAGACGAGTCCCTGACTGCAGTCACTCTGGGACATGAACAGTCCAGTTAGGAAAGCTGTATTTCCTTCCACTGTAGCCACAGGAGACCCCGATGCAAGAACACACTTTTCTGGCTCTCGTTCCTCCATACAGAACATTTTATTGGTCATGGGGAAGGTCAGGTTGAGTTTGGAATGACAGACATCCAGAGAGAGGTATGAAGGTTTGTTTGCTCTACCGACCACCACGCCCTCTTTGCCGCTTTTCATCAAGATGTTTTCGCTGAAGTCCTTCTCTGGGAGGCAGAGTGGGGTGGTGCCCGAATCCAAAAGAATTGGCTGCTTAAGCTCCAAGAACGCCAAGTCGTCATGAGGACTGCCACTCGAATACCTCTTATGGAGGGTCTTTTCGGTCACTTGAGAAGCTTTTATTGTTTGATTTGAGAGTCCTGCAGTGGAAAAAGGTGGATATTTATATGCATAAGATGTCAACAAGGAGGATGTTGAGGTGTGAGTAGCCTGTTAACCAGAGCTAAATCTGCAATAGCTACAAATTTCATAAATAGAGATGCATAGCAAAGGTTGATGCTTACCGATAACCAAGAAAAGATCTTTATCTCTTGTCACGCATGCAGCGGTAGTAAGTATAGACCTCCTTCCAAGGACCACACCATGACAGATTGTATTACCATCATCATCCAGAAAGGTCACCTATCCAACAATGGGTTGCATTGAGTTTATTATCAGTACCGCATTCTCCTTCCCTGGGTCCACGGGAATGACATGACGGTGCTCAGGGTGATTGGATACACAGTGTTATAACCTTGAAGACATTTCTCACAGCATTCCCACTTGTGAAATGACGCCGTCTTCAAGATTATATTACCATTTCAATCATTAAATTGCCTACTATTAAGAATTGGGCAGTCAGCAAGACTTATAGGAATTGTCTACAAACCTCAGTGTGCTCACCTGCCATGGACATTTTCCTTCTGGGCAGATGGAGTTCCCTTGATTCATATTTCTACCCGTCATGAAGTCACTGGATGAGACCCTGATATTCCCACATGGGTCCTGAGCTAAGAGAATAGTGAATATTATCTTAGAGTTTGTTGGTTTTTTATATTGACACCATGTTGTGAAACAATGAATGACTACATCTCTGTTGCTGACCCCCCCCCCTCCCAAAAAAAAGAAAATAATCTATTATGTTAAACTGTTCATGTCTGTAGAATATTAGACCTACTGAATGATCAGCCTTAATTTTATACCCAGAAACACAGAAGAGAGTGTATTTTGCAAACCGTAAGGTATACAGCGCCTGCCATCACTGTGAAGGTTGTAGCCTCTGGCGCAGATACATCGGTATGAGGCAGGTAAGGGTATGCAGTAGTGTTCACAAGCCAAAAGGCCCCCAGAAGGGCATTCGGAAACATCTGCTTAAAAAAAAAAAAAGTGATTTATATATATCTAGACACACTAAACACCATATTTACCATTAAAGCATTTGGCTGATGTCCCAAACCAGAGCAACTTACATTCTGATATTATTCATACAACTGAGTAGGTTCTTGCTCAAGGACCCAACAGTGGAAACTTGGTGGGACTGCGCCTTGAACCACTGACTTTCTGATCAGTAAGCCACAACATTAACCACTGAGCCACCACTGCCCTGTCATGTAGCTATACTGATTATAATTAGGAGGGTGTACATTGCTGTAAACTTGGAGAATGTGTAGCCCTGGGTTTCCACTGGTGCACAATGTCCACTGGAGCTCCACGATTTATAAGCACGATTAGGGTATAAAAGGGAAGTAGGGTACATCCAAGAGATGAAACTTGACGGAGTCGTGCTGCCAAGTTAATCAAGATCCCCTACGATGGCACATCAAGGTCTGTTACGCTCTTCTGTGGTCTACCGTGCTTCTCACGTTCTATCACAATTGGCGTAAAATCGTAATGCATCAGAAATTCTGCCATGATCAGCGCGATCGTCACGATTCCACCAAGTTCCCTCAAGATCATCACAATTCCCCCAAGTTCCCTGAAGATCATCACGAATCCACCGAGTTCCCTCAAGATCACCACGAATCCACCGAGTTCCCTCAAAATCATCACAAATCCACACAGTTCCCTCACGATCATCATGAATCCACCAAGTTCCCTCAAGATCATCACGATTCCACCGAGTTCCCTCAAGATCATCACGAATCCACCGAGTTCCCTCAAGATTATCACGATTCCACCAAGTTCCCTCAAGATCATCACGATTCCACCGAGTTCCCTCAAGATCACCACGAATCCACCGAGTTCCCTCAAGATCACCACGAATCCACCGAGTTCCCTCAAGATCACCACGAATCCACAGAGTTCCCTCAAGATCACCACGAATCCACAGAGTTCCCTCAAGATCATCACGAATCCACAGAGTTCCCTCAAGATCATCATGATTCCACCAAGTTCCCTCAAGATTATCATGATTCCACCAAGTTCCCTCAAGATTATCACGATTTGATCCCACGTCCCACAAAACCCCCAACGCTCCTTACGATTCTTTAAAATCGTGGAAATTGCGGACATCGGGCCTCAGTGTAAACCCAGGGTAAGGTTTTAACAGGCACAATGGGGTAGCTAAACACACATAGAATCATTAAACTCAACACATACACAATCCAGCATTTACAAACGTTACCCTTTTCACAGTTATATCCTGAGTACATATCAGTGCACTTGCAGCTGTAGCCCCCTATCTGGTCTTTACAGGTGCCGCCATGTTGACAAGGATTGGGTTTACACTGATCTCCATCTGTTTTAGAGCAAATAATGTTACTATGACTCAAAAAAAAAGTATTTCATCAAACAGTCAAGACGAAAGAGAAATACTCACCGTAGTATACAGTCCAGAACTCTTCCTTTAAAGGCAAAATACACAGATGTGTATTAGTAGGTAACATTGACTACCATATAATGCAAAAGTCTTATTTCTCAGATTTTATTAAGAAAGAATTTCTAACTGTAGTCTTTTAAGTGGTTGGTGGATCTTGTGACTCATGCTTTGGTAGAATGTATACTAATGGACCTAACCTGAGCCACCTTTCTCTCTGTATGTAATTATGTCTTCGTATAATCTCAGATTAGAAAGAGAGGTTCCAAGTTCAAAGCTTACTGTTTTCTCTTTGTCCTCAAAGACCTCTCTGGCCTCCTCCTTGTTGCATCTTTCCTCATAACACTCTCTTTCCAATTTGCCCTTTAGAATTTCCTCAATAAAGAACGCGTTGGCACGTTTAGGCCGTGTAAAGACGGCCTTGGCTTGTCGTTCAGATTGGAAAACTTAAAGGGGAAAAGTAGAACATAGGTGCGAGTTAGTAACAAGATTGTTAACAGAGGGGTAACTTGATGCTAAATGCGGTATACTTCACTCACTCACACACTCATTTGCTGAAACACCTAATCCACGGGTGTCAAACTCGGCCCGTGAACCAAATCCGGCTCATTTAATGTGGCCCATGAGACCTTATAAAGTATATGAATTTCGTACAAATCAAATTTTCTTTGCATCATCTATTCATTCATTCTTTTTCGTAAGCCGATTAAACCTAATTAGAGTCGCGTGGAGGTTGGCGCCCATCTCAGCCGACTGTGGGCGAGGGCGAGGTACACCCTGAACAGCTCGCCAAGCAGGGGCCAACACACATACAGCCATTCACACTCACACCTAGGGGCGATTTGGAACAGCCAATTAGCCTACTGTGCATGTTTTTAGACTGTTGGAGGAAACCAGAGTACCCAGAGGAAACCCACGCAGTCAAGCACAGGCCTCCTTGCTGTGAGGCAGATGTTCTAAGCACAACGGCACCGTGTCACCGCTGTCGACTATTACCATGAAATGTAATTCATCATCCGTCCACTAGGTGGAGCCAACCTTTTATATTTCATATAAACAGCTAGCTATTCATGACTCAGGAAAGATTGCAAGCTAGCTTATCACCGTCAAGCATTGTCGGAATAGATGTTGAGTTATTATTCGTACTTCGATGACCTTAAAATTTGGGGACGTGGCCATCCGTGAAAATGAGTTTGACGCCCTTGGCCTTATCCTGTTGTTAGGATCAGAGGAAGCCGGAGCCTATCTCAGCCGATTCTGGGGAAAAGGTGGGGTATACCCTGAACACACAACCATTCAATCACATTCACACCTCGGGGCAATTTGGAATTAGGAGCTAATTAACCTATTAATGCAAGTCTTTGGACTGCTGGAGGAAACCGGAGTACCCAGAGGAAACCGACACAAGTAGAGGAAGAACATGCAAACTCCACGCGGAAACACCCAGTGAGCCGAGCCCAGGACCTTCTTCCTGTGAGGCGGACGTGCTAACCACGTGCTAATACTTCATATTAATGCAACATCTTATCTGAAGCCAATACTCCAATAATGTAACTAACATAATAATAATTTATCACAATATAGTGCTTTTGCTTACTTTAAACTAACTCTTGAAAAAAATTTCCTATATTCTCGCAGAAAAAGCTTCTTTACCTGTTTGATCAGCGGTGGTCAGGAGGTAGTAGCTGTGCAGTATGAAGCAGAATAAACTCCATGACTGAATCTCCATCACAGTTGGATAAATGCTGAAAGTCTTTATTACTGACTGATATTCTCTCTTCTCTTTATCCCTGATCTGTTGGCTGGATTTTGCTGTGACTCACGCCTCCCGGTATATTTTCCCGTTATGAGAACACAAGGTCACAAGCATGCACTAGTACACACACACACACACACACACACACACACACACACGACTGATAGATAGGTTCTTCAGCACACAGTTTCTGTTGGTATGGTGCTCTAGAAGCAGATATTAGTTGAAATAATGTAGAATTAATTATTCGGGCACACATAAAATGTTTTATAGAATTATAAAAATGAACTGAAATAGTGAAGAATTGTGTGGCAAAAGCAAACAGGGTTAGAAATTTACACGTAGAGAAAGCTTGGTAAACAGTGAAAGGACTATAATCTGCAAACAAGTGAGCAAACAGAACCTCCCAGAGCGGCCCAATGGCAAAAGGTTTGGACTTTAAACCCTGATGTTTTTCTCTCGAGAACAGTTTCACTGTAGATTTTAGCATCTCAAGCTCAACACCCCGTCTTAACACAGGAACTAAAACTAAAGAGGGAAAAAAAAAGGAGAGAAAAGGTAGAAATTAGGACGGATGACTCTAAAGGACTCCGATCTCATTTGGGCGATTCTTTGGCGACTGCCCGTGATTTTTTTAAGTTGGCGACTGTCTCAGACCAACCACAACTGTGTATGTGAAGTCCTAAATGACTCAAATTAAATAACGCTCAGTCAAAAGTCTCTGATGGTCGGCAACTAGGTCTGAGACTGTCTGCAACTATCTGCGACTATCTGTGATCGACCACAACGGTCTCAGATGGTCAGCAATATAATCACAGATAGTTGGCGATAATCAGCTAATAGTAGATTATCGTGTGTAATCGTTCAACATTTGGAAATAGATTTCATAAAATTGTCCACAGTGGGTGGATTCCTCGCTGACCGTCAGCGATATGGTCGATGATATCGGTCGCGGACCCCTCATGCTCGCTCCTGACCTAAAAATTCATCGAATCGTGGGCTTCATCGAGCGTAATTGCCCCAAATGAGATCGGGGCTTTAAACTCATAGCTGACAAATGACAAGGACAACATGATGAGCTGACCAATATATGGAACCTTTATTGAAATGCAGTTTAGTTCCAGTTGTTGTTGGCGTCGCATTTCTGCATCTCTCTTACACATAATTTATTATGACAGAACTTTATTCACATTCGAATCACAGGCACAGACGTCTGCCTATTTCTCCTGGATTTCGTGGTGGTTTGAGTCTCAGCTAAGACTTTTCTCATGACTGTGTCAATCCACTTGAGGTACTTGGACACCTGCGTGTAGACGCCGTACTTGTCCTCACGAGCGCAGCCCTCACCCCAGCTGACCACCCCTGTCACAAACCATGTGTTTTTATACTTGGTGACATGTGGGCCACCGCTGTCACCCTGACAAGCGTCCTTACCCTGCTCTTTATAGCCAGCACAGAACATGGTGGGACTGATGGTGTACTTCGTGGACTCCTTACAGGTGTTTCGGTCTACATAGGGCACAGTTAGTCTCTGTAGGGTTGTGGCCTGCACACTGCCCTCGGAAAGACGACCAAATCCGCTCACCATGCCGTCTTTTTCTTGCATGAGAACATTCTCTGCAAAGTCCCGTTCAGGGAGGCATGCTGGGATGATGTACTTAGTGAAGGTGATGGGCTTCACAAGCTTGATGAGGGCGATGTCATTGTGGTAGGTCTCGGGCTGATAGTATGAATGCACCAGTACCTGGTCGACCTGATGTACCGCTTCTCGCCCTTCTCTAACCAATGTGTCTGTTTCACCTGTTAAAAAAATTATTCATAGGAATCAATCTTGATGAACAATCAGATGATGGAAATCTTTAGTATAATGGTTTTAGAATTTTTTTAGATTTTAGATGCCCCCTAATTAAGTCATATCAAATTCCCACGCGTCAATCACAGGACCACCACCACCAACCAAGGGGGGGCATAAGAATGCACATGTCCCCTCCGTGACATGCTCTGCTGCCGCCCACCTCTTTACGAACTGCTGCGCATGCGTATTCAGGGGCGACCTAACACACTCAGAGGGAAAGCGATATCCGCCCTTCATACGAATAAGCACGCAGACGTCCATGATTGGATGGTGTTCGCTGTGAGTGACAAGGAAGTGAGCGTATGCCTCCATTCCAAGAGAGCTCGGCCAATTAGCTCCTATGAACTCCTGGTGATCTCCAGGTTTATGAGAAACCCTTAGAGAGCCCCCGTGGTTTTAGATTAAATAAAATCTGAATAAAAAAATCTCCAAAAAATATTTTCCATAATTGTAAGGACAGGTGCATTTTTATTACCTAGAATAACTGTGATGGAGAGAGAGAGGTTCATGCAGTGGGCTGCGGACAAAATGAAGTATTCATTTATAATGGTCCCTCCACAGAAGCCCACCTTGTTCTCATTCACGAGCAGCGCCTAGAATAGAGACAATCATACAGTCTGTTTTTCAGAAATCTTCAGTGATATTTTCATTGAAATCAATTTTGTTTGGTGTGCTGTAACACCTTGAAAAAATACACTGCCCAGACAAAAAAAAAAAAAAAAAAAAGGTCACAGACTGTAATATTTTTACGGTGTGCTTGATCACAGCATGTAATCTCCACGGCATCGTTGCTCCAGTTGGTCCGGTCGAGGCTCAGCAACATTAATGTGGCAATAAAATGAAGCAGCTGATGATCTGAATGTA
>JAQMYF010000009.1:18119478-18134319 GCA_030014195.1 Neosilurus mollespiculum | reverse complement strand
GGCTGAGATGGGCGCCAGCCTCCCTGCGACCCTAATTAGGATTAAGCGGTTCAGAAAATGAATGAATGAATGAAATTAGTGAATCATATTCTAGGGTGTCTCAAAATAAATGCAACCCATATCACTGTAAATAATTCTGCCACTATTAATGTTCTTGTTCTAATGTTTCAGGGTTTTTTTTACTACTTATTTGGAAACTACTTATAGAGAAGCTCGGCCATCCAGGAGGAGCTCGGAGTAGAACCTCTGCTCCTCCCTGTTGAGAGAAGCCAGTTGAGGTAGAGTGCCTCCTGAATGCCTCCCTGGTGTGGTGTTTCGAGCATGTGATGTGGTGTGAGAGACCCCGGGGTCGACCCAGAACACGCTGGAGGGACTACGTCTCTCGGCTGGCCTGGGAACGCCTCGGTGTCCCCTGGAAGAGCTGGAGGAAGTGGCTGGGGAGAGGGACGTCTAGACCTCACTGCTTGGGCTGCTCCCCCCGTGACCTGACCCCAGATCAAGCGGAAGAAGAAGAAGGTGATGATGATGATGACGACGACGACTTATTTGGAAACAAAATCATTCAAAACGGTACAGGAAGTTCAACGTCAACAACTATCCCCAGAAAAGCCGAAATTATCATTGGGCACACAAATTTGTGGTGGATCGGTAAACATCCTCAACGAAGGGAGAAACACCTGAATCTGGCAGGAAGCTGACCACAAGATCTCTTGACAATGTGGATGCGGTGAGAGATTCTGTTGGAAGGAGTCCATCCGAAGACGCAGCCAAGAACCGGGTCTTTCATGTGCATCTATCAAAAGAATCCTGTTCATGGATCTTCAGCTGTACCCATACCGGATCCAGATCAAGCACCACCACCAAGTTGACATGGCAAAACATGGTGTTGTGATGTGCCGGTGGTTCACAAACAAAATCGAAGAGGATCCTGACTTTCTAGATGACGTTTGCTTCAGTGACGATGCGCACTTCTTGCTCTCTGGGCATGAACAATGTGTTCAAGCCCCAGATGAGCTGCTTGAGAGGCCCTTGCACTCTGTGACACAGCCTGGGTAGCCATCTCAAAACATGGGTGGTTGACAACTTCGCTTGTCGGTTTCTACATTAAGAACATATGCTATAATGGATATACCCTTTGAGCTGGAGACCCCAAATCTTCATTCATTCATTTTCTAGGCCGCTTAATCCTAATTAGGGTCGCGGCGAGGCTGGCGCCCATCTCAGCCGACTTTGGCCGAAGGCCAAACAGTACACCCTAAACAGTTTGCCAGGTCATTGCAGGGCCAACACACATACAACCATTCACAGTCACTCTCACACCAAGGGGCAATTTGGAACAGCCAATTAGCCTACTGTGCATTAGTGGACTGTGGGAGGAAACCGGAGTACCCGGAGGAAACCCATGCAAGCACGGGGAGAACCTGCAAACTCCACACAGAAACGCCCCAAACCCGGGACCTTCTTGCTGTGAGTCGAATGTGGTAACCACTGCGCCACCGTGCCGCCCAGCAATGAATTATCTATTTGGAGACACCCTGTTGCTTGTGTTATGATGAACAGAGCAAACCCACACATGATGTCACATTTTTAATGAACTGTACACAAGGACAGATGACAAAGAAACACACCCACCGAGTCGTGTGAAGCTGATGTTGAATTTATTGTCTTTATTTCAGATTATGAGATCAGACTAGACCTACTCTTCTCTCAAACAGTCTGCCTTCACTACTACACTACTGTCTTATCTGGTTTGGTGAGTGGAGTAGCCATGCTACGTTGAATCCAATCCAGGAAGTTAGCAACCTTGGCATATATGGTGTAAAAGCCTGGATGGCTACATCCTTTTCCCCATGAAACAATCCCAGTCAGGAAACGTGTGTCTTTGTACAGAGTCGTCAGAGGACTACCGTCGTCTCCTCGACAAGATTCCTGTCTGCCCTCAAGGTAGCCGGCGCACAACACGTTCTCGGTGATATTAACCCCACTCTTAACAGAGCATTCTGCTTTAGGTATGAGCGGGACAGCGAGCATGCGGAGTACAGGGGATATATTTTTAGAGAACTGAGAGCTATAAACATTGTCTCCTTTGGTGTGCTGGCCCCATCCGCTTATGGTGTGGAAGCGAACAGCGTCCAGTTCCATTTCGGCAAACTCTGCAGTTGGCAGACAGATAGGCACGGTGTGATTCGAAAGCGTAGCTGACCCGTTGAGCCGCAAAAGAGCCAAATCGCTGTCTGCTGATGCTGGATCGTAGCTCTCGTGGATGATTACATGTGATACAGAAAACGTTTGCTCTGTGCCTTCCATCACATCAATAATATGGTCTCCTGATGAAAAAAAAAAAAAAAAAAACAAAGGTAAAAAAACCATCAATGAAACAGAATGGCACAAGAAAGAGCTAGTAGTTAGCGTAGCTGGGATTCAGGCGTTGATCTGAGGCTGCTGATATTCATTACAACAGGGTGATTGCGAGTTTGACATGGCTTTTATAGAGTAGCTCACATTTCAGACACAGTATGGAGACATATTTTGATTATTTTTGCTTCATCAGCCAAAATCTGCAATTAATAAGGGCAGCATTTTGCCGCCGTGGTTAGCACGTCTGCCTCACCGCAAGAAGGTCCTGGGTTCGATTCCCGGTCTCGGGGCATTTCTGTGTGCAGTTTGCATGGTCTCCCCGTGCTTGCGGGGGTTTCCTCCAGGTATTCCGGTTTCCTCCCACAGTCCAAAAACATGCACAGTAGGCTAATTGGCTGTTCCAAATCGCCGCTAGGTGTGAGTGTGAGTGTGAATGGTTGTGTGTGTGAAGGCTTGGTGAGCTGTCCAGGGTGTCGGCTCGCCCAGAGTCGGCTGAGATGAGCGCCAGCCTCCCCGCGACCCTAATTAGTATTAAGCAGCTTAGACAATGAACGGATGAATGAATAAATAGTGAATATAGTGAAATGTACCCATGTTGTTATACTAAATATCAGCACTCTTAGAAAACTGCTTGTCCAATCACATTATTCGACCTAATAAACTGGTAGCATGACATACAATAAGTACCTGCTATAACTTTCAGATGATCTAAATCTCTCTTATCCACACAGTGACCAGCTGTAAGAATCCAGTTAGCATCCAGTAAAACTCCACCACAAAGACTCTCTCCATCGTATTTCAAGAGCACCTGGATGGTGTGAGACGAGGTGTGGCTGTGAACATCACTGAGATTTCGAAAAAGCAGCATAATGTATGCATGTGACAATTTTTATCAATATTTTCAGAAATATGTCCTTTTTTTCATTTTCTGTTTCCATTCTGGGGCGGCACCGGGGCGTAGTTGTTAGCATGTCCACATCACAGCCAGACGGTCCTGTGTTCGAGTCCTAGGCTTGAAAAGGTGTTTCTGTGTGGAGTTTGCGTGTTCTTCCCATGCTTGCGTGGGTTTCCTCAGGGTAATCCGGTTTAGTCCCACAGTCCAAAAACATGCACATTAGGCTAACTGGCTGTTCCAAATTGCCCCTAGGTGTGGATGTGAGCGTAAATGGTTGTGTGTGTGTGTTGGCCCTGCGATGTTCTGGTGAGCTGTTCAGGGTGTACTCCACCTTCACCCAGAGTCGGCTGAGATAGGCTCCAGCCTCCCTGTGACCCTAGTAGGATTAAATCGTTCGGCAATTGAGTGAGTGAGTGTTTCTCTTCTGAGGTGGAGTAAAAAAAAAAACCAAAAACAATCTTTCAGCTGATTGAACTTTGAACTTTGGGTACTTTGCATTAGGTTGGTGAATAATTTGCTCAGTCTCACAATTGACAATTTTCCAGGAAAAAGTACAATTAGATCAGACTGGATTTCCTGACAATAAGTAGAGTATCATTCTGTCCTTGGATCAGTGAGTACACTTTGTTATAACTGATTTTTATTATTATTTTTTTTTTATAAAAAAAATAAATAATGCACACATAGAACACTTATTAATTACCTGCCAAGGGCAGTGGCCTTTTGGGCATTGATTTCCACCCACAGCCCTGGGTGAAACAGCATGAGCACTCTGAAGTGGGGCCTTACCACATGGATACTGAACTGAAAAGAGAAAAAGTATATTTATAGAGAAAATTACATCATAAAGACAAAACTTCAGATAAGAAATTCCAACCAACCTTAAAGAAGAAATAAAAAAGGGAGTCATTACAAATCATCAGAGCTTCAACCTTCACCAGGTTTTCATAGCGGGGCTCCATTGATAAGGAAAAACTGTCCGATCATCGAGTTGCTTTTGGAACATCAAGACATTGATTGATTTCATTAATGTTCCTTACGTAATTGTATTCGCCAAGCCAAAGGAATATGGCTTTGAACTACTATCTCTATATCTACTATACCGTGACCTTCAGACCCTCAGATCTTAACCACTGAGCCACCAGAGCTTACTGTTTCTGTGTGCAGTTTGCATGTTCTCCCCGTGCTTGTGTGGGTTTCCTCCGGGTGCACCGGTTTCCTCCTACATTCCAAAAACATGCACTTTAGGCTAAGTGGCTGTTTCAAATTGCCTCTAGGCATGAATGGTTGTGTTTTTTCCCTGCAATGGTCTCGTGAGCTGTTCCGGTTGTGTACCCCGCCTTCACTCAGTGTTGACTGAGATAGGCTCCGGCGTTGCGGTGTCCCTAGTAGTGAGATTAAGCGGTTCAGCAAAAGAGTGAGTGAGGAAAATCCTATACATTCAGAAAAACCTTCCCATCCTAATTGGGCTCCTGAATTTCGTTACGTTACCCGAATGACGTGTTTACGCTAATACTAATAATAACATCATTCTGTCATGACATTATTTACTATGTCATTAGTGGAGAAATTCGAATTTGAAAACCTACCTCTTCCACGTATGCTCTGTCTAACTTGAAGACGAAGTAATGATGTAATTAGATCCCGGCGTTAGACCTACTGTCAGGTTCCTGTCTATGTAAATGTAATGATGATCATAATATTACTTGTACTAAAGTACAAGTAATCACTCACGTGAAAGGTAATAATTTACTAAGACCGAGCACGCACTCGTGGACTGCGGACAGACAAACACACACACACACTTTCCTGCGGAATGGAAATCGTCGCTTCACAGTAACTCCCGCGTAGCTCACACGAAAGGTAAATCATCCCCTTCAGTTTTTCAGCCTTTATCATTCGTATCATGTTTTTCATTTGATTTACTCAAACATTTCCATATATAGTAACTTTATTAACAGACTGATTAATGATGTCCAGAGTTTTTATTAGGAGAATGTATATTCCGTATTTGTTTACAGTGAGGGAGTTTCAAACCTTGAGCAACGCAGGACTTTCTGTCTCCTCCGAGTGCATAACCTGGGGCACACATGCACTTAGTCCTGCGGCCTGAACCGTCACAAAACTGCTCACAACCGCCATTCAGATACAGACACTTCAGCGAATCCTCAAACCCTGAACACAGCCAGTATTTCTATGTGAATCTTGTATTTTTTTTTTATTATTATTATTATACTTTTTACAGTGTTAAATAGGATGCAGATGGCAAAGCAAGCAGGACAATGTGAAATGTTATTGAATCAATGTGAGATTATATATAATATTAATGTTGCTGTAAACGGTTTGCCTAAAATAAATTGTACCTTCTTGGCAATATTTGCCCTCAAAGCCTTCAGGACACTGGCAGACGTACGAGTGTCCCAGATAAATACAAGTCCCGTTGTTTTTGCATGGATTGATCAAGCAGGGCTCACGAGCTGGTGTGAAAACACAAACACATACAAATTCACATAAGTGCAAGGACAACGTATTTCAATATGCTTTAGTATTACTGATGTGAAGTGGTTAGCACGTCCGCCTCACAGCAAGAAGGTCCTGGGTTCGAATCCTGGGTTCTGCTTGGGTGTTTCTGTCTGGACTGTTGTGCTTGCGTAGGTTTTCCCCCAGTCCAGAGACATTGGCTATTCCAAATTGCTCCTAGGAATGAGTGTGTGTGTGTATTTAGCCCTGTGATGGTCTGGCATGCTGTTCAGGGTGTACTCAACCTTTGCAAAGTGTCAGCTGAGATAGGCTTTGAGATAGACCCTAGTAGGATTAAGCATTTTGAAAAAATGAGCGAGTGGTGAACGCCTGAGTGGTGTTATTGACGTACAAATCAGTAGTAGACTGGCATATATGGTGTATATAGATCATTTGCCAAACTGCTTAATCCTACTTGGGTGGCAGACTACAGCCTATCTCAGCTGACACTGGGTGAAGGCGGGGTACACACAGCACGCACACACTCAAAACAAACTACACTCACAACTAAGGGCAATTTGGAGCAGCCAATTAGGTCAATGTGTATGTTTTTAGACTGTAGAAGGAAACCGGAGTACTCTGAGGAATCCCACGCAAGCACGGGGAGAACATGCAGACTCCACACAGAGACGTCCTCCCCAGGCCCAGGACTGGAACCCAGGACCTTCTTGCTGAGAGGTGGATGTGCTAACCACTACGCCACCGTGCCACCCTATATAGATATCTTTGCAGCACAAGAGTGACCTGAGAGAGGTGTCATATTGGCCTCTTTGACTGTGGAAATGTGGATGAAGTATCGGGTAATAAAGATAATATAAAAGGATTTTAAAAAGATTATTTTTAAAAATACTTTTCAAAGGTATTTTTCCTTAAAGCAATATATTTTAAAGCATTAATAATATCTGTATTATATTACTGAATAGTCCCTGAGACGGACCACGTCAACACGTACCATGCTGTGTAGTTTTCTTTGTATTTTCTGGGACGGCATTTTGTTGAATTTCTAGGATTTCAGAATCAGTGACTGTGACAGGCTATGAGTTTTTTGACACCTGTTTTAAGTAAAGCATTATTCCGAGTTTATGAGGTGGATAATAAGCAAGATGACAAATTACTCATCATTCTGTCTTGGGGAAATATTCAGCAACATCCCCCTTTACCTTCGGTGCATCATTTTTAAGTTTCCAGTGATAGTGAACCAATCAGCATAAAGTGCCTGTCACATCCTTAGCCTGTTTCAGCTGCATTCTGATTCATACTACACTTCCCAGCTACCCTCGCACCTTTCTAGTCAAATGACCCCTGACACTGTTACCTGCACGCTTGTGTCTCATGAACCTGATCCCTATACACTGTAAAAGAACGGTGTTTGGTTTATTAATATATATATTAATATTCTAATTGTGTATGATGTAGTTTATTTCCTCATTTCTGATTACCTACCTAGCCTTGTTAATGGGTATGATCTCTGCCTGCTTCATTTCGCTTGTCTTTGGATTATCTCTACTGTGTTGTTGTCCTCTGCTGGTTCACATGACTCTATTTCTGGATCAATACTGTCTGTATTCATCTGTTTAATAAACTCTTATCTGCAATGCATTCTGTCACTCTCCAGCCTCATTCCTTACGTCAGAATGCCAGTGTAGAAATTTGTGTATTTTAGGGTACATTCAACTAGTCTTCATATAAAGTTATAAATGAATTTAGATCTAAAATGGAATTATGCATCATTTAATACATAGCTGGATATAATTTTTTTGCTTTAATAAACTTACCAGGGTATGACATCCAAAATTGTCTCTGTAAAAAAAAAATTCAAATCGTTATCGTCATGGTCACGACAGAAACTCGTATGATTTTTGTATGTGTTGGGTTTTATGTACTTATATTTTGGAATTTTGGGATTTTGGTAGGTTTTGGGGCATTTAGTTAGAAATTTATTAGGTGCATTAAAAAAATAACAAGTAATAATGTCATGCTGTATCAAGTGACATTAAGGGCCAGATTTACTAAACAGGGCAAAATAAGTTGTGGGCGCAACCCTAAAACCATGCTCAAATCTGGTGTTGCCGGATTGTGGGTGATCTACGAACAATGCGTGGTTTTCTAAATGCATGCGCAGCCTGTTCATTTCAATGTTACATGAAACGCTTAACCCTATTAAGGTTGCGGGGAGGCTGGAGCCTGAAAGATGGGGTACACCCAAAACAGCACGCCAATCCCTCGCAAGGACAACACGCACACATACACATGCACACAAAACACACACTTGTTCCTAGGGGCAATTTGGAACAGCCAGTTAGCCTATTGTGAATGTCTTTGGACTGTGGGAGGAAACCGAAGTAGCTGAGGGAAACCCACGCAAGCACATGCAACCTCCACACAGAAACGCCCTCACAAAGCCCAGGACCTTCTTGCTGTGAGATGGACATGCTAAACACTATGCCACGGTGTCGCCTTGCTTTTGCTTTTTATATACTAAATCCATTGCGCACCTCAGGCTCGGAATATGCAGTGATATTCACCTAGCTTTCAATAATTAATATTATTATTATTACTCATATACTTTCATATATAATTATTAGTATATAATTCTTCGTGGACAATGTGTATATTTAATTGCTTATGGTATTTGCAGCGCTTTGTTAATGCAATATCTTTATTATTGCTATTGTTGCACCTTATTTAATGATTGCTATGGGAACCCTGATTTTATAACTCAGAAATAATAATAATAATAGTAATAGTAATAATAATAGTAGGCGGCATGGTGGTGCAGTGGTTAGCACAATCACCTCACAGCAAGGTCCCGGGCTCAATTCCAGGGCTCAGGCATTTCGGTGTGGAGTTTACATGCTCTCCCCTTGCTTGCGCGGGTTTCCTCCGGGTACTCCGGCTTCCTCCCACAGTCCAAAAACATGCACAGTAGGCTGTGAGATGGTGTGTGTGTTGGCCCTGCAATGGTCTGTCGAGCTGTTTAGGGTGTACCCCTCGCCCAAGGTCGGCTGAGATTAATAATAATAATAATAATAATAATAATAATAATAATAATAGTTTATTTAGATTAAAGACTTTTCCCAACATTTCACTAATAAATAACAAAATAATAACCCCCCCCCCCCCCCCCACACACACACACAGAGCTATATAGTATTTTGTATACCACATTAAGTATTGCACCATGTTTAGTATATTCATGTAATGTTTCAGCATGTTGCTACCAGCTAAGGCTGACC
This sequence comes from Neosilurus mollespiculum, assembly GCA_030014195.1. Classification (NCBI taxonomy): domain Eukaryota; kingdom Metazoa; phylum Chordata; class Actinopteri; order Siluriformes; family Plotosidae; genus Neosilurus; species Neosilurus mollespiculum. Next base: position 18,125,310 of record JAQMYF010000009.1, on the reverse strand, counting down.
GTTATAGCATCATCCTCGAACACCTCACGCGCTTCCTCATAGTTGCAGATCTCTTCGATGCACTCACGCTCCAGGTTTCCTGCTTTCATCTCCTCAAATATGCCAGAGTTTTCACGCCTGAAGCGCCTGAGCACAGAGTTAGCATCATCTCTCCTCAGAAACACTGGAGGAAAGTGGGGGGGGTTGGACCCCCAGACAGATGAATATATTATATGAAAAGAAAAAAGAGAAATAATAATGCCTATGAGGCAATGGAAAAGGTGTAATATGTTTCAGATTGACTTACCTGCCCCAGATACAGCGTGAGAAAAAAGAAATAGCGCTAGAAATGTTTGGTTCTTCATGTCGCTTCTCTCTGAGGCTCCACACTGACCGTCATCCAGAGATAAACAAAATGTCTCAGTGGTCGATCCGACAGGTCAAAAGATCAGTTATTTGCTTTGGAGAAAGTGCACTGACTGACTATATCATCGAGTCTGTGTGCTAGGGGTGGGTGATAACTGGAATATGATCGACCTCAGTATACACAGTATTATGTAATATATAACATCCAAATTATAAAGCATGTCAATGAAAAAAATACCCGTGTGAACATGTGAAGCCCCTCGTTCGATGGTGTATCTTTATCCTGTGTGCTTAATCTTGTTACTGAAAGTAATACAAATACAAACGTACAAGAGGAGCACACAGTGAGTGCACACTGTTGAAGGAGCACATCTGGAGGAAGCACAATACACACGTGACAGGAGCACAGAGCGAGTGCACACCGCTAATGCACTCCACAATCTTGTTCTTGGAATCACACAATGCAAATGTAACTCATTCATCCATTTTCTGAACCGCTTAATCCTAAATAGGGTCGCCCTATCTCAGCCAACTCTGGGCGAGGGCAGAGTACACCCTGGGCAGCTCGCCAGGCCATCGCAGGGGCAAATGTAACTATTAATAGTAATTAATTAAAGTGTTATAATTACTGTAATAATTAACCCATGTTGTTCATTTTAAATAGGCGTCTGGAGGCTGGAAAGATGCATCTGGTATCCAAATTTTAGAACGATTGGTCAATTATTACGGGCTGTAGTGCTACCACAATGGACAGACAGACAGACAGACAGACGCCAAAGGCAACGGCAGTACCCCTGATGATTGTGGATGCTGAATAAAAAAGAGAAAGCTAAATATCTCTACTAAATATTGATTTTTATCCTCTTTAAATACACCTAACAAAGATTTTAATGTACCCTAACTTATCAGGGGTATCAATATTCTTTCGTAATATCATCACCTACTACATGCAGTCGGATATTCCAGGTCACACCGGTAAATTAACAAGGTATTGCTTCCAGCCATCACAGAATTCAAGATTCAAGACCACAGATGTTCATTTAACTCTGTAAACTTTACAGTGTTATGTATAACCAGGCTTTATTAATCCCATACACACCTACCTGTCTGAGGCAGTCGGGAAGAAACTGTATGGTGTTGAAGAGTACGGCTTGGTATGTGTTACAGTGAGCAAATCAGATATATTTGTTGGTTGTAATGCATCATAGAACGTCTAAGAAAAACCCTCCCCTGTGCATTAGTCACTGGATAACGAAAATAATCTGAAAAACTAACTGATAACATTCTCTGAACATCAGCAACATACCCCCAAACTATGTATAAGATTCTTCCACATACATATATATATACATAAAGCACCGTTTTTATATGATTAACTCTCATTTATTACTCAATATTTCAGAGAGAACAGAGCGGAGAGGACACCGAAGGAGTTGTAAGAAAAAGTGAATCATATATATTATACAAACATGTGAAGGACAAGATTATAAGTACTGAAGTGCTGTGAGGATAAATGACAAGATGAAAATGTTTTTGCTATGTGACCTACTTTCACATCTGCTCATGTTTAACTCCACTTTGTGAAGCTTACTGTAAACAAAAATGAATCAAGGCCGTGTGATGTAAGCTGTATCAGGCTCCGAGCGGCACTAGATAGTGTTTTCTGGGTGCGCCATGCGTATAGTCTATACTACAATTTGAACACTTCTTGTAATACACTTTTTTTTATAACAGTAAGGGGGTGATCACAGGTGGAGGTGTGATAGAAAAGATTGATTCATTGACGTGAATTGATTTTTTTGCGAATATTTAGCGAATTTTTTAATTAACGTCTAGGTGTTTTGCGACGCCACATGCAAGCGAACATTTTGCGGCTTAAATATGCATATCGCGGGAAAGCGACAATTTGCGACTTACTTGTAAATCAGTCGCGGTTTGTTCGCTTATTGTTCTTAAACCATTCACTTTTTATTCGCGTGTTATTAGCGTGAACAATATGCGAATAAAAATACAAATGATGACAAGATACACGGAATATGGCGGATGCTAGCAAGACTCAAACTTACCGTGTGGAGGTCTCCAACTTTTTTTTTTTCGATTCATTTGCGAGTAACTTTGCAACCTTCTCACGACATGTCCGGAATGTTTGAGAAGAGTTTGAGACTACTCCGCGTCAGAGCCTCGTTTTGAAATTTTTTTGCGATGAGTTCACGAACCAGGTGACCAAAATGCGATGCCGTGAATGTCACGAGACAAATTTCAGAACATTTTGAGAATAAAACGTGACAGCCGCGTCAATCGCTTTTCTATCGCACCTCTAGTGTGATCACCCCCTAAGCGGACATTCATACATACAAAGTTTTCTCGAGATAAGGGTTTATTATATCATTTTTTGGAATAACAAAGGTTTGTTTTTTTGGGATAGCGAATTAAATTTATTTGTTTTCCTGTGATCTCCAGTTATTTGTCGTCTTCTTACGATAACGGGTTATCGAGATAACAAAATTTAAAACTTTGTTTTCCTGTGATAACGATTATAATTAATATGAGATCTAGAGAAATTTTTGTCAATGAGTTTACGAACCAGATGACCAAAATGCGATTTGAGAATGAAAAGCAATAGCTGTGAATGTCGCGAGACAAATTTGAGAACATTTTGAGAAGGAAATTGCCTTTCGCTGTAGTGTGATCACCCCCTAAAATTGGTGAATTAACAGTGACAAAAACACGCATTTTGCTAGACGGCGCTTTCCACTGACACTACAGTTCCATTTGTTGACTGGAGAGTCGATGTCTGCTTGTGGATCCACTCCAGGTAATTGGACACACGTGTGTATATGCCGTACTGGCCTGGCTGGGCGCATCCTTTGCCCCAGCTCACAATGCCCAGGAGGAATGTGGTTTTCCCGTAAGAGGTCACAAGAGGTCCTCCGCTGTCCCCCTTACACGAGTCCTCCGTGCCATGGAAGTAACCAGCGCAGAACATGTTCGTGGTCAGCGAGACTTTGCTTTCCCTAAGACAGTCCTCAGTGTGGATACGGGGCACGTTGAGCCTCCGGAGCACTCGTGACGTTGGGCCTCTCTCAGAGCGTCGTCCCCATCCACTCACGGTGTGTAAACGGACTCTCCACAGCTCACGTTCGGCCATTTTTTTCTGAGGGAGACACACAGGGACTGCGTATGTACCGTAGGTGATGGGACGACGGAGACGGAGGAGAGCGATATCATTATCGGTGGTTTCTGTCTTGTAATTCGGGTGCATAATCATCTCCTCCACTTCTATAGTTTGCTCGGAACCTTCATTCTCTTCGATGTCATGTTCACCTGGATAAAGAAAAGGATGTTAATTACGGTCCTGACCACACATGGGCCGACATGCTATCACGCACAATGCTCACCTGCGATGATCTTGAGAAACTTGACTTTAAGCTTTTCTAAACAGTGAGAGGCAGTGATGATCCATGTAGGCTTATAGATCGCACCACCACAGAAGCCCGTGTCACCATACTTAAGCAGGACCTAATGAAAACACCGGATTCAATATCATTCATTCATTCATTCATTTTCTGAGTGAAGGCAGGGTGCACCATGGACAACTCGCCAGGCCATCGCGGGACCAACACACACACACATACCACCATTCGCACTCACTGTCTCACTGGGCAATTTGAAACAGCCAATTAGCCTACTGTGTATGTTTTTGGACAGTCGGAGTAAACCGGAGTACCTGGAAGAAACCCTCACAAGCACGGGGAGGGCATGAAAACTCCACACAGAAACGCCTGAGCCCGGTATTTGAACCCAGGACCTTCTTGCTGTGAGGCCGACGTGCTAACCACTGTGCCACCGTGCTATCCGGATTCAATATCATTGTACCCTGAAAATCTAATGTTCAGTCTAAACAACTGTTCAGTCATTTTCATTTATTCATTCATTTTCTGAACCGCTTAATCCTAATTAGGGTCGCGGGGAGGCTGGCGCCCATCTCAGCCGACTCTGAGAGGCAGAGTACACCCTGGACAGCTCGCCATGCAATCGCAGGGCAGAAACACGCTAATGGCAACCCAATGGCCTACTCTTTGACAACAGCAATGGTTCTTTTTCTTCGCAGACAGTGAGAGACGTGGCTGGCCTTTGATAACCCAGTTACTGGGTATAACTGGGGAGGCAGCAGTGACAACCCGGTAATAGTGGGGCTTGAACCCCTGACCTTTGGATCAGTAAGCCAGCACCGACCCAGTATAAACAGTTATTAAACATTAATAAAATAATTAACGAATGACTGCAATAGACATCAATCAGCCATAACATTAGCTACGCAGCCCCGTACACTTTATGCTGCAACACAGTGAGTGTTCAGACTCCTTCCTTTCATATCCAGTATTAACAGTATCAGCAGTTTGTGCTACTGTAGCTCTTCTGAGGGATCAGACCAAACGTACTAGTCTTCAGTCCCCACATGCATCAATGAGCCTTGCGCACCCACGACACTCTAGCCACTTCACTCGTTGTCCTTCCTTGGACCATGTTTGGTCGACACTTCCACTGCATACCAGGAACACCCCACAAGACCGGCCGTTCTGGAGATAAACAGACCCAGTCGTTTATCCATCACACTGTGGTTCTGGTCACAGTCACTCAAATCCTTACACTTGCTCATATTTCGTGTTTCCAACACAATGTTATGGCTGATCACGTGTATGGAAACAGACACATGGACCAGGTCTGAATCTAGTTAAGAACTTAATCACACTATTAAACCCAGGACTCGAACCCAGGACCTTCTGGCTTTGAAGCACTTGTGCTATCCATGAAGCTTGCTACCTTGCCACCCTCTGGAAATGTACAAGAAGGATACTTTTATATAATATATTACAACATAAAACAAGTTCTGAAAAATTTTTGGGCTTGAAGCTTAAATCTTGATTAGATAGCAGATTTTTGCAGGGTGACATAATGATGATTAATCAGAATAACTTAGCATTGATTTGTACTCTTCACCTTTATCGGGTCAGCAGAACATGTAACACTGATAACACCGCACACCAGATACCCCAGACCTAATAATTCACGCTAATAACACGCAAATAAAAAGTGAATGGTTTAAGAACAATAAGCGAACAAGCCGCGACTGATTTACAAGTAAGTCGCGACAAAAAAAATATTCAGGAGATACCTTGTTTTGACCAGGGTTGGATGGTGTCCACTTGTGTGGAGCGTCTGTACTCACTATGTGTCAGATTTTTCCTTTAACCTGTCGCTTGTAACGCCTGTATATACATGTTGTATATTAACAAACCTTAAAAAGTACCGGTCATCCTTACAGCATAATTTACATAACATACACTGGACACTGTAGACTCTCCCCTACACATAAACATCCACCTCAGCTGATTGTTGCACAGAGACCCTTTGCCACTTTACAGACTTTACAGACACTTGTCACTTTTTGCACACAGACACTTTACAGACTTTTACTAGAAAAAT
>JAQMYF010000009.1:18108360-18118541 GCA_030014195.1 Neosilurus mollespiculum | reverse complement strand
TTTACATTTTTGGACAGTCGTACTAAGCATTTCACTACATATTGTACTGTGTATAATTTGTATGTGACAAATAAAATGTGAATTTGAATTTGAATAATTTATGCATAATACGTTCAAGCGACGTAGAGCTTATTTTAACATAAATGACCATAAAGAGCACAAAACTGGTTATTTTTTCCCTATTGATTACTAGCAGGGCAGAACTGCGCGGGTTAGCATTCGTTTCCCCAGAGGTGACGTCCACACCTTGGGCGGGGTTGTCCAGCGCAAGAAAACTAGCAGATCTTCTCAGCGAGCGACGGTGATAAAAAAATGTGTTCAAGAAGCATCTATGGCAGCAATTTAGAGGAAATGGCTGTAAATTGTTGCCTATTTGAACCAGAGAGGGAGTGTGGAGACGGTGAGACATCACATTCCAGTGACTCTGAGGACGAGGACGCTGCCAGAGTTGAGCGTGGCGGTGAATCCAAAATGGCTTACGCAGATAATGTTTTGCTGACTCGGCTTTCCTGTCGTCAGTTGGTTTAGGAACACAAAGAAAAGTTTTCTGTGATTCATGCGCTTGTTGTTTGTGCAGCTCAGCACTGAACGATAACGTGTTATGACGCACGGGGTCAGGGACGTAGCCCAGCCAACCCATCGAGTTCGTGTCACTACCAGGCCGGAACAGCCAATGAGGAAGACAACATGTCTCTGGGCATGCCTAGACTCGTTACACTCGTGCGCACTTTGAAAACGGGCAAGGACTGAAGGAAGCATCCGCTGATGTTATACGTGATCGTTTTAAAGAGCTGGTAACGCTAATTCACCACCGGTACCCTTTAACTTACCTGCCATGGACAGTGTCCTCTCGGACATTCTGTGCCTCCTACTATTCGAGCCCTTTCGTCGTTCTCCACATTTTTTCGAGTGACATTGGCCTGGAGAAGAGGCGCTTTACCACAAGGATATGCCTCTGAAGGAAAACAGTGAAATTAATCATGGTCAAAAAGCTACAGAGTAAAACAGATGCTTATGTTTATCCCAATGACACAATCACAGTACTTTGGCTCATTTTTAGTATTTTTACCATGCGTCAGACAGCTTTGTCCATCTGTGCCAAGGAAGTACCCGTCTGCACAGGAACAGTTACGGCTCCCCTTTTCCTCCAAGCAAAAATGCTCACATCCACCATTCTTATTGAGGCAAGAGTCAGGAATAGTTTTAATCACTGGAAGAAAATGAAGAGCTTAACTGGTAAGAAAAGCTATCTATGCTTTAACCTTATTAACCTCCTAAGACCCGAAGATTATTGTCGTGTGTCTTGTCACTTTTCTGCAACACTTCTGATACTTACTACCTAATAACTCTTGAACTTTATCAACATTTTCAAACAGGAAAAAGTTTGGCAAAAGGGTGATATGTGGTCCTCATATGGGGATTTTACAAGGACATACATACAATGCAATTGGAAGAAAATATGATGTCCTCATATAAGGACAGTGGGGTCTCCAGAGGTTAATTTAAACACAGATATATTCTTGTGAATTAAAAATAAATAAGACCTTACAAACAATAAAATTACATTTACTACACATCTTAGGTAACGGTAAAGTCTGTGGGGCTGAGACCCGAGCCTGGTGGCTCACCAGAGCCAAAGCTTATCCCGGTTTCTGTAGCATGAAGCAACTAGGAGTTCAACTTATCCTGGATGGGACGCTAGTCCATCACATGTTACCTTCCCAGTATTTTTACTGGTACCCGTTTATACTGCTGGGTGGACAGAGGCACGCTTGTGGTTTAGGGATCTCAGCATAGTGGGGGTCTAACAGGGATTCGAACCCATGACTTCTTGGTCATGAGCCCAGCACCCTAACCACAACACCACTGGCCCTACTACACATCTTAACCGTGACAGAATATCATGGAAATACCCAGCATATTTATTATACAACAGACTTGTAATGGTATTTCTTTTTTTTTTTTGTTTTTGGATTTTTCCCCATTTTTCTCCCTAATTTTAGTCATATCCAATTCCCGCCCATCACCTTTTTGCCTTTTCCCTATCACACGACCACCACCGACCAGGGAGGGGCGTAAGCATGCACATGCCCCCTCTGTGACATGCGATGTTACGCACGTAACGATGCGTATTTGGGGGCGGCCTAACACACTCAGAGGGAAATACGAATGAGCTCACAGACGCCCATGATTGGCTGGTGATCGCTGTGAGTGACAGGGAAGTGAACGTATGCCATCCCTCCCTCCCTTGAGAGCTCGCCCAATTAGCTCTCATGGACCCCCGGTCTCGGATGGCTGTGGCATCAATCCGGATTCAAACTTGCGGTCTCCGGGTTGATAGTCGCGCACCTTGTCGATGCGCCACTGGGGAGCCGGCAAAGGTATTTCTGAAATCTCTATTAAAGAACACATACAAAAGTTGAGGGGTGGCACTGTGGTGTAATGGTTAGCATGACAGCCTCACAGTAAGAAGGTCCTGGGTTCGAGCCCTGTACCCGGACAGGATGTTTCTGTACAGAGTTTGCATTTGCTTGTGTAGGTTTCCTCTGGGTGCTCTTGTTTTTTCCCAACGGTCCAACCACTTGCACATTAAGCTTATGCAGGCCTCACATGAAGATGACTCTGACGGTGGTTCAGAAAGGTTCTAACACTAACACAGTGTTCAGTCCTATTGAACACAGTTCAGAAACATTGCGAAAGCCGACAACACGGCAGCTGGATGCTGATACATGGTTTTATGGATCGCTGTCAATTTGCAAACATTTTGAAAATCACACGGTTTATTGTGGTCAGGGCCGGTTGACGGCAAACAAGATGATGTCGCTATGGTCCAGCACGGTTTGGACCCGCGGTCAGAGTTCCCCCTGTGTGAGGATTGCTCCTAGGTGTGAATGTGAATGTGAATGTGAGTGCATGGCGATGGTCTGGTTCGCTGTTCAGGGTGTACCCCGCCTTTGCCAGAATTGGCTGGGATGGGCTCCAGCCTCCCACATGACCCTAATAAAGGCTGAAGCACTTTTTTGAAGCAAAATGAAATGAAATAAAATAAAAGATGAGTAAACCAATAATTGTACCGTAGTCACAGTTACGCCCACGGAATCCTGTTGAACACATGCACACGTAGGACTGTTTCGTCTGCGTGCAGGTGCCATTGTTGTTGCATGGGTTCGGTAGACAGAGGCTTTGAACTGAAAAATGAAATCGAAAACCGTAAACTCCAAATCAAACAATAAAAGGCACTTATTTATAAGGATTTGAAGTAATTGTAAGATTTTACTGTTGTAGTTGTTCCAGAATTCATTCTGTGGAGACAGGAAGTCATTACTGAACAAACTATTGATTAAAAGTTGCATGTGCATTTATTATGAATGTTCAAGATGAATAGCCTGATTACAATAACTGTGATGTTTTTATTATTATTATATGTATATTTATATATGTATATTTTTTATGATACTGCAAAATAAAAAAGTCATGGAAACAGTAATGACGATGGGTTTCCTCTTTGAGTCTGGCTCCTCTCAAGGTTTCTTCTCCCTGTCGTCTGAGGGAGTTTCTTCTTGCCACCAGTGCCGCGGGCTTGCTCACTGGGAATGTGTAGGGTTTGTAGAAAAAATGTTGAAATTCTTTATCAGATTTGTTTTTACCTATGTAGTAGAGCTGCTTTGCGACAGTGTCAATTGTGCCATACAAATAAGACTGAATTGAAACACATGAATATCGGGGGGGGGACAGAAAATATCATTTATACGTCTGCTTTTCCAGAAGATTTGATAAAGCAACATGGTAAAAAATTCAAATGGATGTACACCTGAATTTAAGTTACATGACATGAGGAGCAAAACGGAATCAGGGCGGGGAAAAAGCTCTGTTAGAATTATAGTGGGTGTAAAAAAACTATGGAGGCCCTAAGGAGGTGATCACACTACAGGTGTGATAGAAAAGCAACTGATGGGAATTTATTATTGTGTGTGTGTGTGTGTGTGTGTGTGTGTGTGTTTTTGCAAATTTTGAAATTCATGTCAAGATGTTTTGCAACTCCACATGCAAGCGAATATTTATTAAATATGTGTATCACGTGAAAGTCGCGAGAAGGTCACGTGACAATTTTGCAACTGATTTATGATTGTTTTGCAGATGTTTGTGGAAAAAATAGCGAATCTCCTGTCGTAAATCACCCGCATTTTGTTCACTTTTTGTTCTCAAACCATTCAGTTTTTATTTTTGCATTATTTTTATTCGAGCGAATGATGACAAAATATACTGAATATTGCGGATGCCAGCAAGTCTCAGACTTTCCGCGTAGAAGTCTCCAACTTGTCTCGTTTCCTTGCGAACAAAAAATAAATCATTTGCGAGCAGAAAGACGACTTTGTGACCTTCTCACGACATGTGCGGACTGTTTGAGAAGGGTTTGAGACTACCCCGCGTCTGAGCCTCATTTTGCGACATTCATGGAAATTTCAAACGTTTTAAATTGTTTATACGTTTTTAAATGTATTTTTTTGCAATAAGCTCACAAACCAGGCGACCAAGACATGACGCCATGAATGTTGCGAGACAAATTTTAGAACATTTTGAGATTGAAAAGTGACAGCCGCAGACTGCCATTCGCATCAGTCGCTTTCTATTGCACCTCTAGTGTGATCACCACCTAAGCAGACATGCATTCATACAATGTTTTCTTGAGATAACAGGTTAATTATGTCATTTTTCGGAATAACAAAGGTTGTTTTCTCAGGAGAGTGAGTTCATTTTATTTGTTTTCCTGTGATCTCCAGTTATTTATGTTGTGATAATGGGATCGTTTTTAAATCTCCAGATAACAAAACTTTTCAAAACTAGACATAATGAAACATAGAGCAGATTAAACAAATAGGCATCTTGTCGGTGGAGCAGGTGTATAGTTCACCTTTATACCTCTCTATAAATAACTCGTTATCACTAGAAAACAAATGAAATAACTCATTTTCCTGAGAAAATCACAACTATCTCACAATCTAAAAAAAATAAAAAAAACGAAGGTGAAAAAATGTATGAATGCAAGTTCGCGGGTGATCACACTAGAGGTGTGATAGACAATCGACGGAAGCTAATAGCAATTCGCGGCTGTCGCTTTTCATTCTCAAATCTGTCGTGCGAAATTCACGGCATCGCATCTTGGTCACCTGATTCGTGAGTTCATCGAAAAAATTTCAAACATGTTTGAAATTTCTGCAAATGTTGCAAAACGAGGCTCTTACGTGGCGTAGTGTTTTTAAGTTGCAAAATATTAGCGTGCATTTTGAGTCGCAAAACCTCTTCACGTGCATTTCAAAATTCGCAAATAAATAAATAAATAAATAAATTTGCATTAGCAATTCGCATCAGTCGATTTTCTAGCGCACCTCTTGCATGATCACGCCATTAAAGCTTCCACAGAAAACACCATTCACTGCATTAATATTAAAGCTGAAATATCTCAGTACCATTTGATTTCTCTTATTCAGAAATGTTTGTTTTTGAATCAAATTTAAATTATTAGACCTACAAATTATAAGAAGTTTCAGCGGATTTGAACTAAACTCAAAAAAAAAATTCTTCCTCCTGCTGAGTCATGTGTCCCTGTGTCATGTTTCACGTGCGTCTGTAATACTGACCGTTACTTCGGTGTGTTCAAACACCTCTCGGGCCTCTTCATAGGAACATTTCTCCTCTATACACTCTCTCTCCAAATCGCCCATCTTCAGCTCCTCAAACCAACCAGAGTTTGCCCTCTTAGTACGTGCGAGGACTCCATGAGCCTCCTTCCTCCGAATAAACACTAAAGCAAAAGGACCCATAAACATATATATATATATATATATATATATACACTGTATGTGTGCATAGAAATAATCACAAACATGCTGATCTACACACATTAATCAATACGAAGAACGTCTCACTTAGATCGAGATCCGGATACACACCAGATGAACTCTTCTAATCTGTCCATATATCATTTTATCCTCATACAGGTGAGTATTTTACCTGAAGCAGCGTGGCAGAAATATAAGCATATGAGCAACGAGAGCAGAAATAAGAGTCGCATGTTGGATAATGGCTGACGTTCTGGAAGATTTTTCTTTTGCCTACAGCCGAAGAGTCCAAAGTCTGGAGACCGTCCATCTGAAAAAACCTAAAAGCCTGCCTCTGATAGCGAAACGTTAAAGCTTAACGGAGGAACCAACCACAGTTTAAGCACAAAAGTCCCTTTAAACCAAACAACAACAATCATTTTATTAAGTTGTTGTCTACATGAAGCAAAATACAGTGTTTTATAGTGAAGCTCATCTTTACAACACCAGATCATTTGATATTAGGGTAACATTCGTGTAACATTTTTATATCTTCCTCGATTTATTCTGTAGCCACTGTGTTCGTTATCCACTCTATAAATACAGCGACACGGGTGTAGACGCCGTACATATCTGGGCGTGCACAGCCTTTCCCCCAGCTCACTATGCCTGTCAAAAACCATGTGTTTTTGTAAAGGGTGACGAGTGGCCCGCCGCTGTCCCCTTGACAGGCGTCCTGTCCTCCTTCCTTAAAGCCAGCGCATAGCATGTTCCTGGTCAGACTCAGACCAGAGTGGGCTCTGCAGTTCTCCAGCGGCACCCGGGGCACCTCTACCCGAAGGAGGTTGTCTGGCTGAGGTCCGTACTGAGATTGCCGGCCCCATCCGCTCACGACCGAGTTGCGCACCTCTCCTAGTATGCGAGTAAACGTGCCTTTAGCTGGTGGAAGGCAGATGGGAACGACGAAGGGGCCTAGGGATATGTTCCGGACAAGATGCAGAAGTGCAATGTCGGCGTCGTAGGTTGTGTGGTTGTAGAGAGGATGGCTGAATATTTCGGACACAAGTCTGTGCTGCTCTGTGGTCTCGTTCACCGAAAGCACGTGTTTACCTGAAGGGAATCGGAATACAGGGACACCAGTGGTAATGTGAGAGTATGTGTGTAAGGTATTCTAAGGAAACAGACTCTATGAATGACCTGTTTATTAACATTATCCTTTATTAGGATCACAGGGAAGCGGGGTACACCCTGTACAACTTGTCGGACCATCACAGGGCCAACACACACACGCACAACCATTCACACTCATGTTTACACTTAGGGGCGATTTGGAACAGCCAGTTAGTCTAATGTGCACGTGGACTGTGGGAGGAAACCGCAGTACCCGGAAGAAACCCATGCAAGCACAGAGAGAACATGCTAACTCCACACAGAAACGCCCCAGCCCAGGAATCGAACCCAGGACCTTCTTGCTACACCACTAAGGCACCATCCCGCCCCTTAATTTAATAAAAAAGTTTATCAATTTTCGTGAAAATTCTTACCCAGTGCGGTACAGTGGCACTATGGTTAGCATGTTCGCCTCACAGCAAGAAGGTCCTGGGTTTGATTTCCGGGCTCGCGGCGTTTCTGTGTGCATGTTCTCTCCATGCTTGCGTGGGTTTCTTCCAGGTACTCTGGTTTCCTCTCACAGTCCAAAAACATGCACAGTAGGCTAATTGGCTGCTTCAAATCACCCCTAGGTGTGAGTGTGAGTGTGAAAGGTTGTGTGTGTTGGCCCTGCAATGGCCTGGCGAGCTGTCCAGAGACGGCTGACATGATACGCCAGACTCCCCGCGACCATAATTAGGATTAAGCGGCTTAGAAAATGAATGAATGAATAAATAAATGAATGAAATCTTACCCACTATCACTTCTAGATGGGATGGGTGCACCTTCCAGGCACAGTGAGCTGCTGTGAGAATCCACTCATTGTTTAGAACAACTCCGCCACATTTATACTTTCCCCGAAGCGCGAGTAGCGCCTTGTGTAAAATAACATAAATAAAGAGCAGAGAATAGAACTCAAGACTTGATTCTAGAGAAACATCTTGTCATCATATTTCCAAAATCAAGTTGTTTGTTTGTTTTTTTTTCACCTGCCAGGGACACTGTCCTTTAGGGCACTCATGTCCGCCAACAATCCTGGGGCCTACAGACATCACTGCTGGTTTACCACAAGGAAACGGTACTAAAGGGGAAAAAAGTTGAATCTGGTTATTTTTAAAAGGGGCAGACGTAATGGTTAGAGAAGCAGCTTTGGGACAGAAAGGTCGCTGGTGCGATTCCCGAACCAGCAGGAAAAGTGTGTGGTGGTGGGGGAAGAGAGCTGCACCTTCCCTTCCTCCACCTTCATGGCTGAAGTGCCCTTGAGCAAGGCACCTAGCAACCAACTGCTCTCCGGGCGCCCAAATGTGTGTGGCAGCCCACTGCTCCGAGTGTGTGTGTGTGTGTTTGTGCTCACTTTGGATGGGTTAAATGCAGAGGTAATAATTTCCCTTGTGGGATTAATACAGTATAGAAAAATCAATAAAAAAGGAGGGTAGAGGAAACGTTGATGATTCCCAAACCCACCTTGTGACACACAGCTCCTGTTGTTAGCCGCCAGGCTGTATCCCATAGCACAGTGACACCGAGGAGCCGAATCCGCAGCCTCCGTACAGAAGTGCTCACATCCTCCGTTGTTATAGAGACAGCCATAAAGATTCCTCGGAAGTGTTTCTGCCGCGTCACAGATGGCACTGCTGGTTAAGAGCTTTGCTGTACTGTAAACTACCTTGTCTTCACTACTTATGTAATTGCTTGTGTTACCTTTGTCGCAGTTGCGTCCCTGGTATCTAGGTGGACATATACAGATATAAGTGTTGTCCTGACTGATACAAGTAGCCCCGTTTGCACATGGGCCATATTGACATTGGTCCACGTCTGCAGAAATCACAAAAACAGAGCCAGTCCAACTCAACCCAAGCAGAAACACAGGTAGGTTTCAATTTATTTACTTTCCCAGACGGGTAATATGATACCTGTGTACTTTTTCCAGAACTCATCCTGAAAAACAGAAACATTCGTAATAATAATAATAATAATAATAATAATAATAATAATAATAATAATAATAAAGCAAATTTATTTCTCAGGTTTATTGGTCTTAATACTAACATGTGACACCAAGCATTCAATTATTCATTTTCTAAGCCGTTTAATCCTAATTAGGGCCGTGGGGAGGCTGGCGCCCATCTCAGCCGACTCTGGGTCAAGGCGGGGTTCACCTGGAACAGCTTGCCAGACCACTGCAGGGCCAACACACATACAACCATTCACACTCACTCTCACACCTAGGGGTGAATCAACCTACGGTGCATGTTTTTGGACTGTGGGAGGAAACCGGAGTACCCCAGGAGAACCTGCAAACTCCACACATAAACGCCCCCGAGCCTGGGAATCGAACCCGAGACGTTCTTGCTGTGAGGTGGACGTACTAACCATTGCGCCACCCGACACATAACATGTATTTAATTTCTTAAGCTTGATCTGGCTAACAGCTGTGATAATACAGGTCGAGCAGGACAAGCTGTGAGCTACATTTTTCAGCAGGGTTGCTTATATAATCTTAGCCCACCAATTGTTCAGGTCTCGAAAAGATCTCCTTGGCTTCTTCGTACGAGCATTTCTCCTCCACACACTCCCTCTCCAGGTTTCCTACTTTCAGCTCCTCCAGGAATGAGTTGGAACGTCGATAGCGCTGCAGAAGCATGTGGTTAGCCGCAGACCTGCTCAGGAACACTGGTGCTGAAAGGCCATCGGGGAGAAAGAGAAATAAAATGACACTTCAGGTCACTGCTGGGGAAAAATGAGTGAGTTTATCCTGAAGTGAGGTGATCATGCTACAAAAGTTTGCTCCAATCTCAGGATTATGGCACCCAGAGTAACAGTACAAAATAAAATCTGATGAATTTGTTGTATTTAATGAATTGTATTTTCATATTTATTGCTATTTTTATAACAGGAAATTCACACTGCCTGGCCCAAAGACAAAAACAGGCCCTCCTGCATTCTAATATTTTGTTGGACCACCTTTAGCCTTGAGTACAGCATGTAATCTCCATGGCAGTGCTGCTCCAGTTGGTCAGGTCGAGGCTCAGCAACATTAATATGGAAATAAAATGAAGTCAGCTGTTGACCTGAATGAGCAGGGGTAATTTTTCTTCCCTGATGGCACGGATATAAACTGAGGACTCGAAGTCGGCCCTGTGTCGCTGGATCTCCAACTTCCTGACGGAAAGACCACAGTCGGTACGGTTGGGCAACCATGTCTCAACCTCA
>JAQMYF010000009.1:18095647-18108260 GCA_030014195.1 Neosilurus mollespiculum | reverse complement strand
TATATATATGTTCATGTACTTTTTATGTGCAGTATATCCAGTACGTAAATCAGGTGTGTTTCACCATGACGGAGATAGAAAGCTGTGTGCGGCTCACGTTAGGATCCACAAACCCACATTAAAAGATAAAAGAGAGGCCAAAACCCACTTCATTTGAATGGAGAGTGGTGAGGCCAGATCGGGGTTACTGGTATGTCCTGGTGAGTCTGATGCCGACCGTTCTACTGCAAAACAGAAGGCCCAGTTTGCAGCTGATTTAATAACGATTCGCTCTTTATGGTGATACTGCTACTTTTGGTACGGTTTGATGCACCAGTACCATAAGCATTATTTATTGTAAGGAATCTGGGTGTCATTTTGCGACCCATCATTAAAATTAGATTCTACTGCGGTCGTCACTAAACTTGGATCCTTTTTTACATTTTGATTTTGATATACTGTATTAATCCCACAAGGGAAAATTGGTTCTGCATTTTAACCCATCCAAAGTGAGCACACGTAGGCAGTGGGCACACAGGAGCAGTGGGCAGCCACATTGCAGCGCCTGGAGAGCAGATAAGGGTTAGGCGCCTTGCTCAAGGTGGAGGGCGGGGAGGGGGAGGTCCTCCCCTGGCCACCACACATTTTTCCTGATGGTCCGGGATTCGGACCAGTGAGCTTTCGGTCACAAACCCGCTTCTCTAATTGTTAGGCCACAATTTATAGAGTTATAAGGATATGGAGCCAGTCATACACTGTTGGGTCAAATGGAATGAGTGGAAGTCATTGGAAGGCTAATGCTAGCTGAAGTTCTCATGAACTTTTAAGGGACGTACATGTTCAGAATGCTCAATTGCCCCCTTGGCGGCACCCAAATTCTTGTTTTGGGGTTGTCTGAATTTCAGACCATGCCCTTTTCCACCCGGGGGTAGGTCAGGCAGGGTATCACGATTTTCCTTTGGTAACCTGTCCATTGTATTTATACCTCCACCACGTTTTAAACACAGCCCACCGGGGACACTCGACGTCTTTTTCCACACTCTGTGTTGCATCTCCTTCTTGAAGGAGATTCATAATCCTTTATCATTTTCAGTTGGGAGCTCTCTTGTACCTTTTTAATGTCGAAGCACGGTCGTTTAATTACAGACTAATTTGCATTTCGATTCCTGTGCCAGTATTTGTTTTAATGCAAATTTCAAGGTCATTGTATCGTTTCTTTCCTCAGTATCGAGTGATTCTATAATGATTTCCTTAACGTCATTTGGGGGAACAAAAAAAAAAAACTTTCGTTGAAATAATTTAATTCCATTTGTTCAATGTGATGCCAGGATCTTCATCTTTTAAACAAAAATTGCTTTGTGACTCATCTGTGATTTGTTTATTCACTCTCTCTCTCTCTCTCTCTCTTATCTGCTGGGCAGCTTGATCCTATTAGTGAAGCGGGAGACCAAAGTAATCGAGCACTGATACAGACAGAATACCGAGTGACCCGCTCCCTTACTCACTTAATCCTAAGTAGGGTTGCTCGGCCAACTCTGGGCAATGGCGGGGTAGCACCCTGAACAGTTCGCCAGACCATTGCAGGGCCGACATACATAAACCATTCACACTTACACACGACCATTCACACTCGCACCTAGGGGAAATTTGGAACAGCCAGTTAGCCTTAAGACGGTCTGAATACCTGGAGGAAACCCACGCAAGCACGGAAAGAACATTCAGACTCCCTCGTCGAAACAGAAACGCCCTCGCCGAGCCACTGACGCAGGACCTTCTTGCTGTGAGGCGGACATGCTAACCACTACGCCACCACACCACCCTGATTTTTTTATTTGCTGCAAAGTTTTAAACAAACAAACAAACAAAAAAACCTCAGTGAACATCCTAAAAAACATGCAGATCCAAATATGTCAAGGATGGTATATACACCTGTCAGCCATAACATTAAAAACATTGTTAGCCTTGATCATCTTGCTATAGTAGGATGAAATATGCAGAAATTGATGTGCTGAAAGGAGGAAAAATGAGCAAGTGCAAGGATCTGAGTGACCTTAACAAGGGCCACATTGTGATGGCTAGATGACTGACTCTGTTCGTCTCCAACACGGCAGGCGTTGTGGTAAGTACGGACCATAGAGGTGGTCCGAGAAAGGACAACCAGTGAAAGGGCAAGAGTGTTATGGCTGCCCAAGGCTCATTAATGCAAGTGGGGAGCAAAGGCTAGTACTACTGTAGCACAAACTAGTGAAACTGTTAACACTGGATACGACAAGAAGGAGTCAGAACACAGCCTGCTGTATACGGGGTCGTCTAGCCTCAGACCAGTTGTGTGGTGGTAATGTTATGGCTGATCGTATATCGGTGATATAGTGTGTAAATTAAATTCTGTAACAAAAATCTTGTCGATATTTTTTCCGTATTTGTGAAATGTGCCTCACTGTTTGTTCGTTTTTCCCCCTCGTACTGTGATATGGAGCGAAGTGTGTAACGGGTTGTTGGCTAATCGAGGATTCAAATGTTTAAACCTGGGTTTCAGGTATCACGCAGACATTAGCGTGAAAGCATCTCTAACAGTCATTACACTCCCACCTAGTTCTGTTCTTGATTTCATCTGTTTCTCACTCCGTGTGCGTGTATGTGTTTGTGTGTGTGTGTGTGTGCGCACTCAGGTTATATCCAGGGCATGAACATTATCATGGAGTCAGAGGTGTCGCTGACTACAGCTTTGAGGACTGATTCCTTTGAGGAGGTGCTGATCAGTGAAGGTATAATCCTGCTGTATTACTAAATGATTTGTATATTTGTTAAGGGTATTAAAATTATAATTATTATTATTAATAATCATGATTTCTGCTTCCTCAGTTAAGGTAACGTAATTATGATGTTGTTGAGATTAGCTGACGTTAGCTTTTATTAACCTCATAACTCTTTTTCCTCTGTTGAATGCTTTTAACCTTTCGTGTGAGCTACGCGGAAGGTACTGTGAAGCGCTGATTTTTGCCAGTTGGGTGTTTGTCTGTCCACAGTCCACGAGTGCGCGCTCGGTCTTAGTAAGTTATTACCTTTAGTGTGAGCCATATATTGTTTGTTACTAGACAGTTGAGAGCTTACGGAAATTGTACTAAAGTGAAGTAATGTTACAAGTCATTACATTTACATAGACAGGAACCTTCCAGTAGGTCTAACACCGGGATCTAATTAGATCATTACAAGTTCAGCTTCAGGGTGGTACGGTGGCGCAGTGGTTAGCACGTCCGCCTAACAGCAAGAAGGCCTGGGTTCGATTCCTGGGCTCGGGGAGCTTCTGTGTGGAGTTTGCATGTTCTCCTCGTGCTTTCCGGTTTTCTCCCACAGTCCAAAAACATGCACAGAAGGCTAATTGGCTGTTTCAAATTGCCCCTAGGTGTGAGTGTGACTGTGAATGTTTGTATGTGTGTTGGCCCTCCAATGGCCTAGAGAGCTGTTCAGGGTGTACCCTGCCTTCGCCCAGAGTCGGCTGAGATGCATGCCAGCCTCCCAGTGACCCTAATTAGGATTAAACGACATAGAAAAGGGATGAATGAAAAAATGAAGTTAAACTTCATCTTCATCTTTTGAAGACTCAAATTTCTCCACTAATGACATAGTAACTAATGTCATGAGAGTAGTAATGGTAGTAGAAGTATTAGCATAAACACATCATTCAGGTAACGTAGCATAACCCAACGTTACGCCCTATTATACAACAACAAGGATCTGACATTATATATCCCAGTTGGTGCCACGTGAAAGGTCAGTGAACGAGTGTGTTCGCTCCACCAGTCATTTATTTATTGATATACTAACGTTAGTGTATTACTTTGTGTTGTTCACACGTAAAAAGAAATCAAACCCAAACTTAAATAAATAAATAAAAGCTAGCATGCATAGTTTGTCTCTTATGTTATATCGTAACGTGTTGTTTCATGAACTGCTTCGTATAGAAACTAAAAACGACCAGTAACTCCACACATAGGGGTGACATTGTGATGTGAAAAGTCACGTGATCATCCCGTGTTTTCATCAGCAATACAGAGCTAATTTACATATGAGTACATGGTGCTGTATAATTTCCTTTCATGTGTACGGTCGGACTCTTGTTTGATGTGTGTGAATGGAAGCGCGTATGATTTGTGTTTGTGTCTAGTTTTATTTCATTCAAAAGTTTACTAGTTTATATCTGATTTGTTAGTTTAATATCTGCATACTGCTATTATTGCCATTAACTTGCTGTATAAGAAAATAAATATGCAGGAGAGCTTGTAAGGCTTGCCTATCGTTCATTTTCTAAGCCGGTCACAAGGAGGCAGGAGCCCATCTATGCCGACTCTGGGCAAATGTGGGGTACACCCTGAACAGCTCGCTAGGCCATCACAGGCCCAACACACATACAATACAACCATTCACACTCACACCCAGGGGTGATTTCGGACAGCCACTTAGCCTACCGTGCATGATTTTGTACTGTAGGAGGAAACCAGAGTACCCGGAGGAATTGAACCCAGGCTTTCTTGCTGTGAGGCAGGCGTGCTAACCACTGCGCCACCGTGCTGCCCCGGCTTCCCTTTCATTTCACTTTAATTTGAAACGCAATTTAGGCTCCTGTGTGGCGCATCTACTTATCTGTAGATTGCTGGCTCAAATGCTGGTTGGCTATGGGAGCTAATTGGCCGAGCTCTCACAGGAGGGAGGGATGGCATACGCGTACTTCCCTGTCACTCAAAGGGATCACCAGCCGTTCGTGGGCATTTGTGAGTCCATGTATGCAAGCTGGCGGTTAGCACCTGCATCCCTCCCTGGTTGGTTGGTGGTGGCGGTATGAGGGTGGGCAATCATTTAAGAATTATAAACGTGTCGTTATCAGTTTGAAATTAAAATGTAATTGTGAGTTAACACGGCTCCTCCTACATCACCATGTTTTCTTCCAGACATACTGACGGTTTCTGTATCAGACTCGCTCTGCTCTATACTGAAACTGAAGCCTCTTCCTGTGTCGGCGGACACCTTACATGACGATGCATCAAGGTTGTTTTTATTTCTTTGCATTATTCTCTTTTCTAGTCTTTAGCTTCCGGACAGATTGACCAAACTGACTGTTTGTGGGTTTTTTTAAGGAACCTGGAGTCTGGTTCAGACAATAGCCGGATTTCTTCATCAGGCGGAAATGATGCAATGGTGTTAGACATGTATGATTACATGACGCTGCTGTCGCCAACAAATCTGTTACCCGATGATCAGTTGGCCCCTTTATCACCGGTCCAGCTTCTCTATCAGCATCACGACTGCAGCCCGGCGTGTCTTCCTCTTCCACCATCTCTCTCGGACCAGTTTCTCGGACACAACCCCTTGCGCATCCCTCTCCTCTGCCGCTTCCAGCGCCATTGTGCCAAGCCACTCTCCTATTTCACGCAAGAGGAGTTGGACACAGACGTTCTCTACAAAGCCCCGTGCGGGCGGAGCTTGCGCTGCATGGACGACGTGTATCAGTTCTTACAGCAGACGAAAAGCCTCGGAGTCCTGCAGCAAACCAACTTCAGCTTCAATCCGCAGGTGATCCCCGAGCGGCAGGCCCAGCCAAGGCCACTCGCCCCTGCGTCACCCCTTCCCACAACCAGTATTTTTGAGCGGGACATAAGCCGTGGGATGGAAGCCGTCCCGGTCACTCTCTGCAATGACTTGGACGGGGTACGGCCACAAGAGTTTCGTTACCGTAAGGATCGCTGGCCCCACGGCTGCTTTTTGAGCAAGGCACCGTTTTTCCTGAGCTGCTGTGATTGCACTGATGGATGCACAAACAGTTCCAGCTGTTTGTGTCTCCAGTTGTCTATAAAGGCCGGCGCAAAGCCAGACCAACTCTACAGCCACCACCGGCTAAATGAGCCTGTCTCCACAGGGTAAGAACATGAACAGCTAATCCACAGCAAAATCAACAGTAATCGGGTGGCCCATGGTGATTCCTATCCCTACCAGTGACCCCTGATTCATTGTGGTTAATTGAGGCAAATTACCAACATCATTAGCTACACAGAGCTATTAGCTGGCTCAAAGCACGGCGCTCACCTGACCTGCCGTAGCGTCATGAAATTTCATTTTAGTTTGTTTTTATTATATTTCTGTCTAGTACCACCACAACGTTGTATACGGTTTACACCTGGATCTGCACCTGGCCGCGCTGCAAGCCCATCTGCATTCATCCTGATTAAAATAAGCATGAATCATAAAATTCTAATTAATCTGGGGTTTTTTTTGTTTTTTTGCTCCCGCCCCTCGGGAGCTGTAGGAATGGGTTCCGTCCATCCGCCTGCCCGTCACACTTTAGTTTCCGGACATTTAACTTGCCGCGCACTGAAGCTGGTGCTTTCAAACGTGGTACGCTGGCTCACTACTATGAGTGCTAGGAGGAGTTTTTGTGTGAGTGACCTTGACCTACTTTTTAAGGTCACAGAACTGTACATTAGGTTTCCGGACATTTACTGAAGCTGGCGCTTTCAAACTTGCCATGCTTGCCGACCCCCGTGATGAAAATCTTGTTTTGGTATGTTTTTTCTTGTGTTACCATCAATTATTTGTCTCACAATCACTGAAAAATTCAATTATTTTGTCTCAGGGATAATGCAGGAGCATCCGGTGTGTTTTTTTGGTGAATATTTGTTATATAGTAGTAAATTTACAGTAGTTACAGAAACACGAGGAAAACGAAACGCCTTTGAGTACTGGTATAATGATTATGTAATGTCTGTACAGGCTGTATGAATGTGGTCCATGGTGCAGCTGCCAGAAAAGCAGTTGTCAGAATCGTGTGGTTCAGCACGGACTCCGTGTCCGCTTGCAGGTGTTTCGCACCAGTGATAAGGGATGGGGTGTGCGTTGCCGTGACGATCTCGACAGGGGCACCTTTGTCTGTACTTACGCAGGTAACGACATTGTCTTTAGTAGTCACCTAGCTCCAGGATGTGTGTGTGTGCGCGCGCACATTTGAATATTGGTTATCAGATATATTTTCGTTTTGTGTCCTAGGTGTTGTCCTCAGGCTTGGACGGAACTTGGAGGAGCCGCTTCTCTCAAAACTACAGAAGGAGGAGCAGCTGTCGGATGACGAGGTGGAGGTGGTGGAGGAGTGGACGCTTCCCTCGGGCCAAAAGAAAACGGTCACCGAGACCCTGGCTACGTCTCCACGTCTTTATGTTCCAGTGATCCAGATGTCTGCAGACCAGCCCGCTACGCAGCTGGATGGACAGACGGAACAGCTGCACTTGGTCAGTTGTCTAATGCTCTTCATACGTTATGTATCAGCTAACTAATCGGATCGGACAAAGGTGCTGGGGTCATTCCGTGTCAAATCAACAGATCTTCCTCAGAAATATATATTTGAGTTTATATCATGAAAGAAAGCTCGACGATTGGACAGATATTTGAATCGCGGGCTCAGCGAAGGCATTTCTGTACGTTTTCCCCGTGCTTGCATGCGTTTCCTCTGGGTACTCCGGTTTTCTCCCACAGTCCAAAAGACTTGCATATTAGGCTAACTGGCTGTTTCAGATTGCCCCTAGGTGTGAGCGTGAATGGTTGTGTGTGTGTTGACGCTGCAATAGACTGGCGAGCTGTTCAGGGTGTGCCCCGCCTTCGCCTGGAGTCAGCTGAGCACGCGAGTTCGACATTCGATTTTACCCTTTATGTGTTGATCACCTTCGCCAGTACAGTGCTGCAGGTTTGATTTGTGCGCCGTGGGAACCCTTTTTAGCTTTCACCAAAAGGTAAGAGGAGCGGTTGGGTTCCGTCCGTTTGTATGATTGTTAGTGCGATAACTTTGGAAGGAAATGATGTAGGATCACCAAATTTGGTGTATGGGTCTCCCTAAGGTGCGAATAGGGTGGGATTGTATATGGGCCACCTTGACCTTATTTCAAGGTCACAAAGTCACGTTTTATATATTGGACTCCTCAGTTCATGTTAACGCGATAACTTTGAAAGGAAATGACACCAAGTCACCAAAATTGGTGGATTGCCCCCCCCCCACTTCCTGCAGAAAGGTCTTGGACAAGATTGTATATGGGTCACCTTGACCTTGTTTCAAGGTCACAGGAGCTATAGGAATGGGTTCCGCCCATCCTTCTATCTGTATAATTGATAACTTGAAGAAAATGACATAGGATCTCCAAATTTGGTGTATGGATCCCTCTCAGGGGACATTATGATGGGATTGCCTATGGGTCACCTTGACCTAGTTACAAGGTCACTTTCTATATTGTGGACTTTTCAAATGGTCCTGCGGTCAATTTTTGACTAAATTAAATGTCCTGTATTGTTTTTGCAGGATAACCAGGAGGAAATAAACACCTGTTCATCACCTGATCCCAATCACACAGGTAATACTCAGAAAGAAAGAGAGGATTCACACCTAAATGGCGAGCATTTCTATATTTCTGTATATTTATACGTGTAGAAATCAAAGAGCAACATAATGACGGGGTGGTGAGGAAGAAACTGCGGTTGGATGATCAGGAGAATGGCGGAGTTGTACGACAGGATCAGATGGTACCTAAAGCGGAAGAGAAACCCGGCTGTCAGGAAAAGGTTTATTATCTCGATGCGTCAAAGGAAGGAAATGTGTCCAGGTTTATTAATGTAAGTTTGAGTTCATTTTCCACAGAACGGAATGATGAGTAAAGGAGTTTGTGGTAGGAGTTTGTTTTTTAACACTGTCTCTGTTTGTGACCTCACAGCACAGCTGCCATCCCAACCTCTTTGTCCAGAATGTGTTTATTGATACCCACGAGCCCAAATTCCCCGTAACCGCTTTCTTTACATGCAAGTAAGTTCCTCAGGAGCATGGTACTCAAACTGGAAATGGGCACAACATTTAAAGCAGGGGTTGGTAAATCTTTAGCTATATACACCAATTCTTATATTGGTTGAAATTATATTATTAAAGAGTAGCGGTATCGGTCGTCCTTACAGCATAATTTGTGCGTAATGTAATCCGTTTAAGCGATACAGATGCTTATTTAAACATAAATGACAATAAAAAGGACAAAACTGGGTGATTTTATCCCGTGGATTACTAGCAGGTGATGGTTAGCTGGCGTTTTTTCCGAGGAGTGACGTGAACTCGTTGGGTAGGGCTGTTCAGCGCAAGTAAACAAGCAGATCTATTCAGCGAGCGTGTTCAAGAAATGGGTGTGACCTATTTGAACCAGAGAGGGAGGAGTCTCTTGGAGACAGTGAGACGTCACATTGTAGTGACTCTGAGGACGAGAACGCTGCCAGAGATGAGCGTGACGGTGAATCCAAAATGGTTTACGCAGCTAACGTTTTGCCGACTTGGCTTTCTGTCTTCAGTTGGTTTAGGAACAGAAAGGAAATGTTTTCTGCGATTTCTGCGCTTGTTGTTTGTGCAGCTCAGCACTGAACGATAATGTGCTATAATGCACGGGGTCAGTGATGCAGCCCAGCCAGTTCAACGGGTTCACATCACTACCAGGCTGGAACAGCCAATCAGAAAGGCAACATGTCTGAGCATGCCAAGAGTCGTAACACTCGCACGTACTTCCACAAGGGGCAAGGACTGATCTGCCGGAAGGATCTGCGGCGTGATACGTGAGCGTCTTAAAGAGCTAGTAACACTAATTCACCACAGATACACTCTAAATTATATTGGTCTTTACATACTTACAGCAGTCAGTTACAGAAAAATCTGTAAAAACACCGACCAATCACTGCCTGGGAATTGATATCCAATCAAATGCTCCAATGTCCCCCTCCTCCTGTGTAACCCTACTGAGAATGAACCTGCAGTCAGAGCGTGTTTGGAGGCGAGGGATTACCCGGAGCCCTAAAAAGACGCTACTGTCAAATTTCCCGAGCTTTCCAGATTCCCAACCCCAGCTTTAAGCATTACTTGGCATATGGTGACTTTAAGGAAAGAAAAGGTCGCCTTAGCTTTGACGCTACACCGTTATCGATGACAGCACGCACTTACCAGAGTGAAGCACCTATGCAGACTTCCCTCGGGCGGTGTTACATGGAGCACCACGCATGTGCAGTACATGATTTCTGCAGTACCTAGGGACGTTCAAGTAGGTGCTTCACCCTGGAAAGTGTGTGCTGTGGTGGGCTAAGGTGTGGACTGATGTGCTTAGCGCTCATGCAAGGTTAAGGTGACTTATTCGCTTTAAACAATCAATTATGTGTACAAGAGAAATTATTAGACAGATGAGCAAAAGTGTAGCAGATTTAGCTGCAGGACGTTCCACCTCTGCCTTCCCCCAATGTCTGTCTCTGCTGATACCCTGCTCATCCCCCGTCTTTCGGAACAATGATTGGACTTGTTTTATTGTTTTACAGGCCCATCAGGGCGGGGACTGAGCTGACCTGGAATTATTCGTATAAAACAGGAAGTGATCCTGAGCATGAGGTACCATGCCTGTGTGGTTCGAATGGCTGCCAAGCAGTTATCATCTGATCATCTGAGCGCATATGTCATAAGTTAGGTCAGCAACCAGGGTAAGCACCTTTGCAGTCGGATATCTGGGTCACAATCACGTGAGCGGTAGTGGCAAGTTACGCAGTTAGGTTAATGTGTTTATGAATTTTTACATTGTATTACTAAACGTACGCGCTCGTCATGCACACAAGTTGCCGTGTGGTGCTCTGTATGTTTAGTGTAAAGAAAAACAGTCAGTTGAAGTTTCATCTGTCGCCACAAAGAGATATCAACTGGTGTGCACTGAAGCCTGATGGATCAGTGAATCCAGGGAAGGTGATCACACTGGAGGTTTGATAGAAAAGTGACTGAAGCGAGAGGCAATTCGCAGCCGTCTCTTTTCATTCTCAGAATGTTCTCAAACTTGTCTTGCGACATTCGTGGCATCGCATTTTCGTCGCCCGGTTCGTAAACTCATCGCAAAAACTTTCAATCATCTTCCGCTTGATCCGGAGTCGTGTCGTGGGGGCAGCAGCCTAAGCAGCGTGGTCCAGACGTCCCTCTCGCCAGCCACTTCCTCCAGCTCTCCCGGGGTGACCCCGAGGCGTTCCCAGACCAGCCGAGAGACGTGTTTGTCATATCCGCGAATGTCAAAAGATGAGGCTCTGACGCGGCGTAGTCTCAAACAGAGCCCACATGTCATTAGGTCTCAAAGTTGTCGTTTTGCTCACAAATTATGGTTGGCAAGGAAAAGCGCCGAGACTTCGTATGTGGAAAGTTTGAGACTTGCTGGCATCCAGCACATTCGGTAAATTTTGTCAACATTCGCATTTTGTTCGCTCTAATAACAGTTTGAGAACAAAGAGCATACAAATCGCAACAGGAGATTCGCTTCTCTCTTTTTTTTTTTTTTTTTTTTTTTAAACAAACATCCGCAAACCAAAAAAAAAGTCACTCGCAAATCAGTCACAAAATCGCACAGTATACGTATTTAAGCTGCAAAATATTCGCTTGCATGTGGAGTC
Organism: Neosilurus mollespiculum; assembly: GCA_030014195.1. Lineage (NCBI taxonomy): Eukaryota > Metazoa > Chordata > Actinopteri > Siluriformes > Plotosidae > Neosilurus > Neosilurus mollespiculum. The sequence continues at coordinate 18,096,815 of JAQMYF010000009.1, read as the reverse complement.
GCAAAACATCCTGACGCGAATTTAAAAATCGCAAAGAAATCTATTCTCATCAGTTGTTTTTTTTTTTTTCAATCGCGGTTCTAGTGTGACCACCGCCTTTGTTTGTTTCCTGCATTTTGTCACTGGTGAGATTTGTTACAGGCCTACAGTTTGAAATAGTTTATGAAACTATTTGAAAGCAGTGTTTTCCTTCACTCGAATATGGCGGGCAGGTTGCTACTATCGGGCACATGGTTTTAACGTCATGCTGACTATAAGAGGAGGAAACCTGGCAGAAGTGTGGAAATATCTGTACCACATGATTCAGTGGAATATTTCACAATCTGGCTGTCAATAAGGAAAGCTAATTGGTGAGGACAGCTGGTGTTTAATGGGATCTGACTGGTGTTCCATGACAGGTTTTAATGGTTAATAACAGCGTTGGTTTTTTTCTGGCGAATGCGTTTACAAAACAAAAATCGCCTTACCCTAAAACAAATTGCTACAGAAGGGTTTTCTATGTTTGTCTTTTTATCAGGTGAGCTTATTAAGATACAAAAAGTCTACCACAGTGTGACCCCTGGAAAGGTCAGATTTTTTTTAAGATGGCGTCCAAAATGGCCACCAGGTCCTTAAAATATCCATTACTTCTTATTTATTCATCCTAAGGAGGTAAAACCATATTTGCATCCGCCTACTTTGAAATAACAGATTTTAGGAGGGAATAAAACTTGCATTTTTTAGTTTGGAGGGTTTTTTTTTTGATCCTCAAATCTGCTGTGTAATTGCACTCCGTATTGTTCCTAGAGTTTTTAAATTGTGCTGCTTATATCTTGGCCTCGACTGGTTTCTGCTGTAGTGTTTACCTACTGAGGAGATAACGCAGTTAAGTACCAAGTATGAAACAGAGACTTTGTGTATGTATATAATTTGCTGGTGTGTGTTGTAATTTTTTTAAAAAAATAAATAATTAAAAAGAATTGTGTACCTACTTCTTTTGAATCCAAATTTTTGATATGGCACAGGTTTTACACCAGATCCCATTCCTGACGCAGCCCTACACATTTACCTGGGCTTGGGTCTGGCGTTAAGAGACCCCAATGGCTTGGTTACAAAAAAAAAAAAAAGAAAAGAAAAAATTTAAAAAGGAAAAGTTTTTATATATATATATATATATATATATATATAT
>JAQMYF010000009.1:18043422-18053467 GCA_030014195.1 Neosilurus mollespiculum | reverse complement strand
TCGACGTATCGAGCACTGTTCTACGGAAAATCGACTCAAGATCTTTATATATATATATATATATATATATATATATAAAAAACCCTCAAAACTAGGATTATATTTATTAAAAGAAAATTCCATACCAGCAAGAGTGAGGTTAGGAAGAGAGGCAGTGCTGAGAGAGAGAGCTGAACTGACATTGTGCAGTGTGTTTGATGAACCGCTTATCTGTCAACATTAATGAAAATGAACAATTAGCAATAACCTGCAGGTAAAATGTCTCGATTCACAAAGAGCTTCATGACTACAATCTTAAGAAAATTCCAAATAACCCACCACTGATGAGGAATTGGTAAAGACTGTTTTGATGGGGGTGCTGGATGTGCTGCTGTTCGGCGGGTTGATCCTCTTCTCCTTTTGCCGGCGGTTACAGAACCACACTCTCACCACCTCCTTTTCCATGTTGAGCTGATCTGCGATCAGTGTTATCTCCTCAGAGGTAGGCTTCTGACTCTGCTGTAGAAGGGAATTCAACACAGAATTCCCACTTCAATAACAGTGAACTAACCTCCATCACATCTTCATATTTGGGCCCTTTAGAGCAACAGGGGGCCAAGTCCATTTTTGTGAATTTTCAGGAGAGCGCTTTAAAGTTTTAAAGTTTTAAGAACGGTTTAAAGTTTGGGCCAAAATTGCTGTGCTGCTTGGACAGTCATTTTGCAAACAATTGTGATTTTTCGACTTTAAAGAATTACAACAAACCCGGGTTGAAATGCTATTTTTCAGTGCAGCAGTGGTCCGAGTCCAAATGTCCAGAAAATGCAGCAATATTACAAAAAATAATGAATAACATTCAGTTAAATCCTAACAAACAGACGCAGTGGTGTCCTAGCTAAAGTAACACTTACTTTCCGAGTCCTCTATTACCTGAAGCACCTCGATGTGGAGGCTTCACACATGGGTGTCGCCATCTTGGATTTGGGACTTGGCCCACTGTTGCACTAGTAAAGCAGTGAAATAGCTAAGAGCAATAGTGAGGTTCCCCCTTTATGTCAAAATATTAATTCTACCTGGATTTAGACCAGGATTCATCTGAAAGATTTAACTTTTCTCTACTCATTTCTGTACTTAACTCCAAATTGACAAAAAATGGACTCAGCCCAGTGTTGCTCTAAGGGGCCCGTTTAACTCTGGCACCTAATAAGAGGACAGGGATTATAAGAATATTTAGAAAAATGCACATTTGCCATAACTGGTTGGTAGAGGGGAAAGTCGGTGTCTTATGAAGACTCTGCCCCCTAGTGTTTAAAAAGTATATTCTCCAACCTCCAGAAAGCTTTTCTCCAGGGCGATGCGAATGTTGGTATCAATGCTGGTTCTTTTCTTACGACGCCGATTTAAACCCTCACAGATGCCCGGTGACACGTCACTGTTACTGGACACTGCAGATTCTGATGTCATGTTTTCTATAAAATAAAGAAAATATGGGAGTTAGAATTTATTAATGGTTACTGAAACCCCAACAACCAAAGTTTGATGAAAAAGAGAAGACTAACCAGCATCATTGAGCCACTTCTCCAGCAAAGGTTTCAGCTTGCACATGTTCTTGAAGCTCAAGTTCAAGGCCTCAAAACGGGAGATAGTAGTCTGGCTAAAGTCATTACCATACAGCTTTCCCATGGCCAAGCCAACGTCTCCCTGGTAGTTAAATGCAAAGAAAGCACTGAGGTTATGATGAAGACTGACGACAGCATTGTGGCATCAGAACCAAACCCACCATACACTTATGGTACCTGAGTAAAGCCCAGTTTAATCCTTCTCTGTTTAAATGCTTTGGCAAACTGCTCTAGCTCTTCCAGTTCACTGGCCTCCTCTACTAGAGGCATATCCACCCGCTTCGCTGTGGGTACTGCAGCAGATGGTATGGCTGCTATCTTTCGTGTAGGTGTTGCTGCCTATGGAGAATGAGAAACACATCTTTGAATTGCAAACAAAAAAACAAACCAAAAAAAAAAAAAAAACACACGCAATGCCTTGAGTTATCAGATGACGGCACATCCTCCCGGCCACCATGTCAGAAACAATGAATCCCAGAAATACCAAAATATCAAAAGGCATAACTACACTGTCAATTAGAAGTGAGTGCCAAGTTTGATGAAAAAAACCTTAAACAGTTTCAGGCTTGGAATTTAAATGATTACAGACGGACAGACATACTAATGAGTATATTGCCCTAAGTTATATGCCGGGGGGTATGATAAAGAAGTCGCAAATGGTTTTTTTTTCAAATTCTGGTCTGGAAATTAATACCATCCATATCCACTGTACGTGTTAACTGGTTGCCATGCAACCATAAAATTTTAAACTGCAGAAATCCCAAACTATCAAAAAGCCCAACTATACCACCTAATTAAAATAACTGTCAAGTTTGATAAAGAAATCTTAAACAGTTTTCGAGTTTTGGTCTGAAAAGCAACACCCGCGGATATTCTTACATGGAATCCATCTTTCCATGAAAGCATGAAGAAAATACGAAATCCCAAAAACTATGCTGGCGAGTAGAAATAACTAACTAGTTTGATAAGGAAATATTAAGCACACATGGAGAATTGCTAGCTCTGACCTGTGTAGTCAGAGGAATGCTTGGTTGAGGCTGTAGGATGTGAGCTTGACTTTGAGGTAGTTGTGTCAGAAGATTCTGGGCTTGAAGGCCTTGAAGAAGGCCTAAAAAAAGAAAAAAAAAAGAGGAGAGTATTACAATTTTTCAGAGAAGAGGAAAGAAGGTACCGTATTAAAAAAAAAAAAAAATCTGTTACATTCACAGATAATTAAAACAAACTACTGAAACGACGGCATCACAAATTTGGTCGACCAAATCACGCCATGACCTAGGCTGCTTTCATTCGCATCAGAAACTTTTTTTTTTTAACTGCACTTTATGCTGAATCATCCAATAAGTAATTAATTGCAGCAAAATTATCTTCTTATTTCATTAAAGTTTTACTAAAGGCATCTGAACCCTAATAAAAAAATGTAGGTCTACCTGTAAGTGTACATAGAACCGTACGTTCATTAAAAAACCATGTGGTTTCTCCACACTGGGTCATATCAGTCCCCGAATTTTAACATATTCCTTGGACACAGTTATGTGAAAAAAAAAAAAAAAAAAGAAAAGAGAGAAAGAAAAAAAAAAGAAAACATCATTGTATTGTCATAAAGTGTCATTAGTTGGTAGGGATCAAAAGATACGTATCCCGAGACAAAGTTTTTCTCATTTATCTTTGAAACTGATGTACGTACCAATTCTAATTCTACATGGAAACACACACACACACACACACACACACACACACACACCGGTTTTCATCTTCATAGCATGTGTATCATCTTATCTGGGTCATTCAGGGGAAAGCGTTTCAAAAAGCGAGGAGTAAACGCCACATAAACTCGGGTGAAATGTCTAAACTGAGGCTTTCTGTTCTCCGACTGTTTGGGCGACATACATGTGCTGGATGTTAAATTCCTATATCTTATAACCACAGGCAGAATTTATTGTTTATTTTACCACTTATAAAGTCATACACTTTAGGTTAACTGTCTGTTCCAGATTGCCCCTAAGTGTGGACGTGACTGTAAATGGTTGTGTGTTGAGAGTATATTCAGTTATATAACTATATGAATTGGTGTGTCTCTATGATAATTATTCGATATATCGCCCAGCCCTACACAACAATCCTGTCCATTACGGAACCTGTTGGGCTCCAGTGTGCTCTGTGTGAACTCGTACCAGTCTGGCCTTGAGGTGAAGGGGAGATGATGAACTGAGCTGGCTGAAGCTGACCTGGCTGCACCAGTACAAACTGCTGGAGGTTAAGGCCCGTAGACTGCAGCTGCTGAAGAAAATAAAAAATTAACCAAATAACTAAAGTGAAAAAGGAAAAAAAAAAAATACAACCGCACAGTGAACTAGTAAAATTTACTATCTTACATAATCATGTGTTTTCTTACCGGTGCGATCTGAATGGGCTGTGAGAGGGGGAGCTGGGTGATGGGTGTAGCGGCAGAAGCGGAGATGTTGGCTCCAGTGGTGCTGCTCTGCTGACCCGATGACTGCTGCTGCACTGCGGCCGCCAGGATCTGCTGAGCCTGCTGCAGAAACAACTGCTGCTGCTGCGCTGAACTCAGACTCAACTACTCACATACACACAAAGCGAACTCTTAGCGTTGGTGGTACACCTGTACGATCAGCGCTGAGGCAAGCAGCAGTACTGAATCAGGGCTCACCACTGAATCACACTACGGAAGGTGAGAGAAGGATTAAGGGATGCTGCAGCCCAAGTCTCATAAAGTAATCTGATTAAAAGAGGAGGTGGAGACTTCAAATATTCTGACTGGTGGGAAAATATTATCTATTTAAACGCTTGATTTGCCTTCTTTGCACATGTTCAGGATGGCTTTGTGCACCGACGTCTCGGTGCCTTGATTGTAGTCTCACACTAAACAGCGTGTATGACATCATATGCTGAATCCAGAAACATTTTATACTTGCGGTAGGATCTGCCTAATTTGTTGCCTAGTTTTATTTTATTCAGAATTTCACTAGTTTATATCTGATTTGTTAGTTTAATATCTGTATACTGTTATTATTGCCATTAACTTGCCTTCTATGAACGGACGGATTCACGTCCTATCGAGATTTCACACTCTCGCCAGAGTGAAACAGCAGCCTTATCAAACTGACTAATGCAAACTATCAAACAGGTTTTGCCTGAGTGCAACTTTGAAACTGTAAGTAACAACCACCCGATGATGACAATATGCACCAATTGTATTTTCTACAACCTACCAATATCAAACTTCTTGGGATTATTAACAGTCGGAGAATATAAACTTTCATAATGATGCTAAATATACATAGAAGGAAACTATCTGTATCTAAATTTTTTTAAAAGCGTATACGTGGAGAAAAGCTACAATCTAATATTTAAGAGGATTAATATTATAATTTCATTTTATAACCCCCCCCCATTTAGTCGTATCCAATTCCCACCCATCAACTTTTGCCATCCCTATCACACGACCACCACCGACCAGGGAGGGGCGTAAGCATGAACATGCCCCCTCCGTGACATGCAGTGCTGCCACCCGCCTCTTTTCAAACTGTTGCGTATGCTTATTTGGGGGCGACCTAACACACTTTGAGGGAAAGCGCTATCTGCCCCCTCGTACGAATGAGCTCACAGACGCCCATGATTGGCTGGTGATCGCTGTGAGCGATCATATGCCATCCCTCCCTCCTGTGAGAGCTCGGCCAATTAGTTCCCATGGACTCCCGGTCACGGATGGCTGCGGCATCAATCCGCATTCGAACTTGCGATCTCCGGGTTGATAGTCGCGCACCTTGTCGATGCGCCACTCGGGAGCGAATATTCTAATTTCAATGTTTTTGGCCTTATTAAAAGGTTAATTTTCCTGATTTGTTAACTAAGTTGTCACAGCAGCCAGTAATCATTACTAGATGATCCAGTGCTGACTGAACAGGGAGGGTTAAAGGTCAGCAGTGGTAGCTTGGCATTCCAGGGAATATCCCCTCAGTTGTACAGTACGGGATGTACTCTTACTCATTATTTTACTCAAAATTTTTTCCAAACTTCCACATTGTCTTCCTTTAGTAGGTTCAACTGTGGAGCTGTCATCGAAATATATTCATATATTCAACACATCGATCAACACTGACCTTTGCATTTTTGTTTTTGAGTCGGTGAATTGAACGTAGCCTTTGATGGAAGGCAGAGCACATGATGACTGTGGTGCCAGAATTGGAGGAGAATATTAAACCTACTTAGCGTGGAAGTTTGGAAAGAAAATACTCATCTGGGGGGGTTCAAATAGCCTGTAGTGCTTCTACTCACATTATGCAAATGAGCGCATTATGCAGTGTAAATAAATTCTGCATAGATTTGCATATTCTCCTCCACCTGTTTTGGAATGACTGCAGAAGCGTTTAATTAACATACCACTCTGATCGCTCGAGCTCGTTTCGGAGAGATAATGAGTGCCAAGGCACTTTCCTAATAAATGACACTGACTTGTCTCCATGGAGAAGGAATTTTTACTATGGAAACTAAAGAGATGCAGGTTCACATCCCCGCTTTGTGCTCTTCTTCAAGTCCAATACAACACAGAAAGGGTGCAGGTGGTACCTGCAACCGAAAAGTGATTTGTTTAAGGCTATGTTTACTGGAAATGTTATTACCTGCTGAAGAAAGGCTTGTGCCTGCATGTTACTGATTGCACTTGTTGCTTGTCCATTTGGTTTCTGCTGTAAGTCCAGCCCGTTTGTTTGAGCAGCTGGGACAGAAAGGAGAAAGAGTCACTAAAACGCTTTACAGACGTCAAATAAAGGAAACATATATGCTAGAGAGGATTTACTGTACATTGGACTTCATGTACTCCATTCTCCATGGCACTTTTACTTAATCTTATTGCTGCGCTTGTAGAATCTGCAAAAAAAAAAAAAAAAAAAAACGACAACAATGATCTAGATTGGTGTAAATGTAACCATGACCACTGTTACTGTTCTCCAGTCAGATTGTCAGCACTTCAAATCCTACATGCATGACTTTACTAACACGTTTTTTATAATCACGTCTAAAACGACTTTTTATAATGTAAAAATCTAATAAAAAATGTACTAGTGGACAGTTACATCAACAACAACAATAATAATATATGATGTTGCTAAAAACAAATCATGTACAATAAGTTCTAACTTTTACAATCAAATTACATTTGAAATGCGACCCACTTCCATACCTTCCCCCAGGTGATTAACCCCCAGCCGATCGGACAGAACCCAAGATACAAGATAGTGACCCACCTAAATCCACTGACCCTCCTCACACCACGTGTTCATGAACACTTCAGAACATTAGCTAATACATATTAAGAGGAAAAAAATATACCTAAATAAGTGAAGAAAACTCACCAGAACCCCTCGAGTCCACGACTGCTAGAGTGGAACATTTTATTACTCAAGCAAGTGTAGGACAAAAAGTACGAACTTCTCTGTGATGCTGCTGAAATGAAAACGAAGAAGAAGAAACCCGCAGAGCTCGACTGCTTCGTTACGTGCACAGATGCAATACTGACAGTTACAGCTAGGAGCATGAAGAGTGCTCTTGCCCTCACCGGAGCGAAACAAAGACGGCAACTGGAACACTAGCATCCGTAATGAAACGTAATCAGTATTCAGATGATTAAAGCCATATGCAAATATCGTGCCCGTTCCTCGTTAGCCAGAGCAGCTTTGAAGTCCTATAAGCAATTCATTTTTAGAGAGAGGGCAAGAGAGAGCGAGAGAGAGAGAGAAAGAGAGAGAGAGAGCGACCTCAGAAAGCTTTCTGCATAATTCACAAACCTTCATAAATATTTATCAGTTCATTAGCATATTAATTGGATCGCTTCTTGGGTATGGCAGGCATGGCAGCGAGGGAAAAGTAAAAGCCCAATTACTGCCAGCGTGTGACTGTTTTAATTAAGGAGAATCTGAGAAACACCCCCCCAGGACGTGATCTCGCCCATCACAACAGAGAAATTTATTTGTCAGCTAGACCACTGTGGCAAGACTGAAATCAACAATGAAATAAACAGAATTAGCCACTGTAAACACATACACACACACCCACACAGAAAAAGTTTAAGAATCAGGATGCCTAATACACACAGGATTACCGCGATCAAAATTATTCCGAATTTATAATCAAGTTGGAGTCTAAGACGGAGTGATCTTTGTTTATAGTTGCACCTAAACAAATAATACACATTGAAAAATATACCAGTGTATTAACTTACACACACCATGGAATGTCATTACAACACTGCGGTAGTGGTGCCTATAAAACTCATCTAAAACGAGATCTTCTGATGGGAACGATTCCACCGAATTACATGATCCTGTGTCATTTCCTTCCGAAGTTATCGCACTAACAAGCTGAATATAGAACAAGTGACCTTATAACAAGGCCTAGGTGACCCATATACAATCCCACTCCATTCACCCCTCAGAGGGACCCATACACCAAACTGCATGATGCCATGTAAACTTCTTCCAAAGTTACTGAACTAACAAATCATACGGACAGACGGAATATCTGTGGTGTTGGTGGAGCTTGTTTCTAAGAGAACAGGGCTAGACACAGTGTTTCAAACGTCAAAGAGCCACCAAAACCGAAAACGTACAGGACCAGGCAGGGCCACCAAGCGCTGGAGTTTTGTTAACATGGTTGGGCGACAAGTTACAGTCTGTAGTGGAGCAAAGCAAGCTGACAATGTACTCAACCAGCAAGGCAGCATGTTACTGAATTCACCAACATATTTATAAAGTACAAGGCAACAGCGTAGTACTTTTGTTACAATAACTGATATAGTAAAGGTAAGTCTTTTGGGATTTTACACCCGAGCCTGCTGGGAGCTTACCCTGGTTTCTGTAGTGCGAGTCCATCACAGGTTACCCTCCCAGTATTTTTACTGGTACACATTTATTCTTCTGGGTGGACAGAGGCACACCTGTGGCTAAGACCTGGCCCAGGGGTCTGAGCACGGTGCGAAAGCGCTCGTTAGCTTAAGATCGTACTGCATCAAATTATAAATTAAATTCTTATTTACACGCCCTACTGAAATGTATGGAATTGTACAGCATCGAATACAAGATATTAGGGGTGCTGGGGGGGAAAAATAAATAAATAAATAAAAAGATTCACATCTGAATCGCGATTCTTATTTATTAGCATTCTGAATCGATCCAAATTTTCAAGAATCGATCTTCAAAAACATGTTTTTTCGAACATTTCCAACCTTACTCACAGCGCGTACCGTTTGTCCAGACACAGCCTCCGTCGTGAATTGTTCCAGTGAGTGGCGGGTACAGAACTAGCTTTTAGCCGTCTTCGCTGAAGGCAAATGTTTGGGTGCAACTCAGATTTTACAATTTTCCGGGTATGAAGAAGCTTGACATGATACATGCCGTGTGCAAAATATGCAAAATAAAAGTCAAGTATTTCGGGAATATTTCTTCACATCCCCGAGCCCACATCTTACGCCATCAACTGGAGCTAAAAGAACCGGAGGAAGATACTGTCGGGCCACCAGCTGACTGAAAATGTAGTGGCCCCTATGGGTCTCCTGTGATTAATTATGTTTTTTGTTGGTGGGCCCCATATGAATATTTACTGGTCCCGGGCAATCAAGCAAGTGGTGATGTCGAGCCCTGGGGGACATTACTGGGCTCACAGTTACTTCCTCATAAGATTGTCACTGGCTGTTGTTCATTTGTTCTTGCTACTCAGTGAAGGGGCATTTACAGCTGCCGAACCGCCCAGCACTCACTCTGTGAACCACTCACACACCTGCAGTGAGCCGGCTCTTCTAAAAACACGCACAGGCAGTTATGCCTTGAGGAAAGCTGGTTTTCTTCATGCTCTAAAGTAGTCTATCTTTCACTGTCTGACACTTTTGTGCCAGTGCGTTCCAAGTGAGACCGCAGTCACGGTTTATTACTTAAAAGCCCCTCTAACAGATGCCAAAAAAACAAAACAACAACAACAAAAAAACGAACTTGTGTATTTTCCTCACTTAAAAAATCTAATGGTAAAAAGGCATAATAAACGATCACAAAATTCAAATTTTTATTTGTCACATACAAATTATACACAGTACAATTGTAAAGAATAAACTATCAAAGTAACAAGAAAAGAACAATAACAATAACTAAACTTTAAGGATTTTAAAGGTCAGTATAAATATAAATATTAAAAAAAAAAGAAAGAAAAAAAAATATAGAATAAAATAACAAAGAAATATAGGATACTACACACACACACACATACATATATATATATATATATATATATACACACACACACACATACAGTGAGAGTAAAAAGTATTTGATCCCTTGCGGATTTTGTTGGTTTGCCCACTAATACAGACATGATCATTCCATACTTTTAATGGTAGATGTATTCTAACATGGAGAGACAGAATATCAAAAAGAAAATCCAGA
>JAQMYF010000009.1:18030148-18042402 GCA_030014195.1 Neosilurus mollespiculum | reverse complement strand
ATAGGCAATATAATGAAATATAATGTAAATGTAACCGGAATCAATGATTTCCGACATTTTAAATTGAGTAAACAATTTAAACAATTAATTTATTGAGTAAACAGACTCACAAGCCTGATCACTAACTTCCACTGTGGCCATCATGTCCCGATCGGTAAACACAGTTTAATACCTGCTGGAAGCCTGAATAAGGTGCATTTTGCCCTCAGTGGTCACTTTGAAAAATGAACGCTTTAATAAGCTCCTTTTAAAAAATAAAAAAATTAAAAAAAAATTCACAGCAGCGCTCCGAATAGGATCGGGAGGACGAGTGGGTTTTATCACATTCACAGGATGAAGATGTAGATGAATTACCGTTCATGGTTAAACATAGTCCTGGTGAGAAATTTGTTAACTCGGATTCGGTACTGAACCAGCAACAGATGAACATCCTGCAAGTATTTCATTCAGTCCTGGACTATAAATAGACCTAATCTTCAAATATAATTCTTCATTAGGAAATGGACCAGACAGACTCAACTGCCTGGACGTATTTAAAGACAACGTGATGTATGGAATATTAAAGAAATATTCTAACAAAGCCTCAATGCACGAGCTTGATTCTGGAAAGACTGTTATGCACATAAAACCCCCCACCACCCCCGTAAAAGTGCAGAATGTACTTTAGTTCTTATACGTCACACTAGAGCTACAAACAGAACAAAACAAACAAAAAAAAACGTGATGGTGGCGTTTACACACACACACACACACACACACACACACACACACACACACACACACACACACAAAAAGGAATAATAAAGGTGTCTTAAAAACGAATTGAATGGAGCTGGTGATTAATACCGAGATTTAAAGGGAAGTTAATACATTGCATACGCCTTTTAACATCAAAAGCCCTACTGCTCCCGAGTGGCGCATCGACAAGGTGCGCGACTATCAACCCAGACATCGCAAGTTCGAATCCGGATTGATGCCACAGCCATCCGTGACCGGGAGTCATTGGGAGCTAATTGGCCGAGCACCACCCAAACATGGGCGTCTGTGAGCTCATTCGTATGAGGGGGCGGATAGCGCTTTCCTTCCGAGTGTGTTAGGCCCCCCCCAAATGCGCATGCGCAGCAGTTTAAAAAAAGCCAAGTGGCAGTGTTGCATGTCACGGAGAGGGCATGTGCATGCTTACTTGCACCCCTCCCGGATTGGTGGTGGGGCAGGTGATAGGGAAGGCAGTACTTGATGGGTGGGAATTGGATACGACTAAATTAGGGAGATAAATAAATAAGTAAATAAATAAAAATACCACCATTCGAGCGCATTTCCCATGATGCTTTGCAGCAGCCACCATCTTGTGTCTTAAACAAAGTGATCACATTATTACGGCGACCAGGTGATTTTATGTATCACTCTGCTGCGTGAATGATGACCTCAAATCCTAACCGGATGCATATAATTATTCTGTGAGTGGATGGGTGCAGGAAATTAGGAAGGCCACACTACAGGAGAAACACAACAGCCCCATAAAATATAACTTCACACAAGGTTAATTCAATTTAGTACTGGATAGTGCACGAATGGGAATGTAGGCCTACATGCGCCGGTATCGACTCCCCACAGGCGTGGCTGTTTGTTTTTAGATTTGAGGACTGTACTAGCGCATTATCACCACTCTTTGGTCTGGAGTTCGCTGCTTCGAATTAGAGACTAGCGCATGGGTCTGGATCAAAGCCTTCCAAGTTTATTTTGGCAGCCAAAGATTTCTCCTTTGTGATGACACTATGTGATGTTTAGTGTCCACTCCTTGGTTTATCAAAATAGTGCCTCTCTTTTTCACCAGGAACGCCAGTTTGTACAGCCCCATACCACACATGTACGTACCACAGCTGCAGTTTGTTTACGGTTGAACGACTCGGCCGACTCACAAGATGGTGGGCGCAGGAATCATGCGAGGTGTGTGACGTCATTGGAAACCCAGCAATCGTAAAGTAATAAATCCACACACAAGGAGGTGATGTAATACTGTGAAAAATCGCACGTGATTCACACGTACGCGACAGTAAATACGGAAGTAATCTGAATAACGGCAGGTTATAGCAGTGTTCCTATAATCGAGCTAATGTTTTCCTGATGTATGTAAACGAAAGCTTATATTATGAGATGAAGTTCATTAGTTTATATTTGACTTGTTAGTTGATTATCTGTATACTGTTGTTTTTGCCGTTATTTTGTCTTATATGTAGCAATGAATTCGTGAGTTATAAAGCAGTCTGTTTAAACTGGCTAATGCAGATCAAACAGATTTTAACAGATTGCAGCTTCGAAAACTATAAGCAAAAACAAGATGATAATGAAAATATGTATAATTATATTCAAGTCCCGATCATACATGGATGTGGAAGCGGGAACGAGGAACTTAAGTGGTCAGAGTACTCTGTTTTTTTTTCTTTTTCTTAATCCTGCAGTAAAGTGAAGGGGTCACAGACTAATCAAAAGCAGGACATTTCCATGAATACAAATACGTTTTCCGGAAGCTCTCCGACACATACTGTTGGGTTTTTAACCGTGATACAGAAGAGCCGTTTGTGAGAAACTGGCTGATAGGACCACGTTCTTCATTGTGATAGCTTTGAAATGTGAGCAGACTGGCGTAGGGGTGTGTCTGAGCTGGCACAGCTTAAATCAGACAGTGCATTCCTGCAATCCCTAAGAAACCCAAGACTTACAAGGATTTATGCAAACGTGTTAATGAAAGCAGTTTACTGAACAGCTATGTTACTGGAGCCAGAAGTGAAATCTAATAAGAATGCATGAAAACGTTTCACAAATTTCGTTCCCGGTGCTTGCATGGGTTTCCTCCAGGTACTCCGGTTTCCTCTCGCAGTCCAAAGACATGCACATTAGGATAGTTGGCCGTTTCAAATTGGCGTGACTGAGTGTGAATGGCTGTGTATATTGGTCCTGCAATGGTCTGCTCAGGGTGTGCTCCGCCTTCACCCAGTGCTGGCTGAGATAGGCTCCAGCCACTTATCAAGGACACGAACATCACAGCAATATTGGGCATCAGTAATTATGTGAACTGTTCTTTTTCTGTGGCAGAATGACACATACCCATCTGCATTATGAATTCGGTGGTGATGAAAGCTCCAAAATATGTTAATTTGCCAAACCCAAGGCCTCCTTTGAATAATATTTGACTACAGCTGAGTAGGGATGTGAATCTAACAACAGCTCCCGATTCAATTCCATTCCAAATCTTGGTGTGACGATTCGATTCAGAATCGTTTCAAACTGATGTTTGATTCATAAGCATTACAAACAAAGGGAGCCAATTTCACAAGTAACTACATCCTTATATATAAGCTAGGAACAACTCTATAAGAAAGAAATGATATTACTAGACAGCTGGTTTTGTAGATGTACTGATCCGCTTTGCTGGTTCAGAGTTGGTTGGGAGTTTAGTGAAGTGATGGAGTATGCGTTGGTCAGGAGTTGGTCGTACTGCTTCTCCGGTTCTTTTAGCTCCAGGTGATGGTGTAAGATGTGGGCTCGAGGATGTGAAGTGTTCCCGAAATACTTGACTTTTATTTTGCAGATTTTGCACACGGCTTGTGTCATGTCATGTCAAGCCGTGTGCAAAATCAGCAAGTTTTCTTACCCGGAAAATCCGAAGTGCACCCAAACATTTACCTTCAGCGAAGACGGTACTGGCTGTATTTCTTTTTCCTCATTCATGTCAAACTGAGGCTAAAAGCTAGTTCTGGAGCCGCCACTCACTGTAACAATTCACGACGGAGGCCGAGTGTGGACAAACGGTACGCGCTGCAATTTAGGTTGGAAAAGTTTGAAAAAACGGCTTTTTAAAAATCAATTCTTGGAAAATTTGGATCGATTTTGCGAATGCTAATAAATAAGAATCGCGATTCAGACATGAATGGTTTTTTTCCGGCACCCCTACAGCTGAGTGTATTTGACCACACAGATTGGACTGATCTGCACAACACAAAGGGAAAGCTCAAGGAGCTCCGTGCAGCCCTGTGAAAGCTGACAGTAGATTTACATACAGTAGAAATGTCTTGTCATTTCTAAACAACTGCCGAAACCAAGATCATCAGGTTAAACAACTGTTTTGAGCAGAGCTCCTGTTAGCACGCGGCCTTGTGGGATTCCCGCACTTTTATGTGCCTTCTGAATACATTAAACTTTGAGGAGGGGACTTTCCCGCAAAAACAATCACGTGTCACCGTCTAGTCACAGCGCAAATCTCTTTTTTTTTTATCACAGATGCAAAACATCTAAAAATACCCCTAAGTAAACCATTGCAGTTTTCACGGTCTCTTAGAGCAACCAGTTCACAAAGAGGTAAAAAATAAAGGTTTTAATTTGCTAGTTTTTTTTTTTTTTTTTTTTTAAGTAGTCGTAAAGGTTCAAGGTTTTAAAAACTTTTTTTTAATTTTGGCTGTAACACTATTTTCTTGGAAGTTACGACCTTTGAAAGAAGGTTTGTCCAAAACAACAACATTTTTTAAAAAATAGCTGTTCTATAGAACGTCGAAACTAGGGCTGCCAAAATTTGAAAAAAATGACCTATTTGCGGGAATCATGCTTAGGGACAACCAAACAATATAAAGAATTGCGAATAGCCCGGATGTGGGTTAATACTTCCACCCATCAGAGATATCTGCTTTTAATAACCAGCACTCCCTGTCGGAGCCCCATTGATAAGGATATGTCCAGGCGTAACCATGGGAACCCTTTACTCGAGTCACATGATGTGACGTTAGCGTTACAGATGTAAGGCTACCTGTGAAAGAAAAACTAATACAACTGCTAACTTACAATGTATTTAAATGAATATAATCAGTTTCTGTCTTTTCTTCTGACACTTCGTTGCTGCGCGTGCCTAGTAGTATTAGTACTGGGGCAGCACTCGTGCATACTTGACATGGGGCAAGGACTGAGGATGCCTCACCAAACCGCTGATGTATTAGTGATCATTTTAAAGAGCTAGCAATACAAATTCACCACAGGTACCCTTTAAGTACAAGCTGTTTGCTGGCGAATTCCTGTGTCGTTGACGTAAAAGTGATCCAAAACGACACCCTTTTCTCCATGCGAATTTCAATCAATCAATGTCCATTTCACTGCGCTCAGTTCAGTGTTGTGTATAATGAATTTTCTTCTCCGTTTTGGTTTGATGAACACGGTTGGTACAGTGCTGCCGCCCTCTGTAACGAGGTTCAAGTTTAACTTTATTTGTTTCCTCTGTATTTGCACGAGCATTGAAGCGAACTGCTGACCCGTTCGTGAGGGGTGAAGGGGTGCCAGCCTTGCATTCTTTAGCGGGACCACGTAACCGAGGCAGGGGCGCAAGTGTGGATATTGGGAAAAGAGTGGGAGAGAAAACCCACAAAACAAACCTGCTCTCTCAAATTTCTCTGTACAGCTCTGACAAAACCCAACAACGTTACCTTTCCTGTTTCCTGTTAAGGCAGCACAGAGAGAACGTTTGCCATGTGATCGTTTTGTACTCAAACAATTATGAGCAAAGCACGACACAACACAAATAAAGGAGGAAATCTGATTTCACCTGGAGTATAATTTCAGGTGTCCTGTTGAGCAGGGCGGTGTTACATCTTGG
This sequence comes from Neosilurus mollespiculum, assembly GCA_030014195.1. Taxonomy (NCBI): domain Eukaryota; kingdom Metazoa; phylum Chordata; class Actinopteri; order Siluriformes; family Plotosidae; genus Neosilurus; species Neosilurus mollespiculum. The sequence continues at coordinate 18,036,767 of JAQMYF010000009.1, read as the reverse complement.
TTGCATGACGGGAAAAGTTAATACTCTTGGGATGTTGAGCTACTGAATACGCGAGCCGGACATTCTACCCCAGAACAAGAGATCATTGGAAGCCTCATGGAAAAGAATCTCACTCACTAATCTCACCAGAGCACTTAACCATGTTATGGTCACAGGAGGGCTGGAGTCTATCTCACCCCCTGAACAGCTCACCAGACCATTGAAGGGCCAACACACACACAATTTGGAATTGCTGATTAGCCTGATGTGTATGTCTTAGGACTGTAGGAGGAAACCGGAGTACCCGGAGGAAACCCACACAAGCACAGGGAGAACATGCGAACTTCACACAGAAGCGCGTGAACCTGGCACTCGAGCCCAGGACCTTCTTGCTGTGAGGTGGATGCACTAACCACTACACCACCCTATGTAAAGGAATAACATGAGAAGTCCATATGTACAGAAAGTTCTGACTGCACCTGTATATTAAATACTCATTATGCACATGGGTGGCATGGACTGGAAACTAGAAGTCAAATACCCACACACATTCCACTTCAAACAAACAAAAAAAAGCTAATCGTTAACTAATGAATAAACAGTCTGGACCTGCTTATGAATATTCATGAGCAGCGTGTGGCGCCAATGAAAACAGAGAGAAAGAAAAGATATCCTCTAACAGCCTATTAGTAATACACAGACGTAAGGGCTTCAGAACAAAACCCACTTAATTTGCATCTCTCATCCTCGAAAACTACACAGAAATACCGGAAAACAGCACGACGGATAATCTTGCCCTCCTCAAAGCCAGCAGGGTGCAACAGCGATATGAACACATACAATACTTTCACGGCACGCACTGCAAAGGAGTTCCACCTATACGTTCATTTTAACCACTTTTTCAACTGTTGAAATCTAGATTTCGCTATAAATAAAGGGACACCACAACATAAACAGATTTCATAGCTTCTCCCGAATACACGTCCAGCGGATCAAATCCGAAGCACCACCAACAGGATAATTTAGCAATACGTGTTGAATACCAAAACGCACTTGAACGGAAACCGCTAAAAAACGGTCTCGGAATATCTTTACACATTTACATGGTAATAAATCACAATGAATATGCATGATATGTAAATGGGATGCGTCTTCCGGTCGTGTGAACGTGTTGCTCTGAATGCAAATCCACTAGAAAAGATACCAGGAACCAATTAAAAATTTTAAACATGAACAAAATAGTATTGGTGACAGGATGCAGAGTAGGGGTTTACCAGAATACCCACAACAACCCTCTCCAGTGGGGTATTATAAAGACTTGATGGAGTCACCTTCAATAACACAGCAAGCAGGATGGTGTCAGTGACTTTGGGGAAGAGAGAAAACCCTCAGGAGCGGGATAGGGGTGCAGGAGACAGTGCGGGGGTGTAGTGAAAAATGGAAACAATACTGGTATTATATGATCCTTTAAAAATAAATAAATAAATAAATAAATAAATAAAAACAAATAAATAAATAAAAAATAATAATTTAAAAAAAAAAACACCTAGAAGCTCAAACTGGATACACAAACACACGAGAACCAGAGAGGAGAAATTCTCTGTGGTGATCCTCAGCTATGTGCATTTTAAAAAGTGTGCGTTTACCCAAATTTAAAGGGGACCTGTGTGGAATTAGTGTTACTGGCTCTTTAAAACCATCACGCATAACATCCGCAGTTCCTTCCGGGAACATCAGTCCATGCCTGATTTTAAAGTGTGCGCGAGTGTTACAACTCTAGGCATGATCAGAGACATTCCTTTCTGATAGTGACGTGAACTCGTTGGATTGGCTGGGCTCCGTCACTGACCCCGTGCATCATGACACATTATCGGCCAGTGCTGAGCTGCACGAACAACAAGCGCAGAGATCACAGAAAACTACTCTACGGAGTTCCTAAACCAACTGACGACCACGTTAGCTGCGTAAGCCATTTTGGATTTACCGTCACACGCTCATCTCTGGCAGCGTTCTCGTCCTCAGAGTCACAAGAATGTGACGTCTCCACAAGACTCCTCCCCCTCTGGTTGAAATAGGTAACCATTTATAACCCATTTCCTCAAAATGGCTGCCATTGATGCTTCTTGAACATTTTTTTTTTATTTTTTTAAATCACCTAAAATGTCACTCACTCCACAGATCAGCTTGTTTACTTGCGCTGGACAACCCCACCCAACATGTTGACGGAAAACGCCTGCTAACCATAGCTTTAGCCTTGACTAGTAATGTTACGTGTCTGTACTGCTTAAACTTAAAAGATGCCCAAAATCATAAATTGCAAGTTGCGGGCCGACGAATGGGTACTAGCCTGCAATCTTTAAATGTCATATCTCAGAAAGTTTTTGAACCAGGACCTTGAAATTTTGCACGTGCTCATGTTGAAACATGTTCTATGTCTGGTTAAAGTTTGAATGAATTCTGAGATGGCCACCTGGGAAGTTTTCTGAAAGCTGTGTGATTTGACATGGACATGACATGACCCTGTTTGCTTTTGTAATTTACCTTGAATTTTCTCTTTGTTTATTTAGCTAGCAAGCAAAGTTTGAGAGAAGACACTCTTCACATGCAGTGATGTATAGCTAAGGTGGAGCTACTCCGATGAAATACTTTAGGTTTGGTAGATCATACCTGGGAGGTCGATCTTATTTAGCGTCTGAATCAATGTGCACCCCCCTTTCTCCGGTTCTTTTAGCTCCGGGTGAAGGCGCAAGATGTGGGCTCGGGGATGTGAAGTGTTCCCGAAATACTTGACTTTTATTTTGCAGATTTTGCACATGGCATGTGTCATGTCAAGCCCCTTCTTACCCGGAAAATCCGAAATGCACCCAAACATTTGCCTTCAGCGAAGACGGCGCTGGCTGCAGGCTAAAAGCTAGTTCTGTAGCCGCCACTCACTGGAACAATTCACGACGGAGGCTGTGTCTGGACAAACAGTACACGCTGTGAGTAAGGTTGGAAATGTTCGAAAAAACATGTTTTTAAAGATCGATTCTTGAAAATTTGGATCGATTCAGAATGCTAATAAATAAGAATCACGATTCAGATGTGAATCGATTTTTTTCCGGCACACCTAATGACAAGTGTACGAACTTACATTCTGTACTTAGACACAAACTGCAGTAGTTCACAGCGGAGAAAGCTGGTTTTGGAAATAATAGGAAAATTACAGGCAAATAATACTGTGGTTCACATGTGTGTATCACACCTCAGGGGCGGAGCAGATAATTTCATAAAATACTGCGCATGACTCCATTCATAGTAGGCACATGACTCAAAAATTATAAATTAAAAAAAAAAAAATAATAAAAAAAATAGAACTGTACCCAGACATAACGTGGCTGTGGTTGCATATCGATTTGCATATCATAGAAGTGCCAACTACTGTTCTTGGCAGAGGTCTGCGCCCTCATAGTTAATGGTTTGTTAAAATGCTTGTGCACATTTTTATATCAGGTACGTACGTGTTCTGTCGATTTTACACCATTTTCTCTGAACAGATAAATTTGTATTGTATGCTGCAGCTGTGACCTCGTGGTTAGAAGAGCGGGTTTGGGACCGTATGGTCGCAGGTTCGATTCCCGAACCGGCAGAAAAAATGTGCGGTGGCAGGAGGAGGACCTCCACCTCACAGCTGAAGTGCCCTTGAGGAAAGCACCTAATCCCCAACTGCTCTCCAGGTGCCGCAATGTGGCTGCCCACTGCTCCAAGAGTGTTGTGTGTGCTCACTGTTTACATTTACAGTATTTGGCAGAAGCTCTTATTCAAAGCAACTTCAAATTTTTATCTCACTTATCTCAGCAAATAAGGGTTAAGGGTCTTGCTCAAGGGCCCAACAATGGCACCTTGATGGTACTGGGGCTTGAACCACCGACCTTCAGATCAGTAACCCAGAGGATTAACCACTACTGTTAACGTGTGTGTGCGTGCTTCTAACTCAAGGGTTAAATGCAGAGCAAAACTTCTCTTGCGGGATTAAAACAGTACATCAAAATAATAATGATAATAAAAATATTAAACACTGCTACCTTTATGAAAGAGTGAAACAGGAATGTACTTGCAACCTTGAAACTTCCCACAAACATCGCAGATCAGTCAAATTTAACACATGGGTTCTACAGGTGGTCATAATGTTATGGCTGATCAGAAAAACACTGGGGCAGTACTACTACCAACCACATGGTGGCACTCTTTAGTTACCATGGTAAGGACATTTCTGTGGTGCTTTAAAATCAAAACTAATACGAATCACCAGGATAAACTACAACTGTGAGTAAACTCCCTGCAGAATACCCCTCACCCCACCTACACGCCAACCCTTTTCTGGCAAAGGGTACAAAAAAACTAACTGAATATTGATGAACGAAAGCAGTAAATCTGTCAGAGTGTCAGATGAGAAGTGCCATACATGCTCATGTTAACAAATGATTCCTGTCTTTGCCCCACAAACCCACCATCCAAACTTGCTTTCAGATATTAAAATAAAACAGAAAACTCCTAATCATGTGACTTTTCACGGCGGCTCCCCTGTACTGGATCTTTTCTTTACACTCTCAGAAAGTACAAAAACCTCTATAAACCTATCTGTCATGATTTTTGAGTACCTGAATTGTCAGATTATTTAAATAATAATAATAATAACAACAAAGATCACGTACCTCGTTTTGTCTTTGAAAGTACACTGCCCTGCCAAAAAAAATTAACATACTAATGTTTTACGGTGTGCATTTATCCTTGATCTCAGAATGTAATCTTAATGGCATTGTTGCTCCAGTTGGTCCGGTCGAGGCTCAGCAACATTAATGTGGCAATAAAATGAAGTCAGCTGATGATCTGTATGTTCTGAATGAGCAGGTTATCACATCAATGGACTTTTTTCCTTCCCTGATGGCACGGATATAAAATGGGGACTCAGATAATGAGCGAGTGGTTCAGGGAGCGTGAGGAATCATTTTCACATATGTATTGGCGCCCCAGAGTCCTGACCTTAACCCTAGTGAAAGTTTTCAGGATGTGCTGGAGAAGACTTTATGGAGTGGTTCAGTGGATGGAAATAAATGTTACGTTGCTTAAGTTTGTTGAAAAAAATGGCATGATGATTATGTGCTGTAAGCAAGGCTAAAGGTGGAACAACAACATATTTGTGTGTGCGACGTTTTTTTTTGTTTTTGGCCGGGCAGCGTACATTTTCTCGTTTTAAAAATAAAGAAATAAGGAAATAAATAGAGAGAAGAGCAATGCAAACTCTGCAAGGCAAAGATAGCATATAACTCCAGCATAACTATGCATGAGAACTGGTGTCCTCTCTCTTCCTGTGTGTGTGTGTGTGTGTGTTTGGGGGAAATCCAGTTTCCGGTACCTATCAAATAGCATTTTTCTGCCGTCATCAAGTCAAGTTTATGGTCAATCTTCTAACAATATTCTACATATGAGCCCAAGATTACGGATCCCGCGAAGTCCCAAACTGAGCTCATACCCAATGAATCACTTATTTGACTGAAGTAGTAGGAGAGGCTTTGTTTAGGGCTGTGTTCAGAACAGGACATTATTTATACTACTAATGATAAAACTGCAAAAGGTATGCATTGTTTTCTCCACTTCACAACAGGAACCCATTTGCATGAAGTGATCATAATTTGTATAATTTCTCAGCCGTGTAGCTGAGAAACCTGTTCACCAAAATATTACAAATTTTCTTTAAAAGACACTTTTACAACCTTTCAAGTGGAAACTTGAAGAGGATATCTGGAATCCTGCATGAATCAAATTTCTGTCAAAACTTCCCTTCTTTTCTCACACACACACACTTTGTGTTTCATCAATATAACTTAAAGGTCCCCTCACACAATCCCAATCCTCATATTTTGATGTTACACCGGAGGAAATCGGAGAACACTGGAAAACATCGGTTTACACTGTACAACTTTGGGGGAAAGCTTTGCGGAAGAGTGAAGTATTTTTGGAGTGTTGTTTGGTGGGTTTTTCATATTTGGAGCACATCAGGGAAACAGGTAAAAAAAGAACAATAAAAATCAGTTTAATATTGGTACAGATGTTTTTTTTTTTTTTTTTTTTGGGGAGGGGGGGGGGTAATGGAAGCAACACCGGGAGACATTATGTCCAATTTAAAAAACATTTTTAAATAAATCTGGGAGACACCTTGGAACAACATCGGTACAAACCAGAATGACATCAGTATAGATCAGAATACCAAGGCATAAAACATTGGAATCACATCAGGTAACAATCGGACAACATGGGTATAAATCATAATAACCTCAGAATAAAATCAGGTAACAATCGGAGAACATAGCTACAGATTGCAATAAGATCGAAATCACATCGGGAAACAATCAGAGAACATGGGTATAGATTGGATTCAAATCGGGTAACAATCAGAGAACATGGGTATAGATTGGATTCAAATCGGATAACAATCGGAGAACATGGGTATAGATTGGAATCGAATGGGGTAACAATCGGAGAACATGGGTATAGGTTGGAATCAAATCAGGTAACAATCAGAAAACATGGGTATAGATTGGATTCAAATCGGGTAACAATCAGAGAACATGGGTATAGATTGGATTCAAATCGGGTAACA
>JAQMYF010000009.1:18010831-18026414 GCA_030014195.1 Neosilurus mollespiculum | reverse complement strand
ATATATATATATATATATATATATATATATATATGTGTGTGTGTGTGTGTGTGTGTGTGTGTGTGTGTGTGTGTGTCGATTGATACTTATTCTCGTCAATATGATCCAATATTACATGAAATAAATACTTGAATAGTACTCGGTTTCTGATGATGAAAGAACTTCAAATCATATGGAATGGCCGGGCGAGTGAAAGAATTAAAAAATAAGTGAACACTATGCCGGAAAGGTTAAATGCTGTAATCAAAGTAAAGCTTGGCCACAATAAATATTGACTTTTTTCTTAAAAAAGAGACTGTTATTTTTGTATAGCATGAATGAACTTCAAACCATATGGAACAGTTTAGCAAGTGAAGGAATTAAAAAAATACAGTGATGCAAGTGATGCATGATACACGTAACAAAATGTCAGAAACTGAGTACTATTCAAATATTTATTTCATGTAATACTGGATCATATTGATGAGAATAAGTAAACAAACAACATATATATATATATATTTATATATATAGTAATAACAAAAATAACAGTCTATTTTTTGAGGGGGAAAATATATATATATATATATATATTTAGTGTGTCTTTACTTTGATTACAGCATTTAACCTTTCAGGTATAGTGTTCACATATTTTTTTAATTCCTTCACTCGCTGAACCATTCCATATGGATTAAAGTTCATTCATGCTATGCAAATTTTTTTTTAAAAAAAGTAAATTTTTCTAAAAAATTGTTACTTCCAGTGTTTTTGTTTATTAGCCGTACTTTTACCTCAATATACTTGTCGGAATTATTTTTTTGGTTCTCATTGCCTACAATATCATTGTTCAATACATTTTCACCAAAAAATTATAGAGAAGTAATTTTTGACTTCTTTTCATTAGGAGCCCTTTTAGACAAAAGTGGTGGTGAATAATCTTCACATGTTCTCCCTGTGCTTGCAAGGGTTTCCTCTGCGTACTCCGGTTGCCTCCCACAATCCAAAAAACATGCACGGTAGGCTGATTGGTAGTTTCAAATCGCCCCTAGAGGTGAGTGTGAGTGTGAATGGTTGTGTACCCTGCGATGGCCTGGCGAGCTGTTCAGGGTGTACTTTGCCTTCGCTCAGAGTCAGCTGAAATGGGCACCAGCCTCCCCGTGACCACAATTAGAATTAAGCGGCTTAGAATATATACAGTCATGGACAAACTTTTGTTGCATGTGTGCAACTGACACTTTCACTACAAAAGTTTTTTCAACTATGGATTAAATGAATCCTACAAGTATACAGATTGTTTTGTGAGCAACAGAAAATTGTAAATTTATTTCTACTTTTTACAGCTAATTAAAGACGAAGATCTGGACAAAAGTCTTGTTGCAATCGTGTAACGTCAACTGGATCAAAGTAATTAGAAAAAATAATGAAAAGTGTTTGATGAACTAAATCTGGGATGGTCTGGCGAGCTGTCCAGGGTGTACTGTACATCATATTACTTCTTGCAATGGTCACCATACTGCCCCAAAAGAGGTCCTGTACAAGGTCCTGTGCACCATGACATGCTAAACCAAGGCCAACCAGTATCATATTGCTCTGCCACCAATGCGGTTACTGACCATCTAGAAAATTGCTGGACCCAGAGTTCACAGAAGAGCCAGTCATGTATGAAAGTGAAACATCGTGGTTTAAGGTGACCTCCAGTACATAGGTATCACAAAGCTATGTAAGATGGGTCGGAACATAACCAGACGCAAATATCAACAGATTATTGCTTCCCATTGCCTGAGATGGCCTGCTGGTTATGCTTGCTCATGGCTCAGCGCTTAAGGTTTTGTGTTACTGCTCAGTAGGTCAGGGTTCAATCCCCAGCACTGCAAAGCTGCCCCTTTTGGGCCAGTAAACAAAACCGTAACCATATTTATCATGGTTGAGCTCTTACCAGAAAAGCTGGGCTATGCAAAGAAATTAATTTCGTTGTATATGTGACAAATACAATTTTGTTGAAAATGTCAGCTAATGTTTTGTACATTATCTTTAAATCATAGACATAAGAACACAAACAACCAAAGCAAAAGATTTTTTTTTGTTTCACTCCCTGCGATGGTCTGGCAAACTGTTCAGGGTGCACCCCGTTGTTGGCTGAGATAGGCTCCAGCCTCTCTGCAGCACTAGTAGGAGTAAGCCGTTCGGTAAATGAGTAACTGATGAGTATTTTGTTTCACGAATAGTATCAAGTAAATGGTAAAAAAGGTTTGTCACAGAACTAAACTGTATTGAAGTGAATACGTCACACGTTGGAGCTGTAAGTACCTGAGTTGACCTTTGTGTCCGTCTCTTCTAACAAGTAGGGGTGAGTTTTCTCATGATCTGGCTAGGCGAACACTTACCATGGTTCATCTGTACTTGTGGGACAACAGCTCAAGGATTATTATATCATTTTATTATAAATAAAGTCAAAAGCAAAGTAGACCACCTTGTATTTTCATTTAAATTCATTTTAAAGTAAGTAATATTTAATACATTGAAAAATATACTCAAATATATTTGATATTATTTTCTTGAACTGATGTACACTCACTGTCCACTTTATTATGAACGCCTCTGTAATGATTACTATTTGTAGTTATCCAATCAGTGCTAGAATTAATGCTGAATGATGGGGTGGGGTGGAGGGGGGGGGGTGGTTGGCGGAGTTGGTGGGGGGGGTTGGTGGGGGGTTTGGGGTTGGGGTTGTAAACCCTCATCAAGTCAGTGTCAGTTCTGTATCAGGAAATTCTTGCTGATGATGAGGGAAAGGAAGGTTATAGTAGTTCAAACTGACACAAAGGTTGCGGTAACCCAAATAACCAGTGAAATACTGCTTATTGTATAATTTTTCACCATTCTCTGAAACTCTAGAGAGTTGTTTGTATAAATCCCAGAGAGGGAGAGCAAGAGTTTCATGTCACTGTGCTGCAGCCACATTTATACCTACATTACATTCATTTATTATAATTTTTTCAAAATCTCATTAATACAACTGAGCAGTGGAGGGTTAATGGCCTTGCTCAAGGTCCCAACAGTGGTACTGAGGCTTGAACTCTCAACCTTCTGATCAGTAACCTAGAGCGTTAACCACCTGGGCCACATGATTGACTCATGGGATAAATGTATGAATGTTCAAGGGTGTAAGTGTTTGTATTCAAGTAGCCAGTGAGTGTAAGTTTCAGTGTATAAGAGTGAGGCACACTGAGGCATTGCTTTTTAAAGTACAAGATTGTAATCCACACTACTGTCAAGATAAACTACTGTATCATTATGCCATTGATCAATTTTGTGGGCAGAATCCACAAAGGAACAAAATATCTGGTGACCCTTGGTTTACACTGGGGCACAATGACCACAATCTCCACGATTTGGGGGGTCATGGGATCAAATCGTGATGATCTTAAGGGAACTTGGTGGAATCGTGATGATCTTGAGATAACTTGGAGGAATCATGATGATCTTGAGGGAACTTGGTGAATTCGGGATGATCACGCTGATTCGTGGCAAAAATGTTGCCACGATTATTTCGCAGTATTACTATTTGACGGCAATTGTGATAGAACGTTGTAAGTGCGGAGGAGCGCGGTAGAGCCTAACAGACCTTAACGGACCTTAACAGAGTGTAACAGAGCTTGATGCGCCATTGTAGGGGAACTGGAAGATTGAGAATCTACACCAACACATTGTAGGGGATCTTGATGAACTTGGCTACACGATTCCTTCAAGTTTCATCTCCTTTTTATACCCGATTGTGCTCCAAGCCTGCTCATAAATCGTGAAGCTCTGTTTTTTTTAACTGCGGAGATCTTGGACATCGTGCCCCAGTGTAAACCTAGGGTTAGGAGTCATTTTTATTAGCAAGGCACTTTGTCTGCTATTATTTCCTCCATGCAGCGAGAACCTCCTCACTATCATCAAACTCCTCTGCCACACGTGCTCTTGCTCTCTGTCTGATCTGATTTAGAAAAGCAGATACTTCATCATCTTCTTCATCTTCTTGTCTTGATTGTGTCCTTCCTGTAGTTCCTGTAGTGGTCGCATTTTCATCAACTCGGGACGAATGAGTAAATTTCCTCTTTGCTGAATATTCCTGGTGGCTGTCTTCTTCTTCAGTTTCATGTCTACTGTAGTACCTCCCAGTTCTGTAATGACCTAACTCTGATGTTCCATTGAAAGAGACCTGTTCACCAACAGGCCTTCTCCTAGAGTTATAACTGAAATCTGGACTGGGACCTCTGCTTAAATCAGATTCACTGTCAACATTATCTCCTGAGGAAAATCTGGATGCAAAGCCATAATCCTCCTGATCATCATAAATCGCTGCAACTGAGCTTCTTCGGCTTGAGAAGTCAAACTCAGGCAGCTCGGGAGGTTCTTCGTATGTTGGCCTGGACATCCTTGGTTCAGCTGTATCTTCGCTATAACCTCTTGGTTTGCTAGGGGGTGGCCTTACATTTTTGAGCCATTCATCAATAGTACAGCTGGTGTTTGCAGTGGCTGGAAGGTGAAGAATTCCTGAACGACCAGAATCCCTTTTAGGCTTTTCACAGGGTGTTGATGAGCCATTTGTAGTCTTTCCCAAGTCACTCTTATCTTCTATATCTTCATCCTCATCCTTTGGCTTTTTCTTCTTGTACAATGTACTACGTTTATTGTCTTCTGTAATCTTCTTGATTTCGTACGAAGCCATCTTATCTCTCATATCCGATTGAATTTCTTTTTCCATGATGTCAAGCTTGTGTAGGTTTACCTGGTCTTGGAATAAGCTATAAAGAGGTACACTGGTGGTGGTGATCTTGCTCCTCCGAGAGCCTAATCCAGAAGCAGAGGTTAGCCTGGATGCCCCTCCAGCAGATAAAACACTTTCAGCCCTTCCACCTGCAGAAATTACTGAGGAAGCTCTACCACCACCTGAAAGCACAGATTCGGGTTTATTGCGAGAGAAACTGGAACAGAAGGATCCACTCAGCATAGAGGCCTTATCATCGTCCACTCCACGGCTGCGACCCGCAGCCGAGCCTGCACCCAGATTAAAAACCGACCCTGCTTGCGATGGAGGGAGGCTTCCACCCATCATCATTTCTGCTTGCTTTTGCAGAAGGGTTTCATTGACAACATTTGCAATCCAGTTTTGGATGTGTGCTATGTTAACCATCGGTTCCCCATTAGGTCCCAGAACAGGCTCAGGTGGCGCTGGTGGGACTGTAGGTTGGGAATGTGTGCTTCGGGCAGAGTGAACAGATGACCTGCCACTTAATATAGACATGTTATCATCTCCTACAATGCTTGCAGAAGGAAAAGCACCAGCACAGAAAGCAGACAATGGGATGGTACCAGTGCTGAGGGAGCTTTCATTTTCCCAGCCACACACTGACTGGCTCTCTTCTAGTGTCTTTTTGGAGCGTGCAAGTAGTTCTTCCCTCCGCTGTCTCCTCTTGACTGTGGCTGAGTCTTCTCCACGACTCATCTCCATAATCTCATCCTTCTTTTCCTCACCTCCATATTTCTTCTGCTGCTTGAGCTTCCAAGTCTGATAGGCTGATAAATTGACGTCTTCCAAAGAAGGAGCCGGAGTTTCTATTTCACCTTCATTTTCTTCAGCACTGTTCCCCTCTGCATTCTTGTCTTTCTTGTTCCAACCAAACTGTAGTCTCTTGATCCTCCACCTCTCAAGAGGAGTCAGTTTCTCCTTGTTCTTCTTGCAGAAGTAGTACATAGAGCTCGAATCAGATATTATACTCTCTAAATCATCATCTATCTTCTTCTGGCTTGCTTTACTACATGTGTCCTCAGCCTGTCCCTTGGAGTGGTATCTTGCAGCTGCCTGCTCCTCAATCTCTCTTAGGCGTTCTTTCCATAGGTCAGAATAGCTGCTGCAACTAGTAGTAGACACTGAAACTGAGGCCGGCCGGCGAGGTCGGCGCTTAATCCGTTCCTTGACCATTTGCACATCCTCGCTGGTCACACTTTCTAGATCCTCTGGCCGTGGAAGCATCCTATTTCCCTCTCCTGCTAGAGATCCATGGTCATCTTCATCAAACATTAGCTGGGCCTCCCACCACTCATCACTTTGGTACTTCTCATTTCGTTTCTGCCACTCCTGAATCATCTTGTCTACATCGCCATCTTCATCTTCTATATCCTTCCCAGGCAGACAAGGATCCAAAGGTCTCATAGCTTGATCACTTGTGCCTCCGAGAATTCCTGCTTTGCGGGCGGCAGCAGCAGCAGATGAAGCAACACTGCTCATGACACTCACACTGTCCTCCTCTTCCTCCACCATGATGGAATTGGCCTTAGCACCAAGCAGGCTTCCCTCTTCATTGTGACGAGCTCTAGTGTCAATAACAGAGGACTGGCTTTGACTATCATCATCATCTTCATCTCGTTCCTCCATTAATGTTTCATTAAGTTCACGGAGCTGCTTCAGGAAGCCCTCATTGGGAGTTATTGCACGTTTCTTTCTGATTTCCATTAATGCCTCCATGATTGTCATGTTATGAAAGATCATTAAGTAAGCGGCAACTAATACTGCTGAGCGGCTTATTCCCATCATTGAGTCCACCAGAACCTTTCCTGTACACAAGGAGAAACAATCACACAATTAAATGTATAATGTGTTAGCTATGAAAAGTATTTGTAACTTGACTTTTCTTATCTCTGAGCTAAGCTTAAACTGCATAATGGCTTTTTGACGGATTTATAACCACGTTGTTTCTTTATTTGTTCCCCTAACCCTTATAAATGTTGACCATTCCCATAAAAATAAAGTAAAATACCTCATTTTAATATAATTTCTTCTTAAAAACTGGGCTTTCTTAAATTGATCACTGAGTTCAACATGTATTTTGCAATCAATGTAATTGTCATGTTATTGGATGAACGAGTGACCAGACACTCAAATTAAATAAATTTGAAAATAGTCTGGTCCTTCCATATTAATTTTTAGTCGTAATATCCATCCGTTATCTATACGGCTTAACTAGGGTTTTCGGATGGAGCCAATCCCAGCTAGCTTCCATGCATGCATAAGGAAACACCACAAACCTTCTTGCTGTGAGGTGACAGTGTTAACCACTGAGCCACAATGCCCCTTGGAAGAATTTTCTAGAACACCGGTGTAAAATTGAACGCCCGCAGGCCAAACTCATTTTATGTGGCCCGTGAGAGCTTTTAAAGAATATGATTATCGTGGATTCTTTGCATCAACCGTTACCATGAAATGTAATTCAGAACCTAAATGCTACACGCATTTTTTTTTTTTTGTTTGTTTGTTTTATTATTTTTTTTAAATAATTTTTATTTATTTATAATTTTTTTGTATAGAGAAATGAGGTGACACTTAAAGCCCAAAAGCTTGTGGTTTTTAAGCCTGATTTTTCAAAAAAACAACAACAAACAAGCAATTTTTTTGAGTGTGGGCGCTGATGAGAAACTTGGAATTTTTTATCTGGCCTAATGTTTTTTTGTTTGTTTGTTTTTTTGTACAAATTGTACTTATGGCTTTCAAATCCTCATGAATTCCTTTTACTCTCCCACCTTTATGAGTCAGCAAAGCCTCATCCATAAACTCTGCACATCTCCGGAAGTGCGATGAGATGTCTACATCAGGGAAGTCATCAACTTCAATTCCCATGTAGGTGATGTTCATTCCCTCGTAGAAACTTTTCCCCGTGTAGACACCAGTGCCGTGGCCTGCATTCAAGATGTGAGTGATGCCAAGACGCTTCAGACGGGCTTTGTTGACTGCGACTGATCTGGAAGATGAAACCGGATTTATTATGTACTACTTAGGATTTTTCTTCTGTAGTGAAACGCAACCTCTGTAAGTTCCTTAAAAGAAATGTTTATGGTTAACTGAACAATGAATATGTTTTAGAAGGAGTCTGAAACACAACAGATATACAGGCCACTGTCATGTATAGTTTTTATAGTTTATTAAAATTTGTTATCGAAAATGCAAATCAATCAGATAATATTGGGACAGTATGAAAAAACCCAAAACAAAACAAAACAAAACACAAAAACAAACCCAAAACTCTAAATAAAATAAAATAAAATAAAATAAAATAAAATAAAATAAAATAAAATAAAATAAAATAAAATAAAATAAAATAAAAATAATACATTCTAAAATATGAAGCTATGTCTTGTCTTTTTCTGGTCAACTTCATTTCTTTTTCAATATCCATCCAGCTGAGAAACATACAAAAAACTTTATAGGGCTAGTTACGAGTTAAAACTATTAAATAATGATGTGATTTGATGTGAACCACCAATAGGACAAAACAACGAATTCGCATCACTCCCGGAGCTAAAATAGCTAATGAAGAAGGCAACGTGTCACTGTGCGTGCCTAGTAGTAATAGTAGTTTATCAGCAATCACAAGTACTTTACAAGAAGCGAGGACTGATGTGCCTGAAGGAACCGCTGATGTCACACGCGGACATTTTTAAGAGCTAATGATTAGCGTGAAGCGTGATTAGTGACAAATTCACCACAGGTACCCTTTAAATATCACTAATTGGTTAAATATAAAAATATAGTTTTATTGATTAGAAAAGGACAGTAATTAATTGTTAGTAACACTGTGTTCGCATTTATATAAGATTATATAAGATAGTATCATAACTATTAAAAAAAAAACATGTTTGTATTCATTAATAATAAAATAACTTAAAATAGATGACTAGATGAAAAGCATTTCACTCTGTAGTAGTCCAAGACTACAGTATCCTTTACAAACAGGCTGAAAGTAGACAAAGCTACATTTAATTTCACGATACTACACTGGCTACGAAACTATAAAAGCATCAAAGGTTCTATTGTAGACCCATCAGACCACAGACAACCAGTGTCAACTTGCCTCAGATTCAAGAGTTGAACAGTATGTAGAAGATACAAGTGTGCTGAAGCTAACACTGCATGCAATATGTGTTTTAAAGTGGTTCTCGGATTCTTTGTAAAGTCTTTGTATAGAAAAGCAAAAATCAGATCACAGCTACTTCTATCTCATGAAGTTTCACTTCAGCCAGCGAGTATTATATGAGTAATGAATGTGCGAGAGGTCTTCCCCCCACACCCACACACACAAGAGTTGTCAACCAATACATTTCTTTATGTGAAACACTAAATTGAGAACTATAGTTTGAGGCCACACAGTGGTGAAGCGCAGGTCCTGGGTTCATGTACCATGCTCAGGCATTTCGGAGAGGAGTTTGCATGTTCTCCTGGGTACTCCACTTTCCTCCTGCAATCCAAAAACATGCACATTATACCAACTGGCTGTTCCAAATTGTCCCTAGGTGTGAGTGTGATATGTGTTGGCCCTGCACTGAACTGGCGAGCTGTTGGTGTACCCTGCCTTCGCCCAGAGTTAGCTGAGATAGGCTCCAGCCTCCATGTGACCCTAGTAAGATTTAGCGAGTCGCCAAATGGATGGATGGAGGGAGTTTGATCCATCAAAAATCATACAGATAAAGGTAGGGAAGCAAAATCTACATTCATGGGATGTGCACTTAACCACAGCGACTTAAATTTCTTTTATCTCCGTTATGCATCTGAGGGTTAAGGTCCTTGCTCAAAGGCCCAACAGTGACAGCTTGGTGGGACAGGGGCTTAACCCACTGATGTTCTGACCAGTAACCCAGAGCCTTAACCACTGCCCCACCACTGCCTCATTACCTCAACATGAAAGTGAGGGTTAAAGGGTGAGATGTTAACCAAAGGATTAAAGAGATCAAGGGTGACCAAATGGGGTGAGAATATTATTATTACAAATAATTATTTGCCCAAGTAAAGCCCTGTAGTAACTAACAAAAGGATTTAATATATCATTAACTGACTTTAACACTATAATGCAGCCATATTCTAAGCAATCAAAGATTTTACCGCGAAACTTGATAATTAAAGGTGGCATGGTGGCACAGTGGTTAGCACCGAGTTTGATTCCCGGGTGTTTCTATGTGGAGTTTGCATGTTCTCCCTGTGCTTGCGTGGGTTTCCTCCGGGTACTTCGGTTTCCTCCCACAGTCCAAAAACATGCACACATCTCGGCTGAGATGGGCACCAGCTTCCCCACAACCCTAATTAGGTTTAAGCGGCTTAGAAAATGAATGAATGAACTGAAGATGTGTCCCAATTCCCGCGATCGGTGCAGGGTTAGTGTTAGGGACAGGCTCAGTAGAATGTAACAGGTAGGGAAGCGTTCGGCTTTCAGACAATTAAGGGGACGATTGTTTATACCTCTCATTAATATAAATATTTAGACCCTGCCTAAAAACTGAGCTCTGAAAATGCATGTGTAAGTTTATAGAAACCGGATAAAGTAACGTAAGTAGCTGTAAAGTGCACTCAGCGCCAATGGCGGCGCATACGTGATATATATTTTTGCGGCCATTTTCTTCGTTGTCTGTGTGGGCACGTGAGCATGGATGCGACAACAAAATCAAGCTAATGGCTTTACTATGTTTTTTAAACTGAAGGCCCTTTTACATTTTTACACTGCATAAGTTTGACGCTCCGGAGCTCCGCTATAATGAAAATGATAGAAGGGAAAGAAGAATAGCTATGCTATAAGAGGAATAAAACCGTTTGTAATGCGCTGTTATTGAAAAATAATCAGTATCACCCCCCCAGCACCACAAAACGGTTTGACTGTACGGTAGGGGTGAAAATGCTGTAAAAACTACAAAATATATGCATGTATTGTCTACATTTTTGTATCTGAATCAGCAAAGTTTCTCACTTTTCTCCGATAAAGATGTTGCGCCAGACTTCATCCACGGGATTCATTGGAGCCTCCAGGCGATCCTGAATTAGAGCCCTTTGAATGTCCAAAACACAGGGGGTGTTATAGGGGCTGCGGTCATCGACCATGTCCTTAACACGGTTGTAAAGGTCCTCCACCATTAGCTGCTCTGCTGTCTCCAGCATGCTCTCTGGAGTTGAGGGAGGCTTTAGGTCTTTGGGTCTCAGTTCTGTGAAGTATAATGAGATCTTAGCTGATCATACATTTTTGAAGTATGTGACGACACATGGGCTGTTACAGGTTGTGAAAAAATAATGACATGCTTTGAATTTCCTTTGATACTCTCGATACTGATAGCATTTATCATTATTATAATGGTCATTCGAATACTGGATACTTAATAATACTGGTATCCAGTATACTGGTATACTAATATTAGTGGGGTGATCACACTAGATGTGCGATAGAAACGCGACTGTTCATTCTCAAATTTGTCGCGTGACATTCGTGGCATTGCATTTTGTTCACCTGGTTCGTGAACTCATCGAAAGAAATTTCAAACATGAAGAAATTTCCATGAATGTCAAAAAAAGAGGCTCTGACACAGAGTCTCAAACTCTTCTGCACATGTCACGAGAAGGTCGAAAAATTGTCGTTTTGCTCGCAAATTATTCGCTTTTCGTTTGCAAGGAAAACAGCAATTTGGAGACTTCCACGCAGAAACTTTTACACTTGCAGGCCTTTGTCATCGTTCGTATTTTATTCACATTTTGTTCATGCTAATAACATGAAAGGGAAAAGTGAATGGTTTGAGAACAAAAAGGGAGCAAAACGTGACTTATTTACGACAGGAGATTTGCTTTTTTTTCGCCAAACATCTGCAAACCAATCGCAGGTTACTCGCAAAATCACGTGACCTTCTTGTGACTTTCCCGCGATGTACCTTAATATTCGCTTGCATGTGGAGTCGCAAAACATCATTTCGCAAAACGCAATTCAAAATTAAAAAAAAATAATAATAATAAATCTGTTTGTGTCCGTCAGTTTTCTATTGCACCTCTAGTGTGATCACCCCCTTAGCTAATAGTGCGAAATGGACCGACCCTCATTGATGATCTGTTTTGCAGCAATAGCCGAGGAAAGATGAATGGGTTCCATAAATATACTTTCCCCGTCTGACCCTGAGATCATGGAGAAGCGGTCAGAGATGGTCGAAAAACGGTCTGATGATGAAAAGCTGGAAGGAGGTAAAGAGGGAAGACAATTAAAAAGCACTGATCAAGATATTTGTGAATTTGTGCATGTTAGCATTGTGGACGGGGCGGTGACGTAGTGATTAGGTACTCTGGTTTCCTCCCACAGTCCAAAGACATGCACTTTAGGCTAACTGGCTGTGACAATTTGCCCGTTGGTGTGTGTGAATGGTTGTGTATGTGCATTGTCCCTGCAATGGTCTCTTCGGCTGAGCTAGGCTCCAGCCTCCCCTAATAAACCCTAATAAAATTAGGCAGTTTGGCAAATGAACGAATGAATCAATGTTATCACTGCAACCATCTTTATATTGTGTCTGTTTCAGTGGTCTACCTCCACCAGAGGAGCAACAGAAGAGTGAAAGAAGGGTGAAGGAGTTAAAATTTTCTCTGCATCAACTCACAATCATCCCCTCACAATACCTGGTTTCCAGATTTCATATTTGAATGATTGGGTTGAAATATAGATCAATCTTCTAATTTGGACGTAAAGCTGTTGTGTGTGAGAGGATGAGAATATATGTGGTACCTTGGAGAAGGAGAACGGAGGTAGTGGGACTGAATATCTTTGACTTTGGGAGCTTCATCCTCATCTGGAACCTTTTGGTCTCCATCTGTGGTGTTGTCATTAGCTGAGGCCATACTGACAGGGTCCTTCTCCTTCACATATAATCAGAAACTTGTTGGAACAAATAATATACTACATCAATAAACACAAAAAGAGAAAAAAATGGATGCAGTATTTTCTAGAACATTACATTTACATTTACATTTACAGCATTTAGCAGACGCTCTTATCCAGAACGACTTACAAAAGTGCTTTCAAGTCACTATCAGTGAATATATTCTTATACTAGTTCGTCAGGACACAGACTAAGTATACCATCAGTCAAACTCAGTGGGTAGGTGTTGTGCGTGTTAATCTTTCTTTCTTTCCTATTATTATTTTGTGTGTGTGTGTGTGTGTGTGTGTAAAACATAGCGCCTAATCTAAGTACTGCCAAAAAGGGTAGGTTTTTAGTCATCAGTTGAAGACACCCAGTGACTCAGCTGTCCAGACAACCAGAGGAAGTTCATTCCACCACCTTGGAGCCAGAACAGAGAAGAGTTTACATGCATTTTTCCCTTGTCCCTTAGTAGAAGGAGGGACCAGGCTAGTAGTGTTGAGGATCTGAGAGAATGTGGTGCAGTGAGGGGTGTGATAAGTGTTTTGAAGTAGGAGGGTGCAGGTCCATTTTTGGCTTTGTAAGCAAGCATTAGTGTTTTAAATCTAATGTGAGCAGCTACAGGAAGCCAATATTGAAGCCAACATTAAGATTGTACAGCCACATTTCCCCATTTATGTCCTTTAGCCTTGTATACCATCATAAATCCAGTGATACATGAATCACACATATTTAATTTAATAACTATTGAATTATCATTTCAATAACTTATTAATTGTCTTAACTGCAAGTCAAGTTCATTAAAAAAACAGGCTGACTATGAGATAGAGAGCATTTTTTAACAGTAAATCTCCTTTGTACCACTCTGTACATTTTGTTTTCCCCTGCTTCCTTTATTCACCTGCTTCAACTCTTCAGCTTACAAGCTGACATGTCTGGACTTGCGGAACTGGGTGAATCAGAGCAGGTGAGAAAACCAAAACCAAAAACAAACAAACAAAAAAACTCCCAAAAAACCCAAAGTGTTGGTACACAATGGTGGTAGTATAACACCGGGAAAGGCAGCTGTATTAGCCTAATTCCTGGAATTCCTTTTCAGTATTTTTCACTTCGTGCACACCTGGCTACAGGTAAATAAAACACTATATCTTTGTGGGGTTTCTGAAGCTTGGGGCAATGAAAGGAAAATCCATTTTGAATTGTTCATGGTGTTTGGTCAAAACACAATACTATTGATTCAATACATATATTTCAGACAACGCAGTTACCATTCTAATATAAAAAGAAAAGAATCAACCCTTCAAAATACTTACTATTTTTTTTGCTTTGCAGCCTGAAATGAACACACACACACACACACACACACACACACACACACACACACACACACACACAATGAACTCCAGCTGTATTGGCCCAGTGTAGTGATTGTGAATGGTTGTGTGTGTTGGCCCTGCAATGATCTGGCGAGCTGTACAGGGTGTACCCCGCCTTCGCCCAGAGCTGGCTGAGATGGGCGCCAGCCTCCCCGTGACCCTAATTAGGATTCAGCGGCTTAGAAAATGGAAGGATGGATGGATGTATTTACTCAGTGCAACTTATAGCAGCCCATTGAAAGACGTAATTGCAACAATTTAGAAAAAAATTCATTAAATCACAGAGATGGTTAAAGGGTCACCTCTTCTAAAATACTTGTGAACTCAATAAGGTGTAGCTAATAACCAAGCTAATTCGGTTACACTTATGATCAAGTGTAATCAGTTTGATTAGTTCAGCATAAAAACAGCCATTCTTAAAGCTTTTCTGTGCTTGAAAGTGTAATTGAAAGCAAATGATCAACCATGGGTGGCAAGGCCCTGGCAAAAGATCTCAGTTGGTCAATGTAAAAAAAAAAAAAATCGAAGGTTTTTCAATCCCTAGGAGCATAGTAAAATCCACCTATCGCCTTCTAAATCATTTGCCGAGTCGCTTAATCCTATTAGGGTCGTGGGGAGGCTGAAGCCCATCTCAGCCAACATCGGGTGAAGGCAGGGTACACTCTGAACAGCTTGTCAGTCCATTGCAGGGCCAATGCACACATGCAACCATTCACACTTACACCTAAGGGCAAATTTGAACAACCAGTTAGCCTAATGTGCATGTCATTGGACTGTGGGAGGAAACTGGGGTACCCGCAGGAAACCCACACAAGCATGGGGAGAACATGTAAAAATGTCATTGCAAAGCTTTTGATAAACTATAAAATTCTTGATTTAGTTTCCTTTTTTTGCTCCTGTATAGTACATAGTAAAACAGTCATTTGCATCAGGCTTGCCTCAGAAGTGACATTTTAATACCAAGGACAGTTTAGTGACACCCACCTTGCCTTTGGCAAATAAGAGTCATTTATAATGAGATGACAAACCAATCAGATTGCGTCATTCCCCTGTAGTATATAGTGACATATCAAAAGTAAATAAACACCATCAATTTTTTAAAATTTACACATAGATATACAGTACATAAACATAGTAGTAGTTTCTCTGCAACATCAGTTGCTTCACAATAATATTTATTCTCAACTTTCTGCTCAAAAGTGTGAAGACATCTGTCAGAGAGCCCAGATCAACCTGAGTGGGATGCTGTTGCCTTTGCTGGTAACCCTTTGCTAGGAATCCCAAGGTTTTGAGCAATCTGATGATGGCTAAGTTACACTGGCACCCGTAGACTGACCCACAATACGCCCTCTGAAAATCAGACAAGTCTTTTAATCGTGGTGTTCATATAGCTAGACACAATAAACAATTTATATATTGTAACACCCCCCCCCCATTTTAAAATAAACAAATAAATAAATAATTCTGATCAAATGAGTTTGTAAAACTCTGTAATGAGATGTGTCTATTTAAGTTTGATATGTCTCACTATATATATA
>JAQMYF010000009.1:17987431-17998748 GCA_030014195.1 Neosilurus mollespiculum | reverse complement strand
GGCTGAGATGGGCGCCAGCCTCCCCGCAACCCTAATTAGGATTAAGCGGTTCAGAAAATGAATGAATGAATGAATTTAAATAAAAATAAATAATATTAAAAAAATATATACCAAATGCCCATTAATATCAGCATTTATATATGCATAACTTATTAACCAACGAATTCAGTTAATTTGGAATAAGTAAGTCGATATTTTTATTAATGTACCTATTACTAGTACCCAAAGGGGAATAAGTGTGCTCTTTATTAATTTTTCTTCTTTCTACCTATGAAGTGTCCAGGAACAGATCAACAGTGGGAAAAGAAAAAAAAAAAAAAGAAAAAAAAAATAAAAACATGTTGAGAATATTACATTAAATAAAGTGGAGCTGTGCATTTTTGTATCTTGATGACAGGTGTTACATGTTACATGTGGGCTCACCTGGAATGAAGTTTCAGATGTTTAAGATGATAGATCTCTTTCTTCATAATAAAGACATAACTGCTCTCTAAAATTTTGATATGCATTTAAGAGT
The DNA here is from genome assembly GCA_030014195.1 of Neosilurus mollespiculum. Lineage (NCBI taxonomy): Eukaryota > Metazoa > Chordata > Actinopteri > Siluriformes > Plotosidae > Neosilurus > Neosilurus mollespiculum. The sequence goes on along the minus strand of JAQMYF010000009.1, from coordinate 17,998,231 downwards.
TCCACAGTATGTCTTGAGAAAAGCACCTGTTTAAAACTAGCCACTGCCAGGTTTCTGAGGTGAACTGTGAAGTTTATATCCAAATACTATTTATTAAGCAGACATTGGACAAAAATGCAAAAGACTCAGCAAATTAAGTACATGAATACTTAATTTACTTAATACTTAATCAAAGGCCAAATTAAAACAGAAAGCAAAAGGTAGGCAAGATTCAGTTCTACCTTTGTGCAATATGCAGGCAAACATATGCAGGGTTTATATACTTGGGGAGACAGGAAATCTGCTACAAAGTAGTATTGCTTAATTCTCAGAACACTGTGACCTCCTCTGGCTGTGAGGGGTAATGCAATGCACTGGTGTACCAGGATGTAGCAAATTCCCAGGTTCGGTACACAAAAGATGGAGAGGCAGATGTACAGTCCACTTTGTTTATTCACTGACATATGATTTTGTGAACCCTTTAATGCACCAGGCTACACTCTACACACACACACACATACCCAAGCACATGGACACCAGTTCACAGCTCCCAGGTTTCCCTCTCCAGTTTCTCCAGTTTATCTATCCCTCTGCAACACACACAGCAAATAGGATTACTAATTATCCACAAGTGCATTCACTCACTCACATGCTAGCTTCACAAACTCCTCTCCGCTGGCAGAGGGCGCTTCTTCATGCCCTCGCTGCCACACACTACTATTTAGCAGTTGAATTCTTATTTCATTTCTGAATCACTTTATTCTTTATTAGGGTTGTGGGGAGGCTGGAGCCCATCCCAGCTGACTTCAGGCAATGGTGGGATTCACCCTGGATAGCTCGCAAACCATCTCAGGGCCACCACGCTCACAACTTTTCATTCATATTTATACCTGGGGCAATTGAGAATATGCAATAGGACTGTGGGAGAAAACCAGAGCACCCAGAGGAAACCCATGCAAATATGGGGAGAACATACAAACTACACACAGAAGACACCCTTTCCAGGTATGGGGCTCAAACCAGGACCTTCTTGCTGTGAGGAGGAAGTGTTAACCACTACACTGCCATGCCATTATGTTAACTTTATATGAAGACTTCAGATGCAAATAAATAAATAAAAATTAAATAAATCTGGCACCTTTTGTTTAAAATTAACAATTTTAAACAGATTTCTATGTCCATCACTAAATTCACTTTAGTTCCAACAAAAAGGTTATTAATCAAATGAAATGTATAATTTTTTAAAAATGTAAATTATAAACTCATTTAGAGCTAATTTCATACAAATAATTGCAGATGGACTTTTTTGCATCTGACGTCTTTGTATGCACATACCCACTGCAAACTACTTTCAACCTCCCCTAGATGTCCAAAAGGCAGAGAAAATGTAAATTGTGTAAGGCCAAATTACACTTCTGCATTAAATCTACACTGTCCATGCTTATTCAGGGTGAATTTACACTAGAACATAGAGTAAGCATGTTATTCTTGGAGTGGCTATTGCATAGAACACTCCAGAATTTACAATTTTATACATTAAAAAAAACAGCGCATGAGTTCTGTGTTTCACTGTCAAAAAAGTAAACAGGAAATAACACGGACAAAATTCATTGAGGAAAATGAAACCTTGCATGATTAATTTTTAACCAAGTGAATTTTCAGCAAGAGTATTTTAAGTCTTTTTTTTTTTTTCATCAGTGTGAGCAGATTACAGCATGGCAGTAAAGCTAGTGTCTAAATCCACATGATTAAGTGCATCATGCAGCTGGTTATGATAACCTACAACCACAATAGGACCTTACACTTTACATATTTCTATTCACACATAGATTTCAGATTTTCCTGATATAAATGCAATGCCACCAATCATTACAGTCTTCTTCACCATGATATTAACTTACATTCCTGGAGAGGTGTATATTGGGCTATGGAATAACCATGTACCCTACAGCAAAGCTGACATGCACTGGCATGTTTGTACAATAGCCCAAAAAATCTGATTATAGAGAGAGCTGTTCATGTTACAATGGTTAAGTTGCAGTTAGAACTTGGTGGTGCTGGAGCACCACTTGGGTTAAAAGCTGACATAAACCTACAGCAAAGAAGAAGAAAGAGTGCTTGTTGCTGCTGGTTAACCGTTTTGTGTAAGCAATTTAGATAAATGGCAGCTTATGCTCAAAAAACCTCACAAAAATTAAAACAGCGTGAATCATGTCAGGAGACTAAATGAGATCTGGACAGACAAAGACATAAAACTAGGATAAACACGCCTTTCCAAAATCAAAATTGCTGATTAGGGGAAAAAAAGTTAAAAGTGATGCTGAAGTTGCCTGCTTTCTGTTGGACGGGTAATGTAGCCTAATGTAATATAATCCCCATTACACTCCCTTTCTCTTTCACATAGGACATTAATGAATGAGTCTGCTACTGTTCTGTTTTTTTTTCTTTTATGCTTTTTTGTAAACAAAGGCTCATGTGTAGCAACCAAAAAGTCCTTGTGCAAATGAATACATTCTATATAGCCAAGTCTCTACAACCGAAAATCTGACAATTCAATGAGCACTAGTCAGACTGCTGTATAAAGGTGCACAAAGTTGTGCTTAAGTTATGCAAGCATGCCTCACACTCGCGGAGCTCATTCAACCAAAAATTGTCCGATTTTCAAAAGAGGTCGAATTGTAGGTTAGTCAGAGGGTGGCATCAGCCAGCGACAAAAAGCCGACACTTTGAATATTCCTCTGTCGGTGGTAAAAAGTTCAACAGTGAAGGTAAGACCACCACGGATCCACGGATCTACGACCAGGTCGACCTGGACCTTCAGAAAGATGCCTTCACTCCATGAAGAGAGCCATTCCAAGGCCGCAGACATTCCAGAGGACATCCAGACCGGTGCAAAAACATTATCTTCATCAAATGGGCTATTACGGTCGAGCAGCAAAACACAAGCCTCTTCTTCGACCAGCAAATATTCATTCTGAAATTTTGGGTGTCTATTTACTTTTGTCCAGTCTCTGTACAAGCACTCTGTTGAGACTTCTCAAAGTCTCATACAGACTTCTAATGGACGGGTCAGTTGGGTGTAATCTGAAACCTCAGATGTTTGTCTCAATGCAAGAAATTTCTGGGTCCAAGTCCTGGCCTCAGCAAGGACATTTCTGTATGAAGTTTACATGCCCTCACTTTCTCCCCTTCCCCTGTGTTTGTGTTGGCACTCCAGTTTCCTTCCACAGTCCAAAGACATGCACCTTAGGCTAACTGACTGTTCCAAAGTATGACTAAATATGAGTGTCAGTGGTTGTGTGTATTTTGGCCCTCACTGACTTCGAGCTGCTCAGGGTGCTTTACACTTTCACCCAGAGTCGGCTGAGATGGGCTCCAGCCTCCCCGCAACACAAGAGGGATTAAGCAGTTTTTAGGCAAATGAATGAATGAATTTATTGTATAATGTGACCAATCAAGTTCATTACAGCGGTTTACAACTGTTACGTACCCATGTGGCCATGAATTTTTAAGCCCAAACATTTCTGCCTAAGTTTTTGCCTATAAATATTTCTGGAGGTCTTGGATGAATTTTTCATGGCCGAGTGGAGGAGATGAAAGAGACGATCAGGGGGACGAGAGCACCAGGCTGCTGACACAAAGTAGAAAGCTGCCTCGTATCCAATCTTTATCAGTGAAATCCTGTGTATGTTATTGCTGTAATTAACTAGTGTTTTGTCCTAGCCCAGCCCTCGTTACCAGGACCAGGTGAAAAGTGAAAGGATTAAGAGAATGCCTGGACATGAAGTGTTCAGAAAGGGCATGGTTTATTGTATTCTGCTTGTATATAACCTTTTTTAATGAGTGAAATATCACAAGAAATGGACATGTTCACACTGTGATATGCTCAGAGGAACCAGTATAAGCTGGCAATGATAGCAACATGGTGGTGAAATCCAAAGTTATCCAAAATTGTAACAATTCTAATAAGTTAAAGAAGCTTTGCTAGATTTATATGAATAAGGAAAATTAAGCCTCAGGTTTTACCCTGTGAATTTGTGTGAAACTGTTATAAAGCTGGTTCACTCTATTGTACATTGTACTATTGTCTCTTTGATTGACACATTGATTGATTGGCAGATTCATTTATTTATTTATTAGGCTGTTTATATTGTTTAACAGCAAATATTTGGTCTAAGGTGATGGCGATTAGCATTTTCTTTAGCCATATTTGGCACTAGTACAATATAAGCATCTTTAAGTATATATACAGTGGGTATAGAAAAGAATAAACCCCATTCAGAATATTTACATTCCATTGCATTACAGCCGGAAATGAAGACACATTCACACACAAAATTTTTTTTCCAGCTGTATTAAGTCAATTATAACTTCTAAGTGAAAGATATAGCAACAGTTTAGCAGAATCACTGAGATGGTTAATGAATCTCCTCTGCTAAAATTTACTTATAAAGTCAATCAGGTGTAACTAATCACTTCTCCACTGCACATCAAGGTAATTAACTTCCATCTCTGTTCAATCCTAATCATTTATTAGTTCAGCATAGAAATAGCTGTTTCTGGAGCATTCCACTGCATGGAAGCGTAATTGAAAGTAAACAATTAACTATGGGTGGCAAGGCACTGTCCAAAGTTTGCATGGACAAAGTTGTGGATAGACACAACTCAGGGGATATACACAAAAAAAATTTAAAGGCTTTATTAAACCTTAGAAGCACATTAAAATCCATAATTAAGTGTTTGGTACTACTATGGTCCTTCTCGAATCAGGCCATCCCTCCAAACTGAATGGGAAAGGGGGGGAGGAAACTAGTCAGAAAGGTGAACAAGAGGCCTATGGCAACTATGCAGCAGTTAAAGGATTTTTCAGCAAGGCGTGTTCATTGTGTGCATGTGACAACAATGATTATTAAAATAATTTGAATTTAAAAAAAATGTGCTTTTATTATTTTTTTCCGAACTGTTGCTATTATATTTTTTACTTGGCTGTTATAAGTTCTACTGAGTAAATACATTTAAATATAAATTTTACTGAGTAAATACATTTAAATATAAGTTCTACTGAGCAAATACATTTAAATATAAATTCTACAGAGTAAATATGTTTAAATATGCTTTCAGGCCAACAAGCAACAAAATGTGCATGAAGAGGTGTGAATCTTTCAATACCTACTGTATCTACAACATAAATACAACATTTGTTTATGTAATTACTGCAGATTCTCCTACGTTCATAGATGACAAAAGTTGTAACAGATTGATTTTATCTGTTTCACTACATATATAAGGTCAAATCTAAATCAAGAATAAGAATAATTAATAATAATCTTATTAAAAATAAGAAGTGTGATACCGCACCATTATAATTTCTTGGGATGCCACTGCCTTCCATATTAATATTTAAAATCATTTTGCTTTTCAGCACATATACTGTATGTGCCAAAGTGATGTGAAATGGCTTCTATTTCCCTTATTTAAATTTTATTCAATATTTTAAATTCATAATATGATGTCAGAGAGTTTTCACCAATGCCTCCCTGGTGTGGTGTTTCGGGCATGTCCAACCGGGAAGAGACCCCGGGGTCGACCCAGAACACACTGGAGGGACTACGTCTCCAGCGAGTGAGTGATGAGTGATTTGTTCTTGTAAGAGGCCAAGTGCACACAAACCAAGCCACAAAAAATGTATAATAGGGCAACTGGACTTCTTTCCTCACATGTATTTCAGTACCTTCCAGTTATTGGGCTTAGAGGCAGCTCTGTAACGTAGCTCATAGATGAGAGTAATCCACCCGATTTCGACATGTTGTGCGATGGGGTACTGCCAGGACACCAGTACGGGGCGACCTGCTTCATCCTTGGTCATGTTTATTAAAGTATAGGTGAGGTTAAAAGGTGGATCAATCTCCACTGTGTACAGAGACAGAGAAATACCTCAGAATAAAGCATGCTGTCAATCATTTAAAAACCTTGGACAACTTTAAATCAGATTGTAAGTTCTTCATGCCTTACCGATGTCAGCCACATCCAAACAGTACTTATTAGAGGTGGAGGAACCACTGGTGCTGTATGCTGTTACATTCATGCAGTACACCTGCCAAATCACTGTGTGCTCTGTGTCAAAGTAACAGCTGTTTGGTCCACCACTCACATAGTCTGGACATTCTGCTGGGGGCCCGTTACTGAAAAGCACACACACACACACACACACACACACACATCATAACGAGGTCATATTATTACACATGGCGTGGAATACACCGAGATGACTTGTTCTCAGGTTGTGTATTAAACTCACTCATTCGTTTACCGAATCACTTAATCCGGATTAGGGTCACGCGGAGGCTGGAGCCTATCTCAGCCAACAAAGGGCGAAGGTCTACGTCAACTGATCGAACATAATTAGAGTAATATTTAAGACCGGTTTACAAACAACATGGACATGCTGTCATTAAGTAAAATATTCAGTTTATAATTAATTTGAAAATGTTAAAAAAAATAAAATGAAAATCTGTGTTAGTTGACATATACAGCTCAGGTTTCTGATGATATCAGAAGTTTACTGTTTAAAATTTTCCTGCTGGTTCTGGAATCAAGCCAGTGACCTTTTGGTCCCAAAGCTGCTTCTCTAACCGTTATTCAATGGCTGCCCCCAATAAAAGCAACAACAACAACAAAATCAATAATAATAATAGTATTATTATTATTATTATTATTATTATTATTATTATTATTATTATTATTATTGTGTTACAGTACTTTGGTCCAGAAACCAAATATTCAAACATAAAAGGTCATAGTGACCTTGACCTTTGACCTTTTGATCTCATTTTAATTATGGTTTTGTACTATGGCCTGGAGAACAACTGTGTAGACTTTCATTGGAATCTGAGCATTTGTGTTCAAGTTATTGTCCGAAAACCTTAAGTGTCCATGCCGCCCGCCCAAACACCCAGCCATCCACCCAACCGCCTGTACAGCATGATAATACATTCCATTTTTCAAACAGGCATAAAAAAATACTACTATCACTACCACTACTACTACTCCTAATAATAATAATAATTATTATTATTATTAATATGATTAGGTGTAGTTAGCTAAATCTTTTTAAAATGAATGGATCATGTAATGCCTAACATGGTTGTATTACACATTGTTTGTAGTGAATTCTAATCAATGTCTAACATTATCTTATTGATCTGTTTCTGGTGGTTTGGGTCGTTCTGTATTCAAACAGCTAGAAGCTTGAGGGTGTTTTGCTAATTGGTGAGCTACCTCTGTCATGAAATAAATGCTATATAAATGCTAACTTCATTAAAAAAAAACAAAAAAAAAACTTTGGTGTGTTTTATTTATAAAACTAATCAGTGACTACAAGTAAAGAAATTGCAAGTGAACAGCTGATGAAGTCTAGAAATACAGATGCGAAAGCCACACTGTAGCCTTGCTTACTTGTGAGAAAAGTGATGAAAGAGTAATAAACGCCATGACATATCAGAGTAGCCAAATGTCCAATTATCTTTGTCCCTTAAGAATAGGGAAATGGTCTACCCCATTAACCTGATTTGGACGGACATACTGTCAGATTAAAATCATACACATTGCTTAATTTATACTATAGTAGGCAGCGAATATAATAACTGTGTCAATGTCCAAATATTTATGGACCTGACAGTACATGTGGTAATTTGCATGCCAGCTGTGCAATGTTTCATAGCGGAGCTCCAAGCGGCACTGAAGCGGAGCACCATACTTAAGAGAAATTGGTATAGCATATATTCGATTTTTTGTTATGAACATTTCTCTCTCATTTGTAAGTGATGATGTCAAGTCATGTGACTTTGTCAAAACATTCTTCTTACCCCCAAGATATTTTTGTCCAAGTTTGGTTAATCTACGACCGTATACGTACATGGGGGAACCCTGCTGTGATATTAGGTTTCCATTAAGGAAATTTTATCTCAGTAGCGTGACACTTTCAGACAACAGCGGTCAAAACACAATGACATTCCGTCATCGATGGCGTGATCGAAACAAGAAAAAATAATATCCGGAGAGATGTTTGCGTACAAATAGGAACCCTGTGGTTTTCATTTGTGTGTGAAAAGCATGCGTGCACAAAACATATTTTACATCACTTTACATCAAAATTAAACTATCAAAAAAAAATGTTCCTGTTGCTATTTCTCAGTATGAATATTACGCTACATGACAACAGTGGTGGCTCAGTGGTTAAGGTTCTGGTTACCGATCCCAAAGATCGGGGGGGGTTCAAGCTCCAGTACCTCCAAGCTACCACTGTTGGGCCCTTGAGCAAAGCCCTTAACCCTCAATTGCTCCGTTTTATACAACTGATAATCGTAAGTCGTAAAATGTAAATATGATGTTATATCTTCAACTTGTATCAGCAGAAGTTAGTTTTTTTGGAGCGCCACTTCGAGGCAGTGCCTAACGTTTATATTACTGTTAACCATCTGTTCTTACTGAAAGTTTCTGAGGTGTAACTGGATTGCAAGACTACAGAGCAGACCGTGACCAGGTTACACATTTTACCCAGCCTTACCCAAGGGTGTAGGTGAGCTTGTAGGTGATGTCATCTCCCTGGAGACTGTTGTTAAGGGGATGCCACCAGCAGGTAAAGGTTTCCATGTTCGGAGAACGGCAGTAATATATATGTGGGCTTGAACCATCTGCAGAAATAATGATGCAAATGAGCTTGTAGACATGGGAACGGCTGAAGAGGTCAGGTGCACAGGTCAGATCTGAACTGTGGAACAGGGTGGAAGCCTGCTTTCATTCATTTCATTCAGGACCAACCAGATCCTGTTTGACACCTAATCAATAAATTTTAGGAACTGCTGGATATGCATTTCATCCACTTATTCATTTGCTAAGCTGCTTAATCCTACTCAGGGTCGCGGGGAGGCTTGGGCCCGTCTCAGCCAACTCTGGGCGAAGGCGGGGTACACCCTGGACAGCTCGCTAGAGTGTTGCACGGCCAACACACATACAACCATTCACACTCACACTCACACCTAGGGGCGATTTAAAACAGCCAATTAGCCTATTTGTTTTTGGACTGTGAGAGGAAACCTGAGTACCCAGAGGAAAACATGAGAACATGAAACACCACGAGCCTGGGAATTGAACACAGGACCTACTGTCTGTGAGGCGAACGTGCTAACCGCTGCGCCACCGTGCCACCCAGTAAACATTTCAGTTTGTCCTTCTTTTATAAGCCAATCATAGTCGGAGAGCTTTTGCCATTCATAATGTTGTCAAGCCAATTAAAGACTTAAAGACTTATTGCCAGCACCAACATTAATCTGTCTTAGCTTCTGACAGGAAAAGCTGGAACAGTTAATAATAAAAAAAGGTCTAACTGAATACAAGGTCCGTACAAAAAAAAAAATCTCAGCCCAAGGTTTAGAACAAACCGAGCTAAAAGGCGAGGTCTGTGCAAGACCAAGGGCTGAGAGTTCTCCTCTCCAATTACTCCTTTAATATGAATTAGTATAATTAAATTGTTAAAAAAAAAAGACATTTTTCAGCTGACACTGGGCGGAGGCGGGGTACACCCAGAACAGCTTGCCAGTTCATTACAGGGCCAACATGCAATTAAATTTGAGTGATTTATCTATAGTGAGGAATAACTTTCACACATGAACGCTTGTGTGGGTTTACTTTGAGTACTCCGGTTTCCTCCCACAGTCCAAAGACATCCACATTAAGCTAACCGGCTGTTCCAAATTGCCCCTAGGTGAGAATGTGAATAGTTGTGTGTGTACTCCGCCTTCGCCCATTGTCGGCTAAGATAGGCTCCAGCCTCCCTATGACCCTACTAGGATTAAGCAGTTTGGCAAATGAGTGAGTGAGTGTTCATGAAAATAAAGGTTGGGACATGGTATAATGATAAATGTGCACCCTGATCAAAGTTAAATAAAATATATATTATTTTTTTGACCTTTTTCAGCCAGGCTCTGTATTTATAACTTCCTCTCAATACTAACTGTTGGAAAATTAAATGGTATAGAAAAAGGGCCATGCAGCGGCACAGTGATTAGCACATCTGCCTCACAGCAAGAAGGCCCTTGGTTCAATTGAGTTTGCATGTTCTCCCCGTGCTTGCGTGGGTTTCCTCCGGGTACTCCGGTTTCCTCCCACATCCAAAAACATGCACAGTAGGCTAAGTGGCTGTTCCAAATCACCCCTAGGTGTGAATGTGAGTGTGAATAGTTGTATGTGTGTTGACCCTGCAATGGTCTGGTGAGCTGTCCTGGGTGTACCCCGCCTTCGCCCAGAGTCGGCTGAGAAAGGCGCCAGCCTCCCCGCGACCATAATTAGTATTAAGTGGCTTAGAACATGAATGAATGAATGGTATGGGAATAGCATTACACTGATTTAAAGGAACATGCACATATGTATATGTGAATAAGGGAAGAAATCTGAAGTTCTGCAGACACACGTTCCTATAACTTCAGGACTAAGACTGATGGCAGCCACGGGAAATTCAATTGGAGCCACTTTGTGAGTTTCATGGGGAGTTATAAATCACCAGTAATGCTTTGAGCTCTAGTTCAGTCAGGTCAAAATGACATACAGTACTTTCACAATTATTGACACCTTTAGAAAAATCCACCTGTGGGTGAAGTATACAGTGCCTTGCAAAAGTATTCACCCCCCCTTGGCATGTTTCATGTTTTGTTGCCTAATTTACAGAACATGCCTACAACTTGAAAGATGTGATTTTTTTAAATTGTAAACCAAATAACAAATAGGACAAAATATCAGAAACCTTCAGTATGCATAACTCTTGGG
>JAQMYF010000009.1:17940202-17965394 GCA_030014195.1 Neosilurus mollespiculum | reverse complement strand
CAATGTCAATAGTCATGAAAAGAAAGGAAACTCATTGAATGAGAAGGTGTGTCCAAACTTTTGGTCTGTACTGTATGTTCCCCGGTCCTTATTAAATTAATGGATCTTCAAAGTAACAATTTAGGAAATATTCATGATTTCTCATTTTCAGTGTTAATAGGGTTAGGGTTAGGGTTAGGGTTAGGGAACATAGGACTGGGTAACACAGGCACTGGGAACACAGATGTCTCTTCCAAAATGCCTGACGGTGTGGTAAAATTGATTAATAGCTTAGAAAGAATGCATGTTTGTCCCGTTTGGTGGTCTGTTTCAGTTCGCTGGTGTGTAGGTTACGGTGAAGTCAGACATCTGGCTCTGTATCAAGTCTTCTAAGCATTCTTACCTCTACTGCATTATATATTTGCCATTAAATCTTACTCTCACGTTGTAGAGCTGTTTTTGTTTGCTTAGCCTTAATCCCAAACTTTCACTTCTCTCTCAGTGTTTTCTTTTCTTCCCGAGGATATTTTATGGGCAGTGGTTCCTCTGGTGAACTCTTAGCTATGTTCAAACATGCCGAGCTGGTGCTCTGACACCGCTTAGAACAGCACTGTGTCAAACTGACATTGCTGGAGCGGCACAGTGGCGTCGTGGTTAGCACATTCGCCTCAAAGGAAGAAGGTCCCAGGTTTGAGCCTCGGACTTGGAGAGGGTGTTTCTGTGTGGAGTTTGCATGTCCTCCCTGTGAACGTGTGGTTTCCTCCGGGTACTCCAGTTTCCTCCCACAGTCCAAAGACATGCATGTTAGGTTAACTGGCTGTTCCAAATTGCCCTAGATGTGAAAGCAAATGGGTGTGTGTTTGTTGCTATGTGATGGTCTGGTGAGCTGTTCAGGGTGCACCCTGCCTTCGCCCAGTGTTGGCTAAGATAAGGAAACGGGGAGAACATGCAAACTCCACCCAGAAACACCATAGCCAATCCCTGAACTTGAACTCAGGACCTTCTTCCTGGGAGGCGGATATATTAATCACTACATCACTGTGTCGCCCGTTTCATCAGTTAAACAAATGTAAATTAACAGTTTCATACAGGTAACTGTTTGACAAAGTAATCCAACGCATTGGGTTGTAAATAACATTCTGTAACGTTTATTATTTTGCTGGCGTTTGTTTGTTTGTCTGATTGTGAATAATTTTGCGAAAAAAGTTATTAACGGATTTTCCTGAAATTTTTAGGGAAGGTGGAGAATGGGTCAAGGGACAAATGATTAGCTTTTGGTGAAGCGCCAAGAGACTCTACTTACTTAGTGGAGGTTTGTGCTCTCTGAGTGCTTCGACTTCTACTGAGTCACTAAGACATTCTGGAGTTTCTTTCATTCATTTATTTTCTAAGGCGTTTAATCCTTATTAGGGTCGCGGGGAGGCTGGCGCCCATCTCAGCTGACTCTGCGCGAAGGTAGGGTACACCCTGGCCAGCTCGCCTGGCCATCGCAGGGCCAACACTCACACAACCATTCACACTCACTTCCATACCTAGGGTGATTTGGAACAGCCAATTAGCCTATTGTGCATGTTTTTGGACTGTGGGAGGAAACCGGAGTACCCAGGGGAAACCCACACAAGCACAGGGAGAACATGCAAACGCCCCAAGCCCGGGATTCGAACCCAGGACCTTCTTGCTGTAAGGTGGACGTGCTAACCACTGCGTCACCGTGCCACCACATTCTGGAGTTTGTCTTTAGTACATTATACAGTACAGTTTAGTTTACAGTATTTAGCTTGAGGAAGTAGTAACAACCCAAGATATCCATGCAAGCATGGTGGATGTTTTACCAAGAACTTTAAGAGGAATCATAGCATATGGGAAATAACCTAATTTTATTTGTTATGATAATATTTTTATAAATCCGTTATGATTCAATATAGTACTCATTTGGCATGAGTCACATTATGGTTCAATTCAAGTTTAACTGCAAGTGTGAATCTACGGGACCCGTCAGATTTATTACTGTATGGTGAAAATATGGCCTTTGAATTGTAGCATGTAAATACAGCACCGAGCACTAAGTCCGGGCTTACCAGCCTGGGCGCACTTTAGTTCCCTACAGGAAAGGCCTTCCATTGTAATGCTGAGTGTTTCCTTTTCCTGAAATAGTTCTGTTTACTTATTATGAGGGAGGATCTGAGGTGCTCCCCTGCTCTGCATTCATTTTAACTGATAACTGAGACATTCCAAACTCCTCATGCTACTCCTTTGGCTTGTCCTCTCTCTCTTATTAGCACATTTTCTGTCTTAACACTTTTCCTATTGGAGCCATGAACAGATCTGAATATTATAACATACAGTATAAGTAGTGTGGGCGGAATGGTGGCGTAGTGGTCGGCTCGTCCCCCTCACAGCAAAAAGGTTCTGGGTTCGATTCCTGGGCTTGGGTATTTCTGTGTGGGGTTTGCATGTTCTCTCCCTGCTTGCATGGGTTTCCTCCTGTTACTCCGGTTTCCTCTCACAGTCCAAAGACATGCACATTAGGATAACTGGCTGTTACAAATTGACCCTACGTGTGAATGTGAGTGTGAATAGTGTGTGTTGGCCTTGTAATGGTCAGGCAAGCCGTTCGGGGTGTCCCCTACCTTTAACAAAAGTTGTCTGATATGGGCACCAGCCTCCCCGCGACCCTAGAAGGATTAAATGGTTCAGGCGAATGATTGAATGAGTATGTTGTGTGCTGTGTTTCACTTTCTGTCATTACTTTGACTGTTTTAATAATCATGCCCTTTGCTTTTAACTAAAACAAATGATTATTGGCACATTTGTAAGTTTGTTCTTTTTTGTTGACTTTGAAAAATGAAGCTTTGTATTGAATTCTTCCAAAAAAATAGAACGTTGTTTGCCTTGAATTTTAGTTGAACGCTAACACGTGTTCCGTGTTTGTTTTATCAAGAGGCTGACCTGCGCATAGGAGAGTTGCAGTGGGGCGACAGCGGTGTTTATTACTGCAAAGTGGTGATTGCTGACGACTTGGAGGGCCATAATGAAGCTCATGTGGAACTTCTGGTTCTAGGTGAGCCACCATGTATAGAAAATAGTAACCCACTCAATATTCTGCCTTATGGACATGTGTTATGTCTAGCTACTGTTTGCATTACAGTAGAATATACTTTACATCACAAACAAATCTAATGCAGATTAGTTTATTTATTTAGAAACTCATTAGAAACTCATTATGAGAGATCTAAATCTACTTCTAATTGTAGAATGAGCAAGAATACATACCAGATAGACTTTTGTTGCAAATGCATTTTGTTGAATTTGCAGGATTTCGGAATCAGTGATTGTAGCAAAAGCTTTTTTTTGATTCAAGCATTATCCCAATTTGTGAGGTGGATAATGTTCATTATTCATTCATTCATTCATTCATTCATTTTCTAAGCTGCTTAATCCTAATTAGGGTCGCAGGGAGACTTGGACACAGAAACTACTGAGCCCGGGAATTGAACCCAGGCCTTCTTGCTGTGAGGCGGACGTGCTAACCACTGTGCCACCGTGTCACCCCTAAGGTGTATTAGTATACGTTAAACTAGAACTGCATCATCTGATTCATTCTTTATCTGAGAGATAATAGACATAATTGTTCATTCAAAATATTTTCTTGGTTCTGATCGATGGAAAGCCATTAAATATGTCTTGGTATTCCTGTAGGAGTCCATTATCCATCACTGATATCAGATAAGTTTTATAAGTTGAAAATATTTTAATGAATAATAATTATTAAATTAAAAAATGATAAAATGTAGCTTTTGCATGAAGAATTATTCCGATTTCGGAGGGTGTTATCAGCCTTCGGCCTCGGCAGATAACACTTCCTTGATCGAAATAATTGTCCATATCATACTTCACCTCATCCAATCGTTGCTTATTATCTCAAGTGGATAATGCTTTGTTCGAAAAAGCCTGACCAAAATCTTCAGTTTGTCATAATAATTATGAAAAAAAAAAATTATATAGAAGTCTTGTTTTAGTTTACTTTCCTGTGTTTCCATATCATACAAACTAAAAATCTGAATGGGTTTTAAACCACTTCTTTACTACAGAGCATGATCTGTTTGCCAAATGGGTGGTACATGTTATAATGCTTAAACAGAACCCTTCTATCAAAGACTAGTGTTTTGGATACACCAAAACACAGGAAGTGAAAAATTCCAGCTATCTGCTGAGGATGTAAGGTCATGCTTTGAGAACAATTTCCTCTTCCTGAACCACTACAAAAAAAAAAAAAAAAAAGACAAAAATATCTACACTGTCAGTGATACCTCACTCTGGAATCACTACATGTGTGTAGTTTTTATTTTAAAATGATTTACCACGATAAACACAAGACATTTATCTCCTCATAAGGTTTGTGCTAGAACAGTATCAGCCTGTCTTCACCTCACACACTTTCTGACTCATTACACAACAGCTATAGGCAGGAGGAGAGACTCCATGCACTTTTGCTGTTTACAGCCCCATTGAATTATGGGAGCAGCTTCACAATGAGCTCACTGGGAAACCACTGTTAGAGACTCTGCCTAATGTGTTGAACAGCGGGATTTACTGTGGCCCCTCCAATTGTTTTGATGGGAAATTTTTTTAGTGGGGTTTCAGCCTAAAATAGGACCTCGATGACTTTTCTTCTGTTCCACATTTTCTAATGTTACAGCCTGGAACTTAACTGGTTTTATATTAAGCAATTATTCCACAAGTTTCAGTCTGGTATGCGCTGATAACATGGTGAGGCTTTGGGTGCCGAGCTGGCTGTCGGTCATAGGTTGAGTGGAATAACTATTTTGTTCTGTCCACACTTGTGAAACATAAAACATAATATATGAGCTTAAAATTTTAGCTACATTTTAAAAAAAGCATACAATATATTCAGCTTCGGGGGCGCTTCTTAACACGTCTGCCTCACAACAATAAGGTCCTGTGCAGTTTGAACATTTTTCCTTTGCATGTGTGGGTTTCCTCCAGGTACCCGGTTTCCTCCCACAAGCCAAACACATGCACACTAGGCTAAATTGCCCCTAGGTGTGAATATGAATGTGAATGGTTGTGTGTTGTTCCTGCAAAGGACTGGTGAGCTGTTCACTATGCTCCACGACTTTGCCCAGAGTTGGTTGAGATAGGCTCCAGCCTTCCTGGGACCGTAGTTGGAGTAAGCAGTTTGGCAAATGGAAGAATGAATGAATGAATGAATACTCTACTTGGCGTCTCATGCATCTTGCTGACAAGAGGTTTACACTCTACCCTGGTCACCTCTGGACACCAAGGCTGATAAAGTCACGTTTGGGGGGAAAAAAAAGCCCCCCCCTTCCCTCTCTCTCTCTCTCTCTCTGTCAGATTAGCTCTCACTGAAAATATTAAGACCCCGGATTGTTTTTGTTTCTCTTAGAAATATTTATGGATTGAACTCAGCCAGTTATTCTACAGTAGTGTATATGAGTGATCCTTTGGTTCTCAGGAGGATTATGGGTAATTATACAGACCACTTATTGAGTGTATCAAATGAAGTTTTCTAAAGGGCCCCTATAAAGCGTCTGCCTCCGGCATTTAATTTGCTAAGGTCTACTACTTGTGCGTGTCCCCTACACAGACAGGTATATATTTGTGTGTATATATATATATATATATATATACACACACACACACACACATTAAGCCAGAATGTGAGGTCACATTCAAGACAATGAACAGTGTTTGGGTGCCAACCATTCTCATACTTGAGTATCACCCACTTATAGACATGTTCCCATGGTAACAAAAGAAGGACGTTCTGTGTCCACCAGTGGCGAATGACGTGAGAATCTATTGTATAAGCGTGAATGGAAGAGAGCATGAGACAGTGAGCAGGAGTGGGGGATAAACAGTAGAAGAGAATGTCCAGGGGGGGGTTATAAGGATATTTCAAGTACACTCTCTAAGCCAGAGGTAAAAGTCCTGGCTTTTACGCTTCAAGTGACTACATTTGACTAGCATGGCAGACTCTAAACAGAGGAGACACTTGTGTGACTCAGAGGAAGTAAATACATGCTTTTCTGTCCAATCATCTTTTACCATGCTGATCTTGTAATGTAATAAGTCATGAAGTCAGGTCCCTAATCAGATCAGAGGGCAAACGAAGTGAAAGGTCGGCAAAAATTTGGGATAACGCTGGTTTTCCTGTAACTAGCCTTTGATCTGATGAACTTCCTTCAGCAAAATAATTTATGCATGTGATTGGATAAGCTTAAACAGGAGCTTTGCTACAGTATTCTCCCATGTTCTTGGTTTGGGCTGCCATTTAACAACCTCTCCTAGAAACGGACTTGGTTAAAGCAAGGACCTTTAATCTTGTTTTAGTTTTCTTTTGCTTTGTGTGGATTCTTGCTGGGAGAGGCTGCCGATGAGCTGATAAAGTTTGATGTGATACAGTAATTACCACCGGCCAGTATGAGAATGACCGACGCTTTACCCACAGTTCACGCTGTCTTTATTATCTGAAAAGCTGGTCAGTGGTTTAGTCTGAAAGATTCCGTGCGTGTACGGAGTAGCATCAGAACAAACCTGATTGCGAAAGAAGAAGTGTTTTCTTCTACTTTGTGTAGGCATGCTAAAAAGAATTACATCCCTGACCTCAGGATAGGTAGCAAATTCCAAGCTCTGGCTGAGTTAAGCCTTTCTGGCTCTAAGCATAGACTAGCACCACCCAGGAGGTCCAGGGCCAGATCTGTATATAAGCCTCTTTCATGTCTGTCTGTTACCACTTTGTTCAGCTTGTTTTGCTTTGAACACTCGAGCAGTCTGTCCCGAACAACACAGCAAAGATCAAAGTTTTTAAAGAATACAAGGAGTAAGACTGTGGATTTATACGTTTTATGTTGGCTCGGTTACAGTTTTTGCTGGTGCTGTTGTTATAAAATGCTTTATACAGCAAATTATAGTATTTTATTACTATAGCTATTGCCAGAACTTCATGCACAAATATACCTTCAGACCAGATCAGCTCCCTTTTATTCAAGTCCAAACAAATATGTGACCCACACCAGCATAATATGGATTAAGTAGGAAATTTGACATACAGTGATATTCATATATTTATGTTAGAATCGAATATGTTTCAGAATGAGGTATAAAACATGATTATAACATGAAAATTGACTGAGTTACATCACTGTGTATGTCACTAATCAGGAAATGCTACTTTTGAGAAAATAGCAATTGCAGTTACAGAACCAGTTTCTGAATATCCGCATCTGAAACTCCCGAACATCCGTACACTAAATGAATCCGGCTCTCCACCAATCAGCGCCATCGTACTAGCGCCTTCCTAGCAACAGATGAGTTCTGTTTACCCCGAGTCACGTCTGTTTTGAGGCTTCTCATTGGTTTACTGTTATATGATTTAGGGGAATCCTTCTGGGATTCTGTAAGTAGGGAAAGGATTCTGGTAGTGAAGATGGACAATAAGGAAATACCCTGAGCAACCACAAAAGCGGATTGAAAATCGGCAAAATAAGCGGATATTTCTATTGTTTTACACATTGTTTTACCACTTGGACAAGGGACCCTTTCTTAAACAAGTATTTTAGCACGGATAGGTTGTGTTTATGTATATCTGAACTTGTTCATGTTGAAGATTATGCTTTGAAGGATGTATTTTTGGCGATATCGTATTTTTGTCTAGGTACGGCATTTTCAACTTACTTTGGCTCTTACTCCAAACACTACCTTGCGACTTAATCCGTATTATGCTGGAGCGGGTCATATATTTCCTTCATCTGCAGACACAGTTAATTAGCGCACTGGTGGTTTGTACCAATGTTTTATTGAGGAGTCTTGCTGGATTGACAGTCTGCTCAGTCAAAGATTCTAAAGATATCTACAAGTAAAAAAATATATTGAACTTTGAAACAACCTGAACAAAGAACAGTGATGAATACATGAAATAACTATAACAATGGTAAATAACACACTGCCTGATAAAATGTTTTTTTTGGGGGGTTCGCTTATGAAAAACATGTCTTGATGCACGCTCAGTCAACTAGGTAAGGAAATCCCTGGAAATTTGATTCAGTGATCCTGGACACAAAGTTCAAGTCTCTTTACTTATCCAAGTGACTTCCTCAGTCTCGACTGGCCCAGAGCACTTTTTTCCATTGGGCCTCAGACTCTTCAAGGTATTGTTTTTGCAACCCTCCTTTTTCAAGAATTTCATTGCCGTTAGTGATGTTCCATTGTTACCTGTATATGACAATAAAACTTGAAACTACAAGCTACATTCGTGGAGCCAACAACAAATACTTGTTTCCAAAAATTTGCATTAGGATTCTCTGACCAGTTACCTCCTTGCTCTTCCACCCACTTTGGATGAATGGTTTGATCCAGCAGAGGTCCTAGTAGTACCAAACACTTTCCACTTCTTGATTATGGACCTCACTGTGCTCATATGGATTTATTAAAGCCTTTGAATTTTTTGGTATCCATCTCCTGACTTGTGCCTGTCCAAACCTTTTATCTCTGAGATCTTTTGCTAGTTCCTTGTCACCTATAGTTGATTGTTTGCTTTCAGTTACACTTCTAAGCACTGGAATGCTCTAGGAATAGCTATTTTCTGCTGAACTAATCAGAATGGTTCCATTATCTATCTATCTATCTATCTATCTATCTATCTATCTATCTATCTATCTGTCTATCTATCTATCTATCTATCTATCTATCTATCTATCTATCTATCTATCTATCTATTTTTGTTTTGGAGAGTAGCCACACAGTTTCTTACTCTGTATAGTGACAATAGGGCTGATTCTGATTCTGAATTGACCACAGGTGGAGCAACGGAGAATTCAATTTAATTCAGTTTTATTGATATAGCGCATTTTACATTGTCACAAAGCAGCTTTACATAGTAAAATTGATTTAAGGAGAAATCTAAGAATTTTTCTACAACCCCCTACACAACCCTCTACACATTCCTCATGAGCAAGCCCGCAGTGACAGTGGCAAGGAAAAACTCCCTCAGTTGACACGAGGAAAAAACCTCGAGAGGAACCAGGCTCAAAAGGGAAACCCATCCTCATTTGGGTGAAACCATAAAATACAAACCATATAAGAAAAATTTCATTACAGTCCAACATGTTGTCCGGTTGGTTATACAAGAAGGTGATTAGTTACACCTGATTGAGTTTACGGGTATTTTTAGTAAGGGGGAGATCCTTTAACCATCTCACTGATTGCTCTTTTGTTCTGAATTGATGCTATTATATCTTTCACTTGGCTGCTAGTAGTTGCATTGAATAAGTACAGCAGGGGAACTTTTGTGTGGCTTCATTTCAGCCTGCAAAATGTGAATATTTTGAAGTAGAGTGATACTTTTGGGAACGAAATCCCCCATAACACTGTAAATAAATTTAGTACCTAGATTTTACTCGTCATGGAGTTAATGTTTGCCTGTAGGTTTGCAAAAAAAGGTTTGGTTTTATGAATTATACGTGTAGGAAGAAATTCCAAAATAAATGTGTCATGGAGGAGACAACATTTTGACGTAAACTCTTTATAAGCAAACATTTCTTAAAATTTCTCCTTAACTTGAACACCTTTGAAAAAAAAAAGGTACTTTTATTGGCGGCTAAGTTCTCTCAGTGTCCAAGAGGTTGATCTTACTAGAGGTGTGATAGAAAAGCGACTAACGCAAATGGCAATTCGCTGCTGTCGCTTTTCATTCTCAAATTTGTCGCACGACATTTGCGGTATCGCATTTCGGTCGCCTGGTTTGTGAACTCATCGAAAAAAATTCAAACATGTCCGAAATTTCCGCGAATGTCGCAAAACGAGGCTCTGATGCGAAATAGCCTCAAACTCTTTTCAAACAGTCCTCACATGTCGTGTGAAGGTCACAAAGTTGTTGTTTTGCTTGTAAATTATTCGCTTTTCGACTGGTTGGAGACTTCCACACGGAAAGTTTGAGGCTTGCTGGCATCCACCATACTCTGTGAATTTTGTCATCATTCGTATTTTATTCTCATTTTGTTTGCGACAGGAGATTCGCTTTAATTTTTCACGCAACCAATCGTAAATTACTCACAGATCAGTCGCAAAAATTGTTGTGCGACCTTCTTGTGACTTTTGCGCGAGATATCTACTTAAGTTGTAAAATATTCGCTTGCATGTGGAGTCAGTAAACATCTTGATGCAAATTTCAAAATTAGTAAAAAAAACCCTGCAAAAATATCAATTCGCATCAGTCGCGACTCTTCTGTTAGATACCCCTTAGAGTATTTTACAATTTTCAAGTAGAATCTGAACAATCTAGCAAGATGTTGCATCACAGATGGGACTATTACAAATATTTTAAAATTTGATATAATATTGAAACTATACATTTAGGCAATGTGATAACTCTTTATTTATTTATTCCTTTTGTAAGCCGCTTAATCCTAATTAGGGTCATGTAGAGGCTGGCGCCCATCTCAGCCGATTCTAGGCGAGGGCAGGGTACACCCTGGACAGCTCGCCAATACATAGCAGGGCAACACTTATCACATTTGAACCTAATTTTTGTTTATCCTCTTAAGATCTTACTGTCCTCATATGGGGACATTATATTTCATCCATATTATATTGTGTTCCCGGCCTTGTCTCTCACTGTCTGTGGTGGGAGGCATGTAAAAGAACCATTGCTAATTTTCGTCAAGAGTAGGCTGCATAGCCGTCAGTGTGTTTCTGCCCTGCGATGGCCTGGCGAGCTGTCCAGGGTGTACCCTGCCCTCACCCAGAGTCGGCTGAGATGGGCGCCAGCCTCCCGGGACCCTAATTAGGATTAAGCGGTTCAGAAAATGAATAAATGAATTATATTGTGTTTGTTTCCTTGTAAATTTCTCATATGAGGACCACTGGACATTACTCTTTTGCCAAAGTTCTTCCTGTTTAAAGTTATCTGGTGGTAAGGAACAGAAGTGCTGTGGAGAAATGCCAAGGCACACAACACTGGGGATGGATCTTACGAGGTTAAAGTGTAATTTTTTTTTTTTTAATCACCCGTGGACCAAATACTGTGGAATGCTCCCATACTGATATGTGAGCGTGTACTGCGAAAAACTGCTTTTTTCCTGGATTGTATTGTTGATAAACTAATTTTTATGCTCCAAATTGTCATCCAGGCACTGGTGGCTCAGCGGTTCAGGCTCTGATCACTGAAGATCTGGTACTGTGGGTAGGGGTTCGACTTCCAGCACTGCCGCAAAAAAAATCAAATAAAATTGTCATTCATACATGACACACCAGGGCTTCTTCTTTGTGCCATTCATGCTACGTTAATACATTTTCGTAAGGTGCTGACTGAGCTGAAGCATCAGTCTAGATTTATTGGTGAGATTTATTAACGCAACAATCATGCATGCAGTAACATATACATAATGCAGCAATATATACATAATCGCGCACGATTTGCCAGATCAGTCTTCTCCAGGTAGGTCATCTGATTCTTCCTTTCCCTTTTTTTCTTGCTGCATGCACCAGACACCAATTTCTGCCAGCACTCTTTAAATCTTATCTTGCACCTCTTTTTGGCTGATTAACCTCTGCTCCTTTCCCTCCTCTCATTCTCTCTTTCTGTCCAGGTCAGACAGGTGTGGCTGGTGATCTCCTGCCTGAGCTAGATCTGGAGATTATGCCAGGTATGGCTTTTTCCCCACCTGCTTTACTTTGTCACCCTGATCACCTCACTTGCTTCTCAATCAATACTTTTGACTATTCAGCCAATCAACTACAACCCAATAGCTCCGACAGAAGGATCCAGTCACAGTATACTCACAAGCATGAGTATGTATTGTTATGCTGACTCATGATACATGATGTATGAAGCACAAACAAAATTTCCAGTGAATAATCCCAACTGATATTGCTTACTACAGGATCTTATCTTCAGTGAGTGTTTTAGTAATGATGTACGGCAATCCTCCAGGACTGGTCTAATCTCCTAAACACATTGGTTTTGACAAGCACAACGCCCCTTGGTTTTGTCCTGAGAACGTTTGCAGTAGCTTTTGTTCTTCTCACGGTAATATTTACTTAATTATTATCAGTTGTATGATTTGTACCCCACACTCATATACTTATCTTATCTGAATAAAATGCTGTGTGTGTTTTTAGCTCTCGCCCACAAAATGGCTCGGGAGCTATAGGAATGGGTACCGTCCCTCTGTCTGTCCGTCACACTTTAGTTTCCAGACAGTCAATTGCCGCGTGCTGAAGCAGGGGGTTTCAAATGTGGTACGCTGGCTCGCTACTATGAGTGCTAGGATGAGTTTGTGTGAGTGACCTTGACCTACTTTTCAAGGTCACAGAGGCAAAACTGTATTTTAGGTTTTCGGACATTTAGTTGCCGTGTGCTGAAGCGGGTGCTTTCAAACTTGCGATGCTTGTTCTATATCGGCGTGTTATGAAATGGTCCTTTCGGCGGGAACGTCTGGACCCCGTGATCTATTTTTTCCCCTAAAAATAGAAATATACACTTGCATTTACAGCCTTTGGCTCTTTATGTCATTGGTTTTGTGATTTTTGGGGCGGTATAGTGGTTAGCATGTCCGCCTTGCAGCAAGGCAAGAAGGTCCTAGGTTCCGGTCCCAAGTTTGGATGTTTCTGTGTGGAGGTTGCATGTTCTTGCGTGGGTTTCCTGCACATTAGACTGGTTGGATGCTCCAAACTGCCCCTAGTTGTGGACGTGAGAGAAAGGGGTGGTACAGTGACAGAGTGGTTAGCATGTTCACCTCACAGCAAGAAGGTGCTGCGTTCAATTCCCGGGTTTGGAGCCTTTCTGTGTGGAGTTTATATGTCCTTCTCGTGTTTGTGTGGCACAGAAGGCTGATTGATGGTTTCAAATTGTCCCTATGTGGGAGTGTGAATGGTTGTATGTGTGTAAGCCCTGCAATGGTCTGGGGTTCTGTTCAGTGTGTACCCCGCCTTTGCCCCGGAGTCAGCTGAGATGGGCGCCATTCACCTCCGCGGCCCTAATTATAATTCAGTGGCTTAGAAAACGAATGGATGGATTTCATTATAAGTATATACCCCATGTTTATGGGTATAACTATGACTGCTGGGTATTTCTTGGGTGTTTGTGCATAACTTATTGACTTCTGAACAGTAAATGAATGATTATTGAACTGAACAGGGTATTACCACACACCTGTACACAGTCATATCTCAGAGCATTTAAGGATAGTGTTTCTGCTACCCTTGCTTGTTTTTAAATATGCATTTGGTAACATTTTAAACTTGTTAACCTTATTTAAACTGTGGTGGTACTGTGGCGTAGTGGTTAGCATGTCTGCCTCACAGCAAGAAGGTCCTGGGTTCAAGTCCTGGGCTCAGCGAGGGCATTTCTGTGTGTACTTTGCATGTTTTCTTCGTGCTTGTGTGGGTTTCATCTGGGTACTCTGGTTTCCTCCCACAGTCCAAAGACATGCACATTAGGATAATTGGTTGTTCCAAACTATTGTGAATAGTTTTGTGTGTGTATTGGACCTGTAATGGTCAGGTGAGCTATTCAGGGTGTACCCTGCCTTTGCGCAGTGTTGGCTGAGATAGGCTCCAGCCTCTCCGTGACCATAGTAGGATAAAGTCATTCAGTAAATGTATGAATTAATAAATAAATGCCCTGGATACTCTTAAATGCTGTTTCAGGGCTTTGCAGCAGTTTTTTAAAATAGTGGCAAAAATATGGGGATAGGCTCCCAGAGTTCTCAGAATTCATTTTCAGGGTTTTCAGAATAAAAAGCATTAAAAAAAAACCCCTCCCTCTCCAGGTTCTGGTGTTATATTTAAAACGATCCAGACAGGTTTAACATAGTCTAATATATTCTCTCTCCCAAAACAACAGCTAGACCCCTCTTAATGTGTGCTGTATTAAGTTAACATGGCTGTCTGTGTTATCTGGTGACAGTAACCCAGTCTCTACTATCCTCTTATTCATTTTACACTCCACTTTTTGCAGTTCTATATGTTTGTGCTGTATTTGATTGTAACACTCAATGCAATGTTTCCATGATATCCGTTCGTACTGTGTTACATGTTGATATGGAATATCTGGTTATTTGGGCTGGAGTGTGGATCTCACTAAGGTAGGTAGGCTTCAGGCTTTTTTTTTGAGCACCCATTGAGAGATTCATTGAGAGATATTCTAGCCTCAGTGTTTAATGTAATTGTACATTAAAGGATAGTTAAGGGTTTAATTGTTGAATTGAGTACAGCGATAAAGCGGACATGAAGTGGGCCTGCAAGAGGAACCTCTCGTGCGATTTTATGTTTTTTTAATCAAAAAAAGTGGTGGCCGGGTGGTAGGGTGCTGGATCACTGATCCCAAGGTCGTCACTGGGTTGTCACTGCTTCTCCCCCCCCCCCCCAGTGCAGCTATCTGGGTTATCAAAGGCCGACCATGTCTCTCACTGTCTGTGGTGAGAGGCATGTAAAAGAACCATTGCTGATTTTCGTCAAGAGTAGGCTGCATTGCCCTGTGATGGCCTGGCAAGCTGTCCAGGGTGTACTCTGCCCTCACCCAGAGTCGGCTGAGATGGGCGCCAAGTTCCCCGCGACCCTAATTAGAATTAAGCGGCTCAGAAAATGAATGAATGAGTTGTGTCGTCTGTTTCTTTTACTGTTTTTTTCACATAATAATATTTGTGAAACATGAGAAAATTGCCTATATTTGATAATCAGCATTAATATTTAAGGGAGTCTACATGTATGTATCTGTCTGTGTGTGTGTGTGTGTGTGTGTGTGTGTGTGTGTGTGTGTGTGTGTGTGTATATACACCAGCACTTCACAGACAGGTTTCATCAATTCATTAAACACTCCCACTCCCACTTTTTACTTCTTCACAAACAGAAAAAGCCGCACTGCACGTTTCTAAATATATAAAAGTGTTTACATATTACATCTGAAATCTCAAAGCGTTTAGAACCTTATCAGACTTCATGAGCTTCCTTCAATCCAGGCTCGGCTTACTAAAAACAAGATGCCAGGGGGCCTTTTTGGGGTGACTTCTAAATCTCAATTGGCTCCCTCTTTTAGCACCCTAAATAGGGCAAACATTAATAGCGTCAACTGCAGCCCTAGTGCACTACAGCCAGAATACCCTACTTATCAGTTAGATGGTTCTTACCCTGTTAAATCTATATATAAAGTATCTCAAAAATTTTATTACAATACTCCAGAACTTCCAAAGCCTCCAAACTAACTGCAGATAATCCATATTATTATTATTATTACTATTATTATTATTATTATTAGGTCTCGAGCATCATATTACATTTTAGCATCATGCACCTTATGATTAAAAGCTCTACCTCTCACCCTGTGTATACGATGCACCTTTGACCTTTCATGCACCCTTCTGTGTACGTCTCTAAATGTGTGAATATGTGGATAAATCTGTACATGTGTGAATACGCGGATGTGCATATGTGTGCACGTATATAGCTTAGTGTAGTTACCTTCGTTGTCTTTTGTGCATTTTTTTTTAAATAATTGCTGCTAAACAGAGAGCTGCTAAACTGATGTTCATTGTTCATGCAACAGTTGACACTAAAGATCTCCTTATCTTTTTCTTTATCTTTATTAACATGTAACATTGGCACAAATGGAAATCATAGACATTGTGCTGAGTGTTACAATCAAATACAGTACCAAACTATACTGTAGAACTGCACCGGAGTGTAAAATAAATAAGAGGAGAAAATACGCTTAAATCTCCAGCAGCTTCGAGTTTAATCACTGTTAGTACAGATTGGGTCACTGTCACCAAATAACACAGACAGTCATGTTAACTTAGTACTGACACACATTAATATGGGTCTAGCGGTGCTTCTGGGAGAGAGAATATAACTATAGAAGATTCACTGTTCCCTTGGCAGACTGGTAGCGCAGGTAGCAGCATGAAACACTATTAACACACAGGATCGGGTTTGAAACACACTGTACTTACTGTCGGCAGAAATCGCACTACAAAGGTGAGAATTGATTGCAAAAGGGACTATTGTGCAATGTGTTTTTCGGACCATGGGCTCCACTGCTTAAAGAGTATATCGCAATCCATATTTTGCCTGTGACCACATGTAATCTATCGATAATTTTCGTCTTTTATGCATCACTGTACTCTTTTTTCAGAATGGGTATTTGTGACAGTTGTAGTCCTTGGTGGTGTCCTGTTCTTCATCCTGGCGGGTGTATGCTGGTGTCAGTGCTGTCCTCACTCCTGCTGCTGCTACGTGCGATGCTGCTGTTGCCCTGAAACATGCTGTTGTCCTCGTCACTGTGAGTACCACACACCCACTCGCGGAGACATTAGCAAGCCCCCCCCCCCCCCCTCCTATTGATAACTTAGCCAAATCCCACCCACCAGCTAGCTCTCCTTGATCACATGCCAGCTGTCATCGAAGGAGAATGAAAGCTAGTATGTGCCTTTTCTGAGACCTGTGAAGCAATGACAGAGCAACTGAACACATTTTCAGGAAAGCGCTAACTGGCATGCACAAGCTCACAGATGCCCATGATTTCGTACTGTTGCTCCGACATGTTAATAAACGTGTAAAATGCACGGCATCTTTTCATATTTTTGTGTTCATCAGCACAGAGTCAGAGTTCACATGCAAATAGGAGAAGAACCTAAAACCAACCGTGAAGCTGGTGGTGGAAATGTTATGGTTAGGGGTCGCTTTGCTGCTTCAGGGACTGGCTAGTTTGCAGTTATCGATCCAACATCATATCAAAAAGTGCTTGAAGATGATGTGAGGCTATCAGTCCAAATGTTTTACCAGAGGTTGAACTTTCAGCAGGGTAATGGTCCTAAAAACACTTGCAAACTAAAGAAAGAATAGTTTTGGAACGGCCAGGTCAAAGCCTACTTTTGAACCCTGTTGAAATGTCATTTTTGGGCGTTTGAAATGCACAGTACATGCAAGAAAACCTTTAAACATCTTGAAAGAAGAGTGAACAAAATTTCACAGACTATTTGTGCTAAAAGAGCCAAAACAAGCTTCTGTCCCTACTTCAGTCCCTACTTGGTGAGCATTTTCCAGGTATCTGAGGGCACAGATTCTGGTTGCTCATTTCTGCAAAAAAAGCTTTTAATGAGACATTATTCAATATGAAAACACATAAAAGAAGGCATAAGAAGAAAAACGATCACTGATGAAGTTCTTCCTGTATAGCCCAGTATATGTTCTTCCAGACTTTATCTGGGGCATATTTCAGAATTTTTCCCTTTAAGGAAGTCAGTCATGCATATCATCATCTCATCAAGTATTTTATAAAGTATCCAACCCTATGCTGTACTGTACTCATCGCATTTTGGTTGACTTTTAGCAAAGAATTCGACTATTGTACAGGCAGGCCTATGTTTTTCAGCCATGGCTCCAGATACATGTTCTACGCAAAACAGTAGACAGCATAACTGTTGATTCTTCTGCAGGACGCAACCCGCGGCTGTAGGCCTAATTAGCTGATGGTTTAATTCCATAATTGGGCAATGATAAAAAATGGTGGATAATGGTGCAAACTTCTTTACTTTGCAGTGGGACCCCACCAGCTAGAATTCATTTATTGGAAAAACACAGGTCTGTCCCCCCCTTCCCCTCACCAAACCTCCGCCCCCCAATCCGCACCTGGAAATCTACTTCTTTTTTACGACAGAAATGCCATATATTGTATTTTATTTTACTGTCATTGTATTCTGGTCACTGTGTCCTCCATCTCATAATTGCCTCCTAGTCACATGTCAGTTAGCATTCCAGTGTGAGTTGACACCTCTGCAGACAGTCTTCTACCAGGACGAGGTCAGACTAAGGGACAATGCTACCTTCACACCTCATCGGGACACCATAGATGGGTGTGATATGCTGCATCCTCGGGGCTAAATCACTCCTTCCTGTCTTTTGATTTTCTTTCCTGCCCAGAAAACACACCGCAGAAGGTGTCACTAGGCTGACTGGTAACCATGTAATAAATGTTAGTCAGTTCTTCTTCCAAGCAGGATTTTGAGACTGCCTCCTTGCAGGACGTACACAGTAATAAATCTCCAAGAAACCTTTGATTTACTTTAGTTTGATATCAGCAGGATTCTGCAACCTATTTACACAAAGCACGTCAATTCCTAAGTATTTAGATATATCGACTATCAGGATATACTTGTATAGGTGTGTATACTATAGTTTAAAATTCTGTTGCCATGGTAAAAATACATGACTGTGCTAATAGGATTAAACAGGCGTATCCGAAATATATTTTCCTAATCTGTTTTACTCACAGTGTATGAAGCAGGAAAAGGGATAAAGACAGCACCCTCTACACCAGTAGCGATCTACCCTCCGTACTATATGCAAGGAATGCCTGCCATGGTACCTATTTCTCCTCCTTCCCTGATTGAGCCCAAGATGTCCACTACAGCGTCCATCAGTAATGATGTCTCTTCAGCTCAGCAGTCATTAGGTAAATATTTCACACATAAATATTTCAGTAGTGTTTCGAGACTACAGCGTGACTATTATGTGAGGATAACAAAGCCACAAGGATTCAACTCAAGTACACAGAACCACTGAGAATAAACGGATGCTTCATCGTTATCATCATTAAGTTTTTCCATCCTCTCGTTAATGATACGCTAACCTTCCGTGTTATATAACTCGATTTTTTTGGGTGTTTCTACCAAGTATTTATTACACTCACTCACTCACTTACTCTTTTGCCGAACCACTTAATCCTACTAGGGTCGAGTGGAGGTTGGAGTCTATCTCAGCCGATACTGAGCAAGGGCGGGATACACCCTGAGAAAGTCACCAGACTATAGCAGGGCCGACACACACACACACACACACACAACCATTCATACTCACATCTGAACCTAGGGTCATGTAGGAACAGCCAGTTAGAATAATGTGCATGTCTTTGCACTGTGGGAGGAAACCAGAGTACCCTGAGGAAACCCACACAAGCACGGGGAGAACATGCAAGCCCGGGACTCAGAGGCTGTGAGGCGGACGTGCAGCAGGTACACCGTTCTAACCAGCGGGTACATGCTCATTTAAGCCTGGATTGTATTTGCTTAGCAAAACGGCTTGTGAAATGGTCAGATAACAGGACAGTTAATTGTATTATATAGTACTGAAAGTGCTTTATATCTCTTTCGTGTATGTTTGCTTGACGGCTGTTATCAGGCAAAGCTTATCAATGTTATTGCGTGTAAACACGCGTCCTGATAAGATACAGACAGAGAGAGTGAAAGCCCTTGCGCTGTCTTTATCATTAGGCAAAGCAGTAGTTCATGAATTTAAATGTCTCAAGGGCTGCGAAGCTGTCAATTTCACCGCATACCTACTCTCAGTGGCCACTTTATTAGGAACACCTGTAGACTGGTGCACCTGCTTATTCACGCAGTTATCAGCCAGTCAGCACATAAATCGTAACGGTGGCTCAGTGGTTAGAACTGGGTTACTGATCTGAAGGTTGGGGGTTCAAGCCCCAGTACCACCAAGCTGTCACTGTTGGGCCCTTGGGCAAGGCCCTGAACTCTCTACTGCACAGCTGTATATGATGAATGTAAGTCGCTCTGGACAAGGGTATCTGCCAAATGGCGTAAATGTACAGTCAAAAAATATGCAGATTTCATGTGTGTACAGGTCAACTGCTTGAGTTAAACACACGAATAAGGGGGAGTGCGGTCTCAGATAATGCTAGACTTGCTGGTTTGAGTATCTCAGAGCACAGCAGGGTCTTGAAGTTACACAGAGTTGTGTTATAAAAGCAAGCGTTGGATGACATTTTCCTCTTCTGATGACTGATGTGAACTTTTAACTAAAGCTCTGGACCCGCGTCTGCTAATTCGATGATGACGCAAACGGTCAGGCGAACAGGTGTTCTTATTAAAGTGCCAAAAGGACGTATGTTTGTAGATATATTTATTTTACTCAAGCATAACACAACGCAACATTTTCTCTCTCTATATTTATATTCGCATATAAATATATAGTCACGCATGCACATTTATGCACCATGTCCCCTGTAGTGCACGGCGGGTATCGTCTCCAGTCCACGTCGGATCAGAATTCACTGAAGGTGCTGCAGTATGTGGAAAAAGAACTGGCACATTTCAACCCGTCTAAGAACCACAGCAGTCATGACTGTAAGCTACGTGTTGTACTCAGAAGTGTTACGCTTATAAAGTCTTCCGCTCTGCATGTTCTTCTTGGCTGGTTTTCTTCTTCTTCCTTGCCTTTTTTATGCTTCTGTCGCCTTCTTTCTTTTATTATTTAGAATTAGAACTCACGTAGTGACAAAGCACACGCTGTAGTCGTCGAACAGTAAAATGCTCTGAGGGTTTTGCATGTAGTTTTCCAGCCTGCTTTTTCTTTCTGTGAAAATTAACCAGTTATATAATCTTCACAATTGTAATACAGCTATGAAAAGGACTTTGAACTTTATATATGGGACCCTTCACCACAAAATAAGTCTTAATGCACCAGACTGACTTTTTTTGTGTTATATAAATAGAGGGCACTCTCAGCTTCAAAATGTTCATCGTTCGTTCATTTTCTAAGCCGCTTGATCCTAATTAGGGTCGCGGGGAGGCTGGCGCCTATCTCAGCCGATTCTGGGCGAGGGCAGAGTACACCATAAATAGCTCGCCAGACCACTGCAGGACAAATACAACCATTCACAGGCCTTCTTGCTGTGAGGCGGACGTACTAACCACTGCGCCACCGTGCCGCCCACAGCTTTAAAATTAAAATAATAAATAAATAATAGTAATAATAATAATAATAATAATAATAATAAGTGAACTACCGCCTGGTGCTCCATGTTGTAAGGCTGCAGTGGCATTGACCTATGACCTCCAAAATCGAATCAGTTCACCTTTGTGTCAATCTTGGCAAAGTTCAATAAAAATCCCTCAAACCGTTCTGCAAATACCGCACTCACAAAAAAAAATGGCCCACAGGAGGCTGTACTGACCTTGACCTTAGACCTTACTTATCTCACTCTCTCATTTGCCAAACCACTTAATCCTACTATGGTCGTGGAGAGGCTGGAACCTATCTCAGCCGACATGGGCAAAGGCAGGGTACACCTTTAACAGCTTACCAGATCATTGCAGGACCAACACATATACAGTACACACAAACCTTCACCATCACCATCAACCATCACTCACATCTAAAGGTAATTTGGAGCAGCCACTTAGCCTAATGTGCATGTCTTTGGACTGTGGGAGGAAACCGGAGTACCTGGAGAAAACCCACAGAAGCATGGGGAGAACATGCAAACACCACTCATATATGCTCTCGCCAAGCCCAGGATTCAGTCCCAGGACCTTCTTGCTGTGAGGTGGACGTTCTAACCACTACACCACCATGCTGCCCTGACCTCTGACCTGTGACTTCCAAAATGTAATCAGTTCTTCCTTGAGTCAGAGTGGACTTTTATGCAAAGTTACAAGAAAAAAACTTAAAGCATTCTAGAGATTTGATGTTCACATAAATGGCCCGAACGGACGGACAACCTGAAACCACACTGCCTCTGGTCCTGGCCATCTCAGATGCAGAGGCATAAGAATTAAGATCGGACAAAATTTGACGAAGCTATGACAGAACGTGTCTCACGTTTATTATATTTACTCACAAAACTTTTGGAGAAAATTTAACCTAGATTTTTAGATTCAGTTTGGTTCATTATGACTCATTTTGTAGTGATGGGTCACATATGTTATTTTGTACTTTCACACTTACCCTAACCTTAGACCAAATCTCATATAAGTAACATATTTAATCACTTTGAATAATGAATGAAACAACTTACTGAATATTACTAACTGCATTTTGCCCTGAAAAGGTCATTGCAAGTGTTTTAAATAGGGCTCCTGAGTGGCGCATCAACAAGGTGTGTGACTATCGACCTGGAGGTCATGGGTTCGATTCTAGGTTGATGTCGTAGCCGTTTGAAACTGCGAGCTAATTGGCCGAGCTCTCGTGGGAGTGAGGGAGGGAAGGCATACATTCCC
Organism: Neosilurus mollespiculum; assembly: GCA_030014195.1. Taxonomy (NCBI): domain Eukaryota; kingdom Metazoa; phylum Chordata; class Actinopteri; order Siluriformes; family Plotosidae; genus Neosilurus; species Neosilurus mollespiculum. Next base: position 17,943,357 of record JAQMYF010000009.1, on the reverse strand, counting down.
TTTCCCTTGTCACTCACAGCGTTCACCAGCCAATCCAAGGGCGTCATTCATACAAAAGGGGCGGATAGCGCGTTTCCTCCGAGTGTGTTAGGCCGCCTCCAAATGCGTATGCGCAGCAGTTCGTAAAGAGGCAGGTGGCAGTATCGCATGTCACGGAGGGGGCATGTGCATGCTTACACCTCTTAATGATTGGTGGTGGTTGTATGTATATGGAGGTAACACTTGATGGGTGGGAATTGGAAACAACTAAACATTAGGGGAGGAAAAAACAGGGAAAACATAAAAAAAAAAAAAAAAAAAAAACTAGAATTTTAAGTCACTATTTTTTTGTTGGCCAGCTTGCAGTATGTCAGAGCTTAGTTCCTTACACGAAGCAGAGGCAGATTTCCACCAGGCATATCGGAAGGTTCAGAAGAAAGCACTTCCAGCCATTCCTGATACGGATGACCCTCCAGACAATCGGAGTAGAGAAATGTCTCCAGTGTCCCCTCGACATCCTTATAACCGAGTAAAGGAAGATCACCCAAGGTAACTAAGGTTTCGGATATACATATATGTATATACACCCCCCCCCCCCCCATAGCTCCATGCTCCCTGTTGTATTCTGGAGTTCAGGTTTTCCCCATGTTTATGTGGGTTTCCTCCCAATTAAAAAAAAAACCTTGTTGCGAGGGGCGGCACGGTGGCGCAGTGGTTAGCATGTTCGCCTCACAGCAAGAGTTGTGGAGCTTGCATGTTCTCCCTGTGCTTGCGTGGGTTTCCTCTGGATACTCCAGTTTCCTCCCAGGTTCCAACAATATGCTGCACAGAATGGCGGTTCAAATTTGGCCCAAAAGTGTGAGAGTGATTGTGAATGGTTGTATGTGTGTTGACGGTGCAATGGCCTGGCGAGCTGTCCAGGGTGTATCCTGCCTTCGCCCAGAGTCGGCTGAGATGGGCACCAGCCTCCCCACAACCCTAATTAGAATTAAGTGGCTTAGAAAATGAATGAATGAATTAACTTGTCGAGAGGTGAACTGGTTGTGCTAAACTGTCCCAAGTGTGAATGAACGTGTGTATGTGTGTAATCCCTTCCAGGGTGTATTCACACCGTGCACCCAGTGTTCCGAGGATAGACTGCTCCCACCACAACCTTGACTCAAATAAAATGGATACTAAAGATAACCAGATGAATCATATAGCCTGATCTATGTGTTTGGATGTTTCTGTATTGTAGTACATTTGTCCTGAGTCTCCTTGTGTTCTGGAAATATCCTACCGTATATAAATTTAAATTAATAAATAATTAATAATATATCCAAAAAGATATTAATATCTTTAAGAGAGTTGTTCTGCTTTGGTTTGGCTTGGAAAGGTCAGAGGTCCTTGTGATGTTTCCCCAGGTGGAACCCTCGTTCTGAGCACCTGCAGAGGAAAGTTTTCCAAATGGGAGGTCGCACTGGATCCCTGGACGAACTTGAGGAATTTGCCATGAGTTATGTGCAGCGACGCCGCCACGATGACTGTAGTGATGATGAAGCCGATTACATCACAGGTGCGAAACAAAGCCACTGTGAACCAGAGCGAGTACGGCGGAGAGAACGAGAGCTGGAGCGTGACCAATATCCGTATTACAGCTCCAAACGTTATTATCCTAAAGGTGTCCGAGACAGAAATCGTCCTCCAAGTCCTCCGCCTGCAGCAGGAAATCCAAAGAGACGACATACAGGGGACAGCAATCTTCACCGTAACCCCAATGCCTGGGACACGAGAAGGCAGGGAGTTGACAGTGTGGAGGACTATGATGATGTCCTTCTTAATAGCTTGTTGGAACGCAAAGCAAAAGCTGGGAGGAGCTTGTCTTCGAAAGGTGGCCACAATGAAGAAGAATCCAGCAGACCCTCTAAGAATAGCTCTCAGAAGACCTTCCACAGTCACTCACCTAGCAACAGATCAGCTAGCAACCGAGTGACGGAGGAGGACGAGTCCTTGCCTCCATACGCCGAAAGGGAATCAGAACATTACCGTGGTGCTGTGAACTCCCACCAACCTTTGACCTCCACACGCTTCAGGAAAGAGCAGGAAAACAGAGAGGAGCTAAGTAGGCCGCGTAAAGTGGTGAGTTATTTCTAGACCCAGTGGTTACATGACTCTTCCCTTTAGAGTGCTCGAGTGAACTTCAGGGACGCCCCAGTACAAGACAAATCTGTGAGGATATCACCTTAGAATAATCTTATCATGTAGTAAATATGGTAGCATTTAGCACGTTCGCCTCACAGCACGAAGGTCCTGGGTTCGATTCCTGGGCTCGGGGCGTTTCTGAGTGGAGTTTGCATGTTCTTCCCGTGCTTCCCATTTCCTCTGGGTACTCCGGTTTCCTCCCACAGGCCAAAAGCATGCACAGTAAGCTGACTGGTGCTTTCAAATCACCCCTAGGTGTGAGTGTGAGTGTGAATGGTTGTATGTGTGCTGGCCCTGCAATGGCCTAGCGAGCTGTTCAGGGTGTACCCCACCTTCGCCCAGAATCGGCTGAGATGGGCGCCAGCCTCCTCGCGACCCTAATTAGGATTAAGCAGCTTAGAAAATGAATGTACCAAATATATTTGCACTCTATAAGGTTTCCTCCAAACTGTCGTCTTTATCCATTATTTCATGTTTATGTCTTATAGACATTTTACGATGAACAGAATTCGCAGTTTGATTCGGACCTAGGTTTTTTGGTCACGGTTCGATTTGTACCTCGCTTCGACAACAGAAAATAGCTCATACACAGGTAACAAGAACAGGAGGAGCAAGGACATGTGCTCTGAAACATGCTTTTGTTTGCATTTGAGTCCCCCCCCCCCAAAAAAAAAAATATTTGTTTAAACCTTTAACAGCGCTAACACTGAAAAATTAGAGATGTACCAAAAAAACATCTTTTTCTTTAGAAACTTGGGCTCACATTGAACTAAAAAAGAAAAGGAAAACAACAACAACAGAAAAACATTCCTTAACAAACCAGTAATATTCATTCATTCATTCATTTCTGAACCGCTTATTCCTAATTAGGGTCGCGGGCAGGCTCGCCAGGCCATCGCAGGGCCATCAGTCACACAACCATTCACACTCACACCTAGGGGTGATTCGGAACAGCCAATTAGCCTACTGTGCATGTTTTTGGACTGTGGGAGGAA
>JAQMYF010000009.1:17923459-17934675 GCA_030014195.1 Neosilurus mollespiculum | reverse complement strand
CGGTCACGGATGGCTGTGGCATCAATCCGGATTCGAACTTGCGATCTCCAGGTTGATAGTCGCGCACCTTGTCGATGTGGCACTCGGGAGCCCTGCTGAGAAATAAGGGGGTGTTTGTAAGGGGGTGATCACAGTACAGGTGCGATAGAAAAGCGACTGACTCGGATGGCAATTCGTGGCTGTCGCTTTTTATTCTCAAATCTGTGATGCGACATTCGCAGCATCGTATTTTGGTCACCTGGTGAGTGAACTCGTCACAAAAAAATTCAAACATGTCCAAAATTTCCACGAATGTCACAAAACCAGTCTCTGACGCAGAATAGTCACATGGTGAGAAGGTCGCAAAGTTGTCGTTTTGTAGACTTGCTGGCATCCGAAAAATTCCCTATATTTTGTCATCATTTGTATATATATATTTTTTTTTGCATTTTTTTTTCACGAATAAAAAACAAATGGTGTGAAAACAAAAAGTGAACAAAACGCAACTGATTTCCGACAGGAGATTCGCTTTGCCCCTAGGTGTGAGTGTGAATGCTTATGTGTATATTGGCCTGGAGTTGCACTGGCAAACTGTTCAGGGTGTACCCAGCCTTTGCTCAGAGTTGGCTGAGATAGGCTCCGGCCTCCCAGCGACCCTGGTAGGATTAAGCGGTTTGGCGAATATTTTCATTTATAATGCGAAATGAAATCTTATGAAGCGCACACATGGATCATTTTAGGATGTGTAGGGTTGGTTTTTCTTCTCTTCAGTTCCTCTTTGCTGACTGATCCTGTATTTTAAGTTGCTTAACACATTTTTAATGAAAAGTGCACATAACATAGTTTTGAAATAATAATAACTGACTCCTTACTCCTGAAACCCTTACTACGCACTACTTTCACAGTTTGCTCTTACTAATATTTGCATGACTGCCTGTACACAAAGCATCACTTATACTTTTTAATTCTCTCTCTCTCTCTCTCTCTCTCTCTCTCTCTTTCTTAAACAGAACACCATGCTAAGCAGAGATTCTCTCATAGTCTGACCAGCAAAGACGGGTCTCACATGCACTTGCTCTCCAGCCAGCACTTCCCAGCTTCCCACTCTGTTCACTGATCTTCACACTTTTTACGCGCTAACTGGCGGCCTGACGTCCTGGAATGTCCAGAGGATTAAAAAGGAGGACAATTATTTACTACGCCAACATCCAAACGGTGCTGCAAAAGCTTGAGTTAACAAAGAAGCTTTGTTTTCTTCAATTTTTTATTGATTTTTTTTAAACTGTTACTTATCTGGACTATGAGCAGCCAGGACGCGTATTCAAACAACAACAGTGGAGCTGCAGGCTTATGAAGACGAGATCAAACATTACTTTTATTCAATGGTACTTCCAAGCTATTACTCATCAAACACTTGATGTAGTAAATGGTAAAGTTGTACACTAGTGCAGTACAGTGGATGTAAGTAAAATGCACTGGTGGGACAGTATCTGTTTGTTTAATCAGGCAGGACACATCGTGTCATCGCAGGAACATGGCGTAGCACGATGACTAATGAAAACCTTACAGCCGTTGATACTGATATGAGCATAATGGGCCTTAATTGTGGACAGCGAACACACAAGTCTTTGTGATGACACACCAGGATGATTTCTCCCGACATTACCGGGAGTCCATGTTGCTGTGTGAGATCAGACTGTGGATGACATCGTGCACTTTTGTGGCGGCCCAAGATTTGCATCCCTCACTGCCACTATGACATAATGTACCAACAAATAATACTTTATGTTCTATAAATAATCTGGAAAAATGACTCTTTAAAAAAACATTTTTTTTTTTGCAAATGTGTTTTAATACAAATTAATTTTTGAGAAACTGGACAGTTATTAATATTTTTCCTCTTTTATATTTTCCTCTTTTATATATATATATATTTTTTATTTTATATTTATGCCTATATATATACAATATGTGCTGTTTTGTTTAATTTTAACAAGTGTTATTGCTTTACCCATTCACTGTGTTATACTTTATAATTAATTCTAAATTATGTCATTAACTTAACCCTGGCTGTTTGAAGAATATGCCTTTTTAACCTAAAAATTCTCTATTTATTGCATCTCAAATATGACTATAGTGCAAACGTGCACCATACTTAAGAGGAATTGGTATAGCATGGATCTGATTTTTTTTTGTGTGTGCGTGTGTCATGAGCATTATTTTATTATTACTGATTCCCGAACCAGCAGGAAAAATGTGTTCATGGCTGAAGTGCCCTTGAGCAAGGCACCTAACCCCCAACTGCTCTCCGGGCGCCCCAGTGTGTGTGGCAGCCCACTGCTCCGAGTGTGTGTGTGTGTGTGTGCTCACTGTTTACGTGTGTGTGTGTGCTTTCTTTGAATGGGTTAAATGGAGAGGCAATAATTTCCCTTGTGGGATTAATACAGTATATCAAAATAAAACTACTTTTTTTTTTCCATTTTTATGTCTGGCCCTATGTGTGTTTTCATGTCGGAGCCCTGTGGTGATACTGGGTTTCCATTAAAGCAATCTTATCTCAATAGCGTAACACTTGCAGACAATATCAAACCTTTTGGAGTGGGGGTGGTGGTGGTCATAACGTAATAGTTACATGACACTAAAGTCATCGAAGACGTCGTCAAAACGAATTCTCATTGAAACCTTGTATCAGGAGAAGGTATTTTTTTCAGGGCTCCGCTTTTAGCCAGTGCGTAAAGTTTATATTAAGTTTACATGTACTGAGAAAACATCTCTCACACACACACACACACACACACACACACACACGTGCGCACATATGCACAACTCCTACGGAATATCTAAAGTAATCGACCCACCTTGTTAGTTAAAAGTGGGAGAAGACTGGAAAACCCAGAGGAAGCTCATAAGGACAGCATGTGAAACCACACTGACTTAAGAGGCTTTAGATCAAATCTTAAACCCTGAGCTATGATTTGGTAGTGCTAATGGCGGCATTGTGGCGCAGTGGTTAGCACGTCTGCCTCACTGCAAGAAGGTCGTGGGTTCGATTCCCTGGCTCGGGGCGTTTCTGTGTGTAGTTTGCATGTTCTCCCCGTGCTTGTGTGGGTTTCCTCTGGCTACTCCGGTTTCCTTCTGCAGTCCAAAAACATGCACAGTAGGCTAATTGGCTGTTCAAAAATCAACCCAGGTGTGACTGAGTGTGAATGATTGTGTGTGTGTGTGTGTGTGTGTGTGTGGCCCTGCGATGGACTGGCAAATTGTCCAGGGTGTACTCCGCCCTCACCCAGAGTCAGCTGAGATGGATGCCAGCCTCCTCGTGACACTAATTAAAAATAAGCGGCTTAGAAATTACATGAATAAACGAATATATTCTGAACACTTGTGTTGCCAACAGTGGAGTTGCACTGTGCCCTCTGGTGCACAAAGTACACAAGAACAACAAACAGCATAGTTGAAGGATCCATTTTCGGTTTTTTTTAAAAAATGTTTTATTGCATTTATTGGCTGTTATAAACACTAATACAGATTTATATGCAGTTATCTTTTTTTCAGCTGATAATGGCATAACGATTTATTGGTTGGGCGCTATACAAGATTCACATAAACATTTTAGGCCCGGTGCGATACTCAGTTCTCACCCCATCGTAGCATTAATGCAAATAATAGCGATCATTTTCCTGACCACAATTAATCGCCAAAAAATTATGCTTAGAGTGTTTTTTTTCCTGGTTCCGCTACAGCTCACTTCCTCTACGCTCGCCGCTCCTGTTTCTCTGACTGACACGGAGAAGAGGGGCGGAGCAAGAAACAGAGGGTTAGATTGACAGTAGCATGCTATAACAATATTATCGTTAATCGTGATCGTGATCGTTTATCGTCATCATTAATATTTTCTGGAACATTATCCCAGCTCAGAAAAAGCTTATCATGCATAAACAACTGAACTAAGATTTCATTACTAAAGAAAATGTTTTCAGTATAAGAAAATGTCCAAAGGTTTCCCAGTCCAGTGCTCCTCACCTGCATAAAGCCTCGACAGCACATGACTGACTGGACGATGCAAATTCGCCCTGTCCAACACACTCCCATTTAAATCAACGTGTCTCCCCCACCCCATAACCTTTGTATGAAACCATCTGCATGAGTGCAAAAAGACCATGGGATCCCAGTTCCTAGCGTCTTCTTTCATTCGCTCATTTTCTAAGCCGCTTGATCCTAATTAGGGTCACGTGGGAGGCTTGTGCCCATCTCAGCCGTCTCTCGGTGTGTCACATTAAATTAGTGTTAGTAAAAACTGGTGTGACGTGTTTATCTATCTGTATATTCACTTAGAGTAACTGGTGCACTGGGAGTCCTTGTCTATTGTTCTCACATAAGTGTCTCCCTGACTGACATCTCAATCAAGCAGCATACAAGCACCAGGGTTACCATGAACAGACAGGAAAGCCAGATATTCCAGCGTATATCACTCATTTGCCAAACTGTTTAACCCTACTGGGGTCGCGGGGAGGCTGGAGCCTATCTAAGCCAACCCTGAGTGAAGGCGGAGTACACCCCGAACAGCTAGCTAAACCATCGCAGGTCAACACACACTAGCATTCACGCCCACAATTACACCTAGGTGCAATTTGAAACAGCCGATTAGCCTAATGTGCAAGCCTTTGGTGTGTCGGAGGAAACCCAGGGCACCCAGAGGAAACCCGTGCAAACTCTGAGCCCGGGACTCAAACCCAGCACCTTCTTGCTGTGAGGCCGATGTGTTAACCAGTATGGTGTATATTAGCTGCATAGAACTGAACAAGATGCAGTTCCTTTCTTCATATTTCATTAATATCAACTAATCAGTGTTAATGTCAATAAAGGGAAAACTTTTCTTTGTTGTTCGGAGGCATTATAAAGCTTTCATAATAACCAGCTTTTTTTTCTTTAAGGTATTAGTCTATCCCATAGCTGACTTATTTATTTCATTACAGAAATGTTTTCCTTTTTTCAGGTAGTACCCTAAATGTACTTGCACATCGTCAGCCTCCTGATGAAACCTGATATCTCCATTTTTAGGTAAAAAAATTGGATATAAATTGGATATAAATTAAGAAAACCCTCTGCATCTACTTGAAAAAATGGGTTCACCCTGAACAGCTCAACAGGCCATCGCAGGGTAACACACACAACCATTCACACTCACACTCACACCTAGGGGAAATTTGGAACAGCCAATTAGCCTACTGTGCATGTTTTTGGACTGTGGGAGGAAACCAGAGTACCCAGAGGAAACCCATACAAGCACTATGAGAACATGCAAACACCATGCGCGCACACACACACACACACACACACACACACACACATATACATATATATATATTTATATCACTGTATGAACATTAATTTTCTTTCCTGAAAAAAGTCAAAAATCAAGATAGCAGGTTTTATCAGGAGGCCGACGACCTTCTTTCCACCCAATAAAAAAAGACCTAAATCCAAATCTATTACATTCCTGTCTGACAGTTCTTCTCGCTTTTGGCAGTGAGCTAAAATGCAAAAATACAAGGAATGCAATTGTGCGACTCGCACTACCGAATACTGCACATAACCATTCACCCTGTAGACTGGAATTTTAATTAGAACCGACACCATCCTGTTCTGAGTAGCTGATTAGAACTTCCAGTATTGTTTTAACCGCCTAACACGTACTAACTTGGGGTGAAATTAGACCAAAGGATTCAGCAGGATCATCTGAACACTGAATAGAAAAAGGGGGTATGGTGTCTAGTGTGGGAGAAGCGTACAATCCCAGGAAACAGCTTTCTACAGCCTTTAGAAACAGTTCCTGCTGTTAGACAGGCGAGTGGGGCACAGTGCGGTGCGTGTGTGCTCGTAGTGCTGAGTGCCATGGGCAAGCTGTAAATGGTTAAAAAAAGGTTTTTTTTTGTAGTATTCATACACTGACACTAATTACATTATTATGAGGGTATAAGTAACAGCACTTCCCTTACACAGGCTTTTATGCTCTAAGTCTGTCGATTGTCAATATTTAGAGAAATGACGCACACTGCTGCACAAATTGTTTGTGCACAGGCTTGCAAACGGAGGAAACCCAAGCAAGCACAGGGAGAACATGCAAACTCCACATAGAAATGTCCTCAGTCACAAGGCTTCCACCCAGGACTTTCTTGTTATGGGGTGAACGTGCTAACCACTGTGCCGCCTGGTTGTCTTGTATCTTATTAATATTTACTTGTAAATATTCCTGTTAATATATCTTTTTTGCACTGGTAAACATTTACGCTTGATGTGCAATAAAACGTCTTTATTCTGTTGCTGTGGAACTTTGTTTTTTCCTGTCATTTCTATCAACAGAACAAGAATTCTATATCCATATATCTATACACGGTGTACCAAAATATGTAACTCGGCTACTAGTAACAGAATAAGAAGAGTGTACTGCTCATCAGATATGTCCTCTATAGATGCATACACAAATACATGCAGAAAGTTAAAACAAACAAACAAACAAAACCTCTAAATCGAGAAGCGAGACCTGTTTATTACCTCCACCAATGGCAAAGTTTATGTTTTTGGCAGCGCTTGTCTGTCTGTCTGTTTGTGAACGACTTTACGCAAAAAGTCATGAACAGAATTTCCTGAAATTTTCAGGGATGGTGGAGAATGGGCCACGGAACAAATGATTACTTTTTGGTTTACCTCCGCCAAGGGGGTCTTGTGTTTGGCGCAGGTTATTTTGCAAAGCTTTTGTAATGGGCTCGCCACCATGCACACATGCTGTCTGTTAAGTGTTTGTGTAATGAATGGATTCTTCTGAATGAAATGTTTTTGGTTTATCTTTGCCAAGGAGTCAAGTGTTGGTGGAGGTTTGCGCTCTTCTAGTTTTAAGTGTAAAACCTTTTAGCATTAGTGATGAATCAATTCAAGAATACAATCAATTCCAGCTTTTAATCCTCATGTACATGCTTCTGATTTTATATGGTATGTACATGTTATATTCCAGTAAATTGGAAATTGTAGGTGTTTTTGGGCCATCTGCTGGTCGAATGTGATACAAAATGCTTTCGTTTTTATACAGTGTGTGTGCGCACGCACGTGTGTGTGTGTGTGTGTGTGTCTATATACACACTTATATATAGTGACGCTGCTAGCTGCTGTTGCTGGGTGATGATATACACTGTGCCAGTAATATTGTTTGTGATTTCTTCCTGAGGTATCAGGGGAGCTGAAAGAGCACCTGGGCCCAATGCACCACAGAATATAAAGGTGCCAGATTCCTGCCTCTAGTGCGTCAGGGGCAAAAGTCCACAGTTGCTGGTGCACTTTTAGGCTGCTGTTCAGGATGCAGTCTGAATTTCTTATGAAACAGGAAGCTTCAGTGTCACAATGTGCGGCGTCTGAAACTGGTGAAACCAGTTGATATGTACATTCATTAACACACTTGTGACCCATCACAGCAAAGTGGGTATTAAGTCGGAAATGATTAATTTTGAGTTATTGGTACCATTTTGCAGCTGATATCCTATTTTCTAATATAATTGTCTAGTTTTGGAGTAACTAACTAAAACCTGCCAGGAATTTTCAGCCTTGTAAACATGGACTTTGGAGAAAATCGCATTTAAGGTTCAACAATGTATCTAATAATATATAATTATAATAATGTAATTAATAATTTCCGACTTAATACCCACTTTCCTGTGATGGGTCACATCTAATCATTCACTCGCTCCAGATTACATATAAGAGACCGGACGAAAATATAATGAAGGCTGCTGCGATTTACATGCAAATAAAGAGTCAAGTGTGACAGTCAACATTTCCAGGAGAACTGGGGCTGGTTCTGTAAGACACACGGTAGATACTGTACACAAAGGATGGCTTATATTTACATATAAATACTGACATTAAATTAAAGATCTCTGCATATAAATTCTATAAAGCACATTAAACAGTCATAAATAAAACTAACTCAATATCAGGTGTGATGTCTTTTTGTTTAAGTTTGTTTTAGAATAGCATCAGGTAGAGTTTGTTCAGTTTACAGTACAGTATCTACTGGGTATCTTACAGAATGATTATGATTATTACCCTAAAATAATAATATTTTTTTTGTTATTTACTGAGCCATCATTAATATACTGCTATGAAACACTTCCCTAGTGGGTTTATTAGTGTCATTCTTAGGCTGATGCTATAAAGTATACAGTAGCTACATTTAGAATAATAAATAAATGAAATTTCATTAGTTATGTGACTTTATAAGCATTAAAAACTTGAGGAGATAAAACTAATTACTGTAAAATATTTTTCATATTATATAGGGAAAAACCATGCATGCATGAACTGCTCATACTCCACAGACTTTCCTATAACAATTTTGAACGTAACGATTGGCCTAACTGTGTAGTACGGTGACGTCGCCGTCAGCACGTCCGCCTCACAGCAAGAAAGTTCTTGGTTCGAGTTCCGGGCTCGGGCGTTTCTGCGTGGAGTTTTCATGCTCTCCTTGTGCTTGCGTGGGTTCCCTCCGACAGTCCAAAGACATGCACATTAGGCCGATCGGCTGTTGTGAGTGTGAGTGGTTGTGTCTGTTCGCCCTGTGAAGGACACCATCGCCCCATGTCAGCTGAGATAGGGTCCAGCCTCACCTAATCAGATTAAGTGGTTCATTAAATGAATAAATATTCTATATATTATAACATGTGGGTCTGGTGGTGTAGTGGTTAGGGTGCCGGGGTCATGATCGAGAGGTCGAGGGTTCGAATCCCCTGTTAGATTGCACCGTACTCAGACTCCTGGGGAAGTTCTTAACTATAGGTGTGCCTCTGTCCACCTGGCAGTTTAATTGGGTACCAGTAAAAATACTAGGACGGTAACTTGTGATGGACTGGTGTCCCATCTGGGAGGAGGTGAACTTGCTTCAGGCTACAGAAACTGGGGATAAGCTCCAGCTCTGATGAGCCCAGCAGACACACTTTACATTATAATAGGGAATAAACTGATTACACTGTCTAGACTAAACTAACCAGACTTTTTTTTTTTTTAACATGAACAGATCCTTATCCTTATTTTTATTACAAAATACACGTCCTATCAATGACTGCATGATTCCCTATAATAACAAGTTTATGTGTAAACATATATTTGACTCTCATGCTCTCAGTTTTGATCCAACTCCTTGATGACGTCACGTGAAGCACCTGTTTTGGGGGAGGAGCCAGCACAGCACGGAAGCTGAATCACAGTGTCCAGGAATAGCACCAGCCGGGGTCACAGCACAGCTTTCGGGACTCTCACAGGGGAAAATAGCCGCTTAACTTGGTTTCTCAGGGATTTCTACGTGAATCTGGAGACATATTTGTGTTTATAAATTGTCTGTATGTTGATAAAAATGGAGAAACTAATGATAGGGACGGCGGTGTTTCTCAGTTTTCTGTTCTCAGGTAAGATTTTCCAGTTTGTTCACATTTTAAAGGCTGTTTCTAATTAAAAGTATTTTTTAATTTTAAAGTTATCTTTTAATAATTATTATTATTATTCGGAAACTAAATGTTTCTGCGTATAAACGAAGGTAGAGACGAAACCGAGCGTCCGACAAACCGAAAAGATAATCAACAATGGAAATTAGTATCGGTCACGTGACCACAGGTGTTTTTGAACGGCCCACAGGCGCCTCTCTCTCTCTCTCGCTCTCTCTCTCTATTTCTATTATCTCTACAATAACTTTATCCTTTTACAGCAAACCTGTTTATTATTCAAGAACGTTCGCATAACCCAAGATTATTTAACTAGAAGTTAATCTAGACTCAGGTTTTAGAGTCCAAGTAGGATAACCAGAAGTGAAAAAAGTGTGTGTGTGTGTGTGTGTGTGTGTGTGTGTGTTTTATAGTAGGCTGAAACTGTTTCCTGTTCTCTCCCTTTCCAGTTTAACAGGTTTTGCTGTGTTGTTTGGTTCTCTCTCTCTCTCTCTCTCTCTCTCTCTCTCTCTCTTTTTTTCTCTGTCTTTCGCTTTCTGTCTCTGTCTCTCTCTCTCTCTGTCTCTTTCTCTGTTTCTCTATCTTTCTCTTTCTTTCTATCTCTCTGTCTTTCTCTCTCTCTTTCTCTCTACCTTTCTCTGTCTGTCTCTCTTTCTTTGTCTGTCTCTCTGTTGCCCTCTGTCTCTCTCTCTCTCTGTCTTTCTCGCTCTCTCTCTCTGTCTGTCTCTCTCTCTGTCTCTGTCTGTCTGTCTCTATCTGTGTCTCTGTCTTTCTCTCTCTCTCTCTGTCTATATATATATTTACAGCATTTGGCAGACGCTCTTATCCAGAGCAACTTACAATTATCATTTTTATACATCTGAGCAGTTGAGGGTTAAGGGCCTTGCTCAAGGGCCCAACAGTGGTGATAGTGGGGATTGAACCGCTGACCTTCAGATCAGTAACCCATTGTCTTAACCACTAAGCCACCACAGCCCTCTGTCTCTCTCTATCTCTCTCTGTCTGTCTTTCTTTCTTTGTCTGTCTCTCTGTTGCCCTCTGTCTCTCTCTGTTTCTCTCTCTCTGTCTGCGTCTCTGTCTCTCTCTCTCTCTCTCTCTCTCTCTCTCTGTCTGTCTCTCTCTGTGTCTCTGTCTCTCTCTCTCTCTCTGCAGTAGTTTCATAATAGTTTTACAAATAAATAAACCACACAATCTGTAATGTGTAACTTTGTGTAATGTGTAACTATGTATGAAATCTCAAAAAACATTCCCAATGCAAAAAAACTTCTTTCAAATGTAGTGAACAGAACTTTATTAAAAATGAACAATGAAAATGTAATGTAACTTTTATTTAGCTGCAATACAGCAGCCATATGTACCACAACCCTACTCTGGTTTAGGCCAGATTTAAATAAATAAATAATAATCCTGGTTTCTCATCAGAGCTTTTTGAAAGCTTAAATGAGGCACCAGGTTTTTTTTTTTTTATTATTATTTATGTATTTTTATTTATTTTTTAAATAGAGAAATGAGGTGACTGTTGAAGCCCAAAAGCGTTTAAAGCTTAATGTAGGTAAAGTGACTGAAGCTGGGGACTTGAGGTGACTTCCAGCAATTTGTTGAGTGAAGTTTTGAATACATGAAGAATAAATAACAAAAAGCTTTTAGAAGCACTTTTCGACTTCACAGTTCACCCAAGATGACCTGTCACTGATTAACATCAGTACGATTAACATGAATTCAAGTCTGAACAACTGTCTATAGAACAGCTTT
>JAQMYF010000009.1:17897125-17909550 GCA_030014195.1 Neosilurus mollespiculum | reverse complement strand
TCGTACTAAGCATTTCACTACATATTGTACTGTGTATAATTTGTATGTGACAAATAAAATTTGAATTTGAATTTGTAGTGCAACAGGAGCCACCACACAAGACGGATCGTGGACATGGGCTTCAAATATCATATCTTTTCAAGCTGCTCCTGATCATCAAACAACGTCAAAAGCGTCTTACCCGTGCTAAAGAGAACAAAAAAACTGTGCTGTTGCTCAGCGGTCCAAAGTCCTCTTTTCTGATGAGAGCAAATTTCGCATCTCATTTGGAAACCGAGGTCCCAGAGTCTGGAGGAAGAATGGGGAGGCACACAATCCAAGATGCTTGAAGTCCGGTGTGAAGTTTCCACAGTCTGTGTTGATTTACGTTGACCACTGGTGTTGGTCCACTGTGCTTTATTAAGTCCAGAATCACTTAGCCGTCTCGCTGGACATTTTAGAGCACTTGATGCTTCCTTCAGTGGACAAGCTTAATGGAGACGCTGACTTCATTTTCCAGCAGGACTTGGCACCTGCCCACATTGCCACACACCGCCAAAAGTACCAAAACCTGGTTCGATGAACCGTGGGATTACTGCGCTGGATTGGCCCGCAAACTCTCCTGACCTGAACCCTATAGAGAATCTACGGGGCATCGGCAAGAGAAAGATGAGACATGAGAGCGAACAACCTCTAAGCATCCTGGTCTTCCATAACACCTCAGCAGTGCGCCATGCCATGCCGCGCCGCACCGAGGCAGTAATTCATGCAAAAGGGGCCCGAACCCAAGTACCGATCACATGTGCATGATGATACTCTTGTGTGATTTTGGCTTGGGATGGGGGGGGGGGGGGGGTCTCATACATACATAAGCTGTATTCATCAAAATGATGATAAATAAAGGCTTGGAAACTCCTGTTTTTGCACGACATTCTAATTTTTCGAGTGTCACCTGTAGAACCAGGGATAACCCTGCAGTTCGCCCCTCCTCCCATCTCCTCACGCCATTATTCCTTGCTGTATAAAGCGCACCCGTTTAGGAGCCTGCGCGGTGTTGGAAACGCACCCGTTTCCCGACGCGAACGTGCCTCGTCGCGCAGGGAATCCACGCCGTCGCGTCGGTGACGTCAGAGCGAGTGAGGGAGGGGAGGACGCTGTTTGCCACGTCGGTTTGTGTGTGTGTGTGGAAGAGAGGAGCTAAAACCCTAACTGGTTACTCTGGCTAACTTATCAACCGAACGGCTCCTCTGCTTAAAAAAAACAAACATATCACTTATAGTAGCAGGGACTGGTGTTCGAAACACGTGACCCCGTCTTAACAGAAGGGCACCTGGTTGTTGTTAAAGCAGCGCGCGAGGAAACAAACGTGTTGTTGTGTCCGGACTCGGATGTTTTTTTACTCCGGTTGACCGATGCGTCCGCTGCATCCGCTCGGAATTGATGTGTGAGTGTCTCCTTTACTGCTTTTCCCTCCTCCCGGCTTTCATTAACCATGGAGCAAAGTGCTGGTGTAACGAGCAAACTTTAAATAGCCGCCTGTTAGCCTCCGAGCTAGCCTATGCTAACTAGTTAGCACACGTTAGAGCTAAGTAAAAGTACACGTTTTCTTCTCCTTCCTGTGTCTCCGAGCCAAACTACAGCCACGTAGTCAGTCTGTTTTTGAAAAAATGGGTGCGTTTATAGTGTGTTTAGTTCGTGTTTAGCTCCTGTAAGCGCGTTGGGTCAGTAAAGTTGGTGTAATGGTAACGCTATAGCTACAGGTTGCATTACCTGCAAATGGTTGCTAAGTTGACTGCAGACCAACGCACGCGCTCTACTTCTCTCCACTGTTACTGTGCTGCACACCTCCAACTCCTGCACGAGACTCAAGTGCTGGTGTTATTATAGTCAATAATATTAAATTATAATGTCAGGGTAATTCTATCAAAATCAAAAACAAGGTTCTAAACTCGAGTTCTCATCTGGGGATGAGTTTTTATTTATTTATTTGGTTTTGTTTTAATTTTTGGACCTGTCTTTTATTTGTGGCTCCTTTTTTTTGTTTTTGTTTGATATGCATAAATAGGAGAAAAAAAGAAGAATTCAGTAGAAATTCAAGGCTGTCAGTTGTTTGTTCAGTTCCTCATTTTGCTGTTTGCACTGTTTCCAGCATATGGCTAGATAACACACACACACATCTCTAGTGAAGTCCCTATTTAAGACACTTTAGTAATGGAAAATATTCTACTTCCAAACCTTTAGTAATCACAGAAGTGATTTTTTTTTATTATTATTAATATTTTTTATTATTATTATTTTTTAATATCAGAGATCCAGGGGGGAAAAAAACTTTATCCTTTTTTTTATCAGTTTCTTTCTTTGTTTTTTTTTTTTAACACCAGTTCTCTTTCTTAAAAAAAAAAAAAAATCATATCAGTCATCAGTTTACAGTTGTTTCACCGAGTGTTTCCAGGCTTTGCCTTTTAAATTCGTCCATCAATCACAAATCATCACGCCTCCACTTGCAACCAGACCTTCCAGGTAGAGACGTGTGCTGGTAATTACTGTGTCTACAAAAGGAACTGAAAATACATGGTATTGCCATAGTGGCCATTATCCCTGCGTTGCTTTCGGTGGAACAAGTTAGTCAATTCCATTTAAAGTGAGTGTGGGGGGGGGGAGGACAAGCATGCTGACATATAAAATGATGTTCCTGACTCACTGAAAGTCCTGCTGATGGTCCTGTAACGGTAATTCAGTGATAATCAGGGTTACAGGGTTCCAATGGTCAGGAAATGTGTACCGTCAGACCGTAAATGTAAAATAATTACTAAAAAAATTAATAATGCACTGCATACAATTAAATAAGCACAGTGAATCAGCTTTACTGATCATGACTGACCTATTAGCCTTCCATCCACTTCATGACTGGGCGGGCGCGGAGCTCAACTGAGCCGAATTTTGTACGTGACGCGATTCGAGCGATTACCAGTCAGAGCTTCAGGATACCGTGGATTGGCGGATGCCGCCGAATTACAGAGTTCCCTGACATGTTTTTTGTAGGGAAGGCATGAAAACGAGTTTAAAGATATTACCTACATTAACATTGAAGATCAATGGTGGCTCGGGCATCTGATTAGAATGCCTCCTGAACACCCCGGAAGAGCTGGAGGAATTTCTGGGGAGAGGGACGTCTGGACCTCACTGCTTAGGCTGCTGCCCCCATAACCCGACTCCGGAACAAGCGGAAGATGATATAAACTAATGATAATATAAGTTGCATCTTCATGAGCTAGATAGATACTGCTTGTGGATCCACACTTCCTGTAGGGAACGAGCTATATACTGCTCAGTGTTTCACCCGGAAGCATAGTAGGGAAACGTGAGAGGGTTACCTAGGCAACCAGAGCTGGCCATCGAGAGGCAGTTGGCTTATTGTTTGTCTCTCATCACTTCCTATGTGGACGCCCCTATAATATTATTATTTAGTTTTGCAGCAGGTTTACATGTCACCACTCCAATGTTGATTCTTTTCCAGTACTTGTCAGATTTAAAGAAATCTCAGTCCTTTAGGATCGGAAAGTTTTTTGTTTTTTTTCCTTTTTTCTTTTTTTACCAATGTTCAGATGTCCAGTAGCTGCTACTGACAGGAGTGGAACTCCGTGTGGTTTACTGCTGATGTAACTTATCCTCTTCAGGACCCTGCAGGTTCTGAGATGCTTTTAAGCTGAGCACAGCTGTAAAGAGTGGTTCGTTACCACAGTCTTACCTGCAGCTCGACCCAGTCCAGTCTTTCTGTTCTGTCCCATTTCATCAACAAGGTGCTTTATTTTTTCCATTAAAACTATCAGATGTGTGGGCACGTGCTGTAGCGAGCTATTTACCCCGTATCGAAGCAGGCGGGAAGTGGGATGTGTTTGTGCATTGTTTTGGATTTGTTTAGTTCTGCTAACTGACCCTAAAAGGTAACATCAGTCCAGTTGTTCTGTCAGAGTGTGGTATGCTTTATGCGTCAGTATACCACTTACTGACCATCAGCAGTTCACATTACTGGGAAAAGTAAAGTGCCTAAAACACTCAGATTTTAGATATCGGGTGACAAGAACCCCCCCCCCCCAAAAAAAAGCCTCCCACATTTCAGAGCTAATAAAAAAAAAAGTTAAAGATAATCAAATTATTTGCAAACTTGAAGCTTCGTTCAATACGGTTTTTATACAGTAATATCGCACATGAAACTTAGTGAGGCAGGAGAGGCGGAGCTGAGGTCTGTTGGTAGGGTGAGGCGACCTAAGAGTTCAGCTCCTACTGGATGGGGCGCCATCGCAGGTTACCTTCGCAGTATTTTTACTGGTACCCATTTATACTGCTGGGTGGACAGAGGCACACTTGTGGTTGAGAACTTCTCCTAAGGTCTTAGCACGGGGGGGGGGCTAACTGGGATTCGAACCACGACCTCCTGATCATGAACTCAGCACCCTAACCACTACACCACCCGCCCCACCGGTCTGTTGTAGTCCAACCCCAAATTGAACACCTTAAACTTGTTGTATGGTTTCAGTAAGATCATTGCAAGTGCTGGGGGGAAACGTTCTGGATCAGGTGATCTCGTCGCATGGCCTGTTCCACTGACCCCGCCCTTTGTAATTTTTTTCTTATAATTCTTTTTTTTTTTTTGTGGAGCTACCTAAAATCACAAGTGTATATTCTTCCACCCCTATACACTAGTAAAATATGTTGGACTCCCCGGTCAATCTCCAGTCAGGACCAGGCACACTGAAGATCATCATCTTGGTTCATCTGTAATTATCAGCATCCGGTCATTTGTACGCTGATTGACAAGGTATAAAGAGCTTTCAGTGGGTCCGGTCATGCCTCGGAACGGCGACTGGGGTGACTCGCTAGAAAAGGTAGAAGAAGCGTGTCAAATTGAAGCTCCTGTGGTGTTTGTGGCTGTACTGGGCATTTCTGTATATAGTCTGTGGGTTTACCCAAGCCTCAGCCCTACACCCACAGCCCGTCGCATGCTGTGGGACTGAGAACATTTCTACGCATTTCACAGCGTCTAATGCTAAAAGAAAGCGAGTGTCAGAAATAAATCCAGCATCTTTGTGCTTGAAACTTATTAAAGGGGGGTTTGTTTTTTAAGCACTTACCAGCAAATGAACAAGGTCGCTTCGTGCAGAAATGTCAATCATATGTCCTCTTCCTGTGCTGTTTGCCCACGTTTAAGTGAAGAAATGTACCAGAAACCGAAGGAAGCCCGGCTTACAAGATGTGTCCTACTCAGACCTGCTGTCATGCTGGTTTTCAGCTGTGTTGCTTTGACGAATGTTTTAAGAAGTGCCACAGAAAAGAAAAAACAAAAACCCGAATGTGACCACCTTATGACGCAATAGCTGCATCTAAACATTTCGGGTAGCCAGTTAATTAACCATTTTCTGGTAGAAAGACTTCTGTCTTTAGGGTTGTTGTCTTGCTGCATGACTCACTTTATCTTGAGATTCAGTTCACAGATATCATGACTTTATCTTAGAATTTGCTGGTGTAAATCAGAGTTCATTGTTCCAGAAGTTATAGCAAGCCATCCTGGCCCAGATGCAGCAAAACAGGCCCAAAACGTGGGCAGAATTGTTTCAACGGCGAGATTAGGTTCTTATGCAGGAATGGAGCGGTTTCCTTCTTCCAAAATAATTATATATGTATATTATATTATACATAGTGGTCTTAGTTTGTCGACCACACTTGTAGAGGGTGACTGTGCTCTTTCATTTGTGCACAATCGGTCTGAGTGGATTGGTGGAGGCCAAACTCTTTAGAGGTTGTTTGTATGCAACTTGCTCACTCATGAGAATAGTAAGGGGAACCGGGGGCATGGATATGTGAAGCAGGAGTCGACCATCGGTCTTGTTCAGCATATATTTAAAAAAAAACAAACAAACAACAACATAGTTTCATCAACTCTTGCTCAAGGAGTTACCAAATAGTCGTCTCTACATCAGCGTGTCTTGTACTTCATTATCTATTTATTTTGTAATTATTTAATTTACCGTTATTTTATTAAAAAAAAAAAAAAGTCGCTTTTTAAAGATCATCCCCTGCAGTGATGTTTCGTTACATCACAATACAATCATATCATTAAGTTCTCATCAGAGGAACATGTTTAAAAGTGCGGTACCTCTTTAATTTTTTTAAGTGTCATAGATGTGTTTCATGTCCGCGTTACTGATATGGGAAGATTGCTTGACGGTAGATGGTGCCAATAATATTTTTGTCATCTCATCACTACTGCTGCCGGACATTCATGTGAAACGCATGAGTGTGTCCTGCTCACCGATTGGGCAGATGAGAAAATCATATTTTTTTTTTTTTCTGGTATATTTCCTAATTTCTCTGAAAGTAGTTTGTGGTCACGCCACTGCTAGCGCAGCGCACTGCATGCTTCTGAAACCTGTTAAATGCCAGGTTGACACACAGGTGCTGATTTTAACCTGAATGTCAGGCCACTCCGAAGCCCGTGTTGCCATAAACCAGTTCCAGGATAAATAATTATTTTTTTTGGCCTGAGTTCATTCTCGGGTGTTATCCAGGGTCTTGTGTGCCTTTGGTATCAGTTTGACCCAATCACGACTCAGATTTCAATGTCAGGTGGTGACCTATGTGCCCCACCATATAAGAATTTTTTTTCTTCTATCAAGAAATAAATACACAAAAGGACACAATGTAAAAAAAAAAGTATGTGGTAGTGAATTAATCTGTGATGCAAATAATCGTGTTCATTTTCCTGACCACGGTTAATTGATGTGATTAATGTGTAATTTACATAATAGAAACCTCCAGATCACTTTCTCTCCGTTCTTCTCTTATGACTGACACGAGGAGTAGGAGGAGGAGTAGCTGTGGAGGGGATACAACAGATTACAATTCACTTGCAATATAAATTCTTAAACTTATTTATTTTTATATAAAATAACAATAGTACCGTTAATTGTGATTGTTTCTCGGCCCTTGTCCTGGGTATTTTAATTAAACGGTATCCCGCGGTGAGGTCCTGGTCACTCATGACTGGGACTGTGGGGAACGTGGAGCCGCCGCTTAGTCATCATCGCTCCCAGGTATCCTCTGACTCGGAGTGGTAGCACCTGCCCCGAGTGCCATCTATGGCTGAAATTACCCACGTTTGCACTGTCAGCATAAGGCTCTGCTACAGCGGTACTGAGATCCGATCCGCCTTAACCAAATCCATGCCATCGGCATTCTTTGGTGCTGATTTTCTTTTCTGGGGCAATATTTCATCTAACGTAAAACTTATCGTGATAGTCCTCATGGAAAGATGTCCGAGTACAATTACGGATCACTTGACATTTCGCCCAGCTGAAGCGAAGCATTTATACACTCAGGTCACTACACTGCACTCTATAGTAAAGGTGTTAAGTAAGAGAGAGTCTTAATATTAAAAAAAATTACTTTCTTTAGTATGTCTAATTTTATACCTGTTTTCGCTTAATGCCATTAATGCTTTTACCAGATACTCTGGTTTATGTTCATTCCACATTGCTGTGTTTAAATACCGGGTTTCATTTTGCAGTTATTATGTTTTTCCTTCCTGTTTTCCCCTCCAGTGGCCAGGCTGTGCTGGGGGAGGAGGCCGTGAGGACGTTTGGAGCTGCTGGGATTGTGCTGGTGGTTGGCACCGTGCAAGCCGGACATGCCCGGGGGCCGGAGGGGTCCGAGTAGACAGCAGCTGAGCCGCTCAGCGTTGCCCTCTCTGCAGACTCTGGTGGGGGGCGGCCTCAGCAACGGCACGGGCCACAGGAGTAGGTACGGCTTCCAGAGTCTCTCTGTCCACCGACTCCAGTACATGAAGTACAGTTCCAAACGGCATAGATCCTAAAAGCCAGTTTTAGTCATTCTGGTGATTTTAATTGTTGGTCGTAAGTAAGTCAAAGGTTGTTGGTATGATCTGGTCGATTATTTATTATACCCACTGTATGTGGAAAAATCCACAAATAAACAGTGACATCAGCAACAACCTCCGCAGTGCAGGGTTTACTTACGCACTGCAATCCACCGTATGCAGAAGACTACAAGCAGAAATAGAGATGCCTTGGAGGCAGCTATAGCCTACAGGTTAGAGGAAAATGGGTGGGTGGGGGGGTATTGATTGATCTGCTCCTTCCCATCCGTGCACTATCACGGCTGTAGTGCCCTTGAGCAAGGTACCTAACCCCCAACTACTCTCGGTTTGTGTGGGTTCACTGTTCACTTGTGTGTAGGTGTGTTCACCGCTTTCTCAAGATGAAAAAGTGACCACAAGTTGCAAATCACTCATCATAAAGAATTCTAAAGGCCAGTTTAGATGTACAGATAAATATAGAGATGGACATCAAAAGCCCTGGGACTAAGATGAACCTCTGATGGCTGAGTTACTCTAAAAAAAAAAATAATGCTCCCAGTTTTAGACGTGATTTTCAGTCTGCTTCAGCACTAATCATCTTCAGTCTGTATGTTTAGAGAAAGGATCCGTCTAGCATCCTCCGACTGCAGTCCTGTCTAATCAGATCTTTAAAGGTTTGATTTTTCAGCCAATTTGGAAACTCTTCTGGTAGCCAAGTGTACAATGTTTTACATCTGATTTGAGCATGAAGTCGATATAAACGAACACTGCTGTTTCTGGTACTGCTCTACAGCATGTTGTAGTGAAGGACACGCCTGTGTACTGCACGTTTACAGTTAGTCAGTACGTTTATATATTCATAGGCTCCTAGATTCGGTGTCAACAATCGGTCAATTCGCTTCTGCTGCCGCAGGCCCTGACGGACAGTGTCCTCCCAGCCAAGGCTTTACCCAAATTCTTGTTCACTCCTTAAAAAACTGTAACCCTGACATGGAGGTTCATTCGCTCTAATGACTCCTTGTCCACTTATTCATATTCGCTACCTTGTTGTGTCTCCTAGCAATGGATTGTGTTTTTGTGCTTGTTGTGTAGGGTGTTCTGGTGACAGCCAGTAATGTGTGATCTTTATCTTTTGGCATAAGTCCACCTATGCAATATTATCCATTCATTCATTTATGTGTTTGTATGTGTATGTATATGTTTGTATATATATGTATGCATGCATGTATGTATGTGTGTGTGTGTGTGTGTGTGTGTATATATATATATAGATATATATATATAGATAGATATAGATAGTTATAGATATGAGGGTGGGCTGTGTAGACCACTTGGGAGAACATGTTGACCACAAATTTGTCCACTGCATCAGTATATGAATTTTTCAGCCTACTCTCGTGTTCTATAGTGTCAGGAAGTTTAACCCAGCCTTTACAGAAAGAAAGACTTTGCTCCTGATCCAAGCCATGCAAGATTATCTGTCGAGTGTGCTGAAGGTAGTGTCATGGCTTGGGCTTGCATGCTTTTGGAACAGGCTCATTTATCTCTAATGATAAAGTAATTAAGAATGGTAGCAGCAGAATGAATTCCGAGGTCTGCAGAAACCCCTTGTCTGGCAATTTGAAAAGAAATGCTTCCAATCTAATCGGGAGGAAATTGAGCACGCATGTACGTCTTAATTGGGGGGGGGGGGTTGACCAGACCATATCCCAATTGAGCTTGTATTTCACCTGCTGAAGAGGAGAGTGAAGGGGGGAAACCCCCAAACGATCAACAGCGGAAGAAGAGGAAAAACTCCGCTCTAAGCCTGGAAACGTACCACAAGAAAGAACGCAGCAGTTTGAATGTCATCGGGTCGTTAGCTTGATGTGGTTATTGCAAGTAAGGGATATGCAAACCAAACATGAAGTGCTATTTACCGTCATTAATTTCAAGCTTAGCTGTAATCATACTTTTTCTCAGCTAAAAGTACAGGAATCCTTGTTTAACAAATCTAGATGTACATATTAGGAAATGGGGAGGGAAAATAATTAAATAAATAAACCCGTCTGTTTTAAACAGGACGTATGTTTGCTGGCAGGCGTGGACAAAAATGGTTTCCGCTCGATATCTTGAGAAATGATTGGCCTACCCTCACCCAATTCAGTACGGAGATGCACTTGGACAACTTCAGGCCAAGTTTGATTACTGTGACCTTGACCTCATTTTCAAAGTCACAGCAGCCTTCTTTGCGAAAATGGTTCCTTCTGATCATACAGATGCTATGCAATGGGCATATCTTGCACTCTGTGGGTGATTAATTTATTTATATTTTTCCCCCTCGAACCCAAATGTCTTCCATGTATAGCAAAAACTAATGTATTGGCCTCAGACAGAATATTTTTAAAGTTCATACTTATTGGATGAGGAAAAATGATGTATAATTTTAAATTCAAAAGGTTTCGCCATTACACAGTGCTTGCTTGATGGACTACCCAAAGCGCAGCTTTATACTTTAGTAAGTGACAACATACAATGACCTGTAGATTAGTACAAGTGCCCTATTCGATCTGTTATGTGGCAACACCGTTATCTCGCTTATCAATGTCCCACTGGGCTTATTGTACACGTTTCATTGATATCCAGCTCATGCTGTTGCAATCAGACTCTGACTCTGCTTTAGATACTCGGGATTTTGCTCTAATCCAGGTTTGTTGAACTTACTTCAAGAACACAGTTGTTTTAAATCACTGTCTTCATCCTGGAGAAGCTAATCTGGCCAGTGGAGTTTATTCTGCTCTTGACTTGAGAGAGATTACAGATATTCAGTAAGTGTTAAGAGACCTAATGAGGAAGCAGTGCGCCTTATAAACTGTATTGACTGCCAACAGTCAGAGTGTGAGACCTCTCACTGAACTGATGTTATCAGTCACTCTGGACGTTGATCTGCGTATTTAGACATGGACAGGCAAAAACACAACAACAAAAAAAAAAAGGCTATCGGATATTTTCAGTGATTTCTTGCAAATATTCTTGTATTTTAAACGATTGTGCCTAATATTGTTTGTTTGCCTCTCAGCAGTGTTATGGAGTGTTTGTCAGTGTATAGCAATTGGTAATAGTAAGCAATTATTGAATGAGGTAAAGTATGATATTCAATTATTCATTGAATAATTACAAAATATTCAAAATATGGCTTTCCACCAATAAGAAATGAGAACATATTTTGAATAAATGATAAATAATTGTTTGCTGAAATCAAGGTTGATATCCCTGAATAGCCCCCAGGATGGAATGATGAGGGATCTTCACAGAACCTGAGGCGAATGACTGAATGAATGTATATACTAGACGGGAGCATAAGAGAAGCATAAAATAAAATTAGGGTTAGGTTAAGTAAATTTTTACATTTCTATGTACATTTTATGTGACCTTTTTTGACAGTGGTCACGCATTCTGTAACAGCAACGGTATTGCTCATCATTAGAGCATAATTTGTGCATATGTTTAAGCGATACAGCCACTTATTTCAACATTAATGACCATATAAAGCACAAAACTGGTCATTTTATCCCGTGGATTACTAACAGGGGTCCAACCAATTGTTAGTCGTTTTTTTCCCCTGGGAAGTGACGTGAAGTCGTTGGTGGGGTTGTCCAGCACAAGTAAACAAGCAGATCTATTCAGGTGATAAAAAAAAAAAAACAGTGTGCAAGAAGCAACTATGGCAACAGTTTTGTGGAAATGGGTGTAAAATGTTACCTCTTTGAACCAGAGAGGGAGGAGTCTTGAGGAGACAGTGGGACGTCACATTCTAGTGACTGAGTATGAGAATGCTGACAGGGATGTCCGTGACGGTAAATCCAGTTGGTTTAGGAACACAAAACAAATGTTTCCCACGATTTCTGCACTTGTTTGTGCAGCTCAGCACTGGTCGATAATGTGTAATGATGAAAAGAGTCAGTGACGTAGGCCAGCCAATTCAGCTAGTTCGTGTCACTACCAGGCTGGAACAGCCAATCAGAAAGGCAACATGTCTCTGAACACGCCTAGAGTTGTAACACTCACATGCACTATGAAGACGGATATGGACTGATGTTGCCGGAAGGAGCCGCTGATGGTATACGTGATCGTTTTCAATAGCTAGTCGCGCTAATTCACCACAGGTTCCATTTAAAATGCAAGTGGCGTACTGTGTAGCTTTTCATGGCATTTTGTTGAATTTGTAGGATTGTAGAATGAGTGGCTGTGGCAAACTGTCTTTTTTTTTATTTTTTTGGCTGATGCTTTGATTCAAGCAGTATTTGAAATGTATAAAGTGGATAATAAGCAATTATTGAATGAGGTGAAGTATGTTACGGAGAATTATTCGGTATTTTCAGCGTCATCCTTCTTGCCTTCGGTGCAGGATAGTTCACTATCCTGAGATAAAGAAACATCCAGATCACACTTTTCCTGTGTTGTGTATACTAAATATCATGATGTTCCTTATTCTGATTGGTCAGAAGGCGATAATACATTCATTCATTTTCTGAACCGCTTATTCCTAATTAGGTTCGCGGGGAGGCTGGCGCCCATCTCAGCCGACTCTGGG
>JAQMYF010000009.1:17885555-17897025 GCA_030014195.1 Neosilurus mollespiculum | reverse complement strand
TCCACACAGAAACGCCCGAGCTGGGAATCGAACCCAGGACCTTCTTGCTGTGAGGCGGATGTGCTAACCACTACACCGCCGTGCTGTCGGCGATAAGATAATTTATTATATAACTTGTATATTATCATAAGGACTTATTTGTGACATGTGGCCCTCTCATTTCAGGAGCAGTAACTCATTAGGTCTGTCGGCTCCCCCTCTCACCACCCTGATTACGCCCGAACCGGTGCGCCACTGCCGCATCCCCGAGCTTCCTCTAGACAGCAGCCTGCTCTTCGAGTTCCTGCTCTTCCTCTACCTGCTGGTGGCGCTCTTTGTACAGTATATTAACATCTACAGGACAGTGTGGTGGTATCCTCATATCCACCCTGCTGCCTCTACCTCGCTGGTATGTATTACTACTGCACATGCTGTAAATCGCGTAAATTAGGTAGCATAAAGGTGATAAAGGTGATGTACTTGAACAAAACTTACTTATTTTTTCAACAACATAGCAGTAGATGTAATATTCTTCTGTGGGGGAAGGAAGTACACTCTTGGCCTTAGAGAATTGTAGGCAGTTTGATGCTTGAGGGATTATTGCATGCACTGCACTTTTCAAATCCTCCCACACCATTTCAGTAGGGGTCAAAGCTGGGGCTTTTCCAGGCCATTCCATAAGCCTTCATGTTTTCTTTTTTAATAATTCCATGGTGGATTTTCTAGTGTTCCTTGCATCAATATCCCATCAAAACGTCCTCCTTTGGTTTAACTTCTCAGTCCCTCTGAAACGGCTCTCAGCATAAAATTTTGATTCCACATGATTATGTATTTTGTGGTAGAACCCAAAGCTAGGGGTGGAACATTGGCGTTTACGGCAGCCAGTACTGCCCCCAGACCAAGGACAGCATGTTTTCTGTTGTGGTCGACCACTCGACACCACCTTTGCCCAGGCCTGCGGATGTAACCGACAGGGTTGAAACGGAGGAGGAAGTAGCAGAAGTTTGAGTCGTTTTTGGATTGAGGTGCTTATATTTTCGAAACTGCGAGCCTAGATTTGAAGCCAGCACCGACGCAGGTGAAGGAGAGATGCAGGCTTGTCCCGGTGATGGAAGCAGTTCTCTGAGAAATGTCTATAGTATCTGTTTTTGCACCGTGCCCCGCCTACTTTAGAATGCGCAAACCGTAGTCATGTTTGTATGTGGGTATGTGACAAACTCAGCATCCACAGAAGCTAGACGCTGATGATGAAGAAAAAACAAAAAAAAAAAACAGTCTCGTATCAGAATGTAATACAACTTAGAAAATATATAGAATAATATTCTATAATATATTAATTATAGTAACTATGTCTATACACGGGAGCACGCCGTATTCGTGACATGAAGTTGAATCATCTGAATAAATGGCTGAGTAGGTATAGTGGTAAGGGTACTGGGGTCATGATCGAGTGGTCATGGGTTTGAATCCCCCACCATGCTAAGATCCCAGGGCAAGGTCTTAACCACAAGTGTGCCCCTGTCCACCCAGCAGTGTAAATGAGTACCATTAAAATACTGGGAAGGTGACCTGCGATGGATTAGCGTCCCATCCTGGACGACTTGAACTCCTAGTTGCTTCATGCTGCGGAACCTGGGATAATGAGGAGACCTGATGAGCCAATAGGAACAGACTTTACATTCACCTTTAAACGACTGAGTACGGCGTGTTCCCATGTGCATTATTTCAGAAAACGAGTTTCATTACATTCTGATGATCAGAAAAGTGTTTAACAGCCGGAATTTATCACCCAGGTCCTGCAGTGATGGGAAATAAGTTATTCACAGCTAAAATGTGTCACTTTCTTGTTATTGAACATATTTTAGTTGTCTTGGTGACCCTTTTTAGTTCATTGAGTCCAAAACTTAAGGTGAACACTATGCCGGTAGTATTTTTTAAAAAATGTATTATTATTATTATTTTGCAGATCAAGTCATGCAGCATGCTTTTCCCTCAACCAATCTTTCATTCAAAACCTTCACTTATTTCTCAACAGGTCACAAACGAAAGTAATTGCGTAATATGTGCAACACTGGGGTTTTTTTGGTTTTCTTTTTTTTTTTGCATTTTTGGAAATCACAGTTTATAGTTGGCATTAATTATTGTGTTTTAATTATTGGTTTAAAGCTTGAGGATTAAATATAATTCAGTTATAGAGATGTTTTCAGAGGTGTGTTCAGATCAAATGCAGCTCTAGCCAGTTAGACACTGAGTCTCAAACTATCCATTTTATAAACTCATCATATAATTTGCTGTACAGGGTGTAAAATTAATATCTATCACAAATGTTTCAGATTTGTTGAATGCAGACAGTTGTAGTTCTCCTGCTGTCTTTTTTTTTTTTTTGGGACCAAAAGGCTCGTAAATATTTTTGCATATTGCAGTGAGTAAATGTGTTTGCAATGTAAAATGGGATCAATGTGCGCATGTTACAAAAGAATTTACAAGCCTGAATAGCAGTCAAAAATTAAAAAAAGACAGACCATGCTTTTCGTGAGAATGCCAGCATATCTGCCACTCGTGTAAATATGGGGTTTGTTTTAATTATTTGCTTTCTGTTTTTTCTGGATGTAACTCTGATCTAGTGTTAAAGGGAATGTAAAGAATGTTTCTCATGAATTTTTTTTTTTTTCCCCCTTGTAGCCGCTGTCAGATTTGCATGTGTAATAGCAACCAAAGCTTAAATGATGGGTTAGCTTAAAGCTTAGATCCAGTGAAATATGTTTTGCTTGTGCATAAATAAGTTACATTAGTTGTAAAAAAAAAAAAAGGTTTTTTGGGTTTTCGGTTGAATTACAATGATGCCCTTTTTGTTTAAAATGTGTAAATATAAAATTTAATCTGCTGTACATTTTGTCTTGTTGCGCCATCACTTCACTTTAATACATGTTAAAGTAGAACAACTGATAGCTTTCATGTTTTCCAGAACAACAGAACATTTGTTTGTCCATAGATGCATTTTTTTTCCTGCTACTATTTTTATTATTATTGTTATTTTTAATGGCTCAGGCTTCAGAAGCTTGAAATGTGTTTTGAAGGTGCAAAATCAAATTGATCTTGTGACTACAGCTGTGCAGTGTGGAGATCCATATCGTAGGGTGATAGAAAAATATCTGATTAATTAATCATGTTGTTTGTACAGCCAGTGCAGCTGAAGTGAGAGCTACTAGCTGTATGTTTATAATAAAAATATAATTTAGGGGGAAATTTCCCACACCACACTGACCGAACAGGCATCAGCCCAACTAAACAAACAAAACTAAATCAGTCGTTTGGATGGGGTTTAGGTTTAGCGGACACTGACCAGAAAACAGTCATTTGTAAAGTATCTCCTAGAGCAGTCAGGAGCACATGTGGTTATTTTATACAGGTGATGTTTTTAGGAATATTGGATATTAGAATATTAATGTTCAGTGAGCATTGAGGTTTTTTCCAAGTTGAAGGTTTTACCTGCTTTTGTGAAGGTCTGCTGCTAAAATACATTAAATAGAAATTCTTCACAAGTGTTAATCTTCATGCATGTGCTTTTGGTTTGGTAATGACTAATGTGTGGTGGTCTTCTGCTCGTAGAACTTTTATCTGATAGACTACCACCTGGCTATCTTTATCACGGTGATGCTGGCCAGAAGACTAGTATGGACCATCGTCTCCGAGGTACTTCCTTTATCCGTGTGATACAGTCCTGTGTAGTATCTCTGATTTTAATTTGCAGTGTTACATCTTCATTGTCAAATTACTTCCTGAATGTTATATAATGTTATTTACTTAATAAATAAAGTGACTTGTCACCACAGTGAAATGAAATAAAAAAATCTGGTACTTTACTTGTTGTGGGAAATTTTCACCAGAGGGTCTTTCTTTGTATATTAACTGCAAACCTGATGCGTATACTGGGGATGTAACCAAGTACATTATTTGGATTGAACAGATAGTGTATCCTAAAAAACTGCAGGTATGAACAGTGGGCACCAACCCCCCCCCCAATATGGTAAAAGGGTGAAGTGTAGTTAAATTCTATATCCTATCACAAGTAGAAATTCCTGTTTTTCTTACTTTGTGGACTGAGAATCGCACATCAAGTTACGGTTCCATGTCTAACCAGTGGCGTCCATGACCCATTTCTCCTATGAGGGGCGAGGTTCCAGGTTATGACGTTCACTGTGCAACTGAGTTCCTCCTGAAGTGGGTTTATTTCATGTGTAGTCGAGCGCTAATTAATTTATTCACCGAAAACAAAAGGGATGAATTTGGTGTCCATACGTGAATGAACTTGAAGATGAATTTGGTGTTCCATACGGATTCATTCCTGTTCGTTACTAATAAAAGTCGTTCTCTCACTGCCTTTATAACAATGGTTCATGAATTTATAACCAATTTCTAGGAAAATAAGCCGGACTACTTTGAAATTTGGGGATGTCATACTTTATGGTACTAGTCTTAGAGAATGACCCCAATATTTCAAGTGTGTTATGCTATTTTGCAGTATTCATTGAAGGTTTCTCTTGATCTGTTTACCTGTTGATGACCTGCTGCAGGGACTTAATTACAGATTTAATTAAACAGTTTCAACACGGATAATAATTGCATTTTCCTGATTGTTCATGCCAGGCCTCCCAGGCGAGCCCATCTTCCTTTGTGCAGTATGTGCTTCTGATCGTGGCCCGACTCAGTCTCCTCACCCTGTGCGGCTGGATTCTCTGCTGGACGCTCGTCAACCTCTTCAAGACCCATTCAGTGCTAAACCTGCTCTTCTTGGGCTACCCGTAAGATCATACGAATTCCTTTGAGCTCCATTATGTTAAAGAACAAAGGAAATGTATTCCTGGCGGCAAGACGCAATTACAATAGATTGGGGCCTGTGAAAAAATAACTGAGGTATTTTCCGTTGGGGGTAATTACTCTCTACAAATGAAAAGTTTTTAACCTGAGGCCTGGCGGTGTGTATGTTAGACAAGCCAAGGTTCGGGGGACTTTCCATGTTCAGGGACATTCAGAACGATGACTCATGATGCAGTTTCCAGACAGATTACTGGAGAATGCAGTAAAATAGAATATTTGCTTTAACAGGAAAGTACTGTTTTTAAAGTGTCATACACCAGTATTATCAAAGGGAAGAGGTCCACCCATGCTTATCATGCTTATCGAATGTTCACCCAGCTTTTTTATTTTGTAGGGAATAAGCAAATCACATATGTCCTTTTTTTTTTTTTGCGAAGCACCTGAACCAACTGGGTGCTGCAGTGTGGCTACGTTCTGCTCTGTATGTGAGTGTGTTCACTGCTTACATGAGTGTGTGTGTGTGAGTGTGTTCACTGCTTGTGTGTGCACGTGTGCTCACTTTAGAAGTTAAAGGCAGAGCCGTAATTCCCTTTGTGGGATTAATACAGTATGTGAAATAAAAATAAAAAATCTTTAGTAGGTCCCTGATTTCGAGACTTAAAGCTTGTACGTTTTTTTTTTTGTTTGTTTTGTTTTCCCATCTTTAGTCTATTGGGTAACACGTAACACAGTATAAGGGCAAAGTTCAAACTTTTACAAATAATGCAAATGTGATAAGTGTAAGGTACGTGTTAAACTGCTGTCTCAGCAGGAACTGTGTGTGTCATTAAATACACAGAGCAGACTTGTGCTTGGTGATAACAGGGTTCACATTAATGAAGTAGGAGCAGCTTCAGCTATAATAAGACAGAGTGCATAACACTATAATGCCACACAAGCCGTACATTTATAATATGCAGCTGATATCAGTGAGTGGTAACATAAATTAGTGGTGACTACGTTTCCTTCTTCAGGATATTTGTAGGATAAACAGTTTGCCACCTAGCTGGTATCACTTGTCCGTAAGAATGTTATATAGTCTGTCTATATAGCCGTCAACCGAGTTGTCACATTTTATAAAATTGTGACTTTGATACCGATACCAGGTGTACCGTCTCATTTGAGTTCTAAATAATGGGAGGAAAATGCACTCTTAAACACAGGTTTTTACCGAACAGCCCAAATTCAGATTGTCGTCTTTTCTGAGTCGAGATTTCTGCACGAAACAGATATAGTTGCTTACAAACGTATTAATACCCCTTGAACTTTTCCGCATTTTGTCACATGATAAAAAGAAACGGAAATGTGTGTTAATGAGATTTTATGTGATAGACCATGTTTGTATAATTGTGAAGTGGAAGGAAAATGATGCATGGTCGTCACGTAGTTTTATAAATAAAAATATGAAAAGTGTGGCATGCGTTCATATTTGTATTTCGAGTCAATACTTTGTAAAACCACTTTTTGCTGCCATTACAGCTTCAGTTCTTTTGGGGTATTTCTCTACCTGCTTTACACATCTAGAGACTGAAATATTTGCCCATTCTTCTATTATATTATTATTATTATTATATTATATTTGTAAACTTCTCCACAACTTTGTCCCTGACCTGTCTGGTGTGTTCCTTGGGCTTCATGATGCTGTTTGTTCACTAATGTTCTCTTTAAAACCTCTGAGGCCTTCACAGAACAGCTGTGTTTATAAATAGATTAGATTACACACAGATGGACTCTATTTACGTATGAGGTGACTTTTGAAGGCAACTGTGGTTGCACTGGATTTTATTTAGGAGTATCAGAGTAAAGGGGGTTGAATACAAATGCACACCACACTTTTCAGATTTTTATTTCTAAACCGTTTTGAAAATCATGTATCGTTTTCCTTATATTTCACAATTATGCACCACTTTGTGTTGGCCTGTCTCATAAAACACCAATAAATACATTTACAATTGTGGTTGTAACGTGACAAAATATGGAAAACCTTAAGGGGTATGAATACTTTTGTGAGCCACTGTAAGTGACAGAATGGAAATGTGGTTTCATTTTATCGGTGACTCTGGCAGGTAATTATTTTCAGTCATCCAGGACCAGGTTTCAGTCAGCTTGAGTGGTAAGAGACACAAATACCAGAACAACAAGCCACAAGATTGACCTTTCAAGCATGTATTTAAAATTCAGGTGGATCTGTTGTATCTTCATGCGTGTTTCTACAAAACCAACAGAGCAAAGTGCCCTAAATCTGCGTTTGTGTCAATAGAAGAATCTGAAAAGTACCTTCTTGCTGTGTCTTTTTGCGGATGTGTTAGCCACCATGCCACCCTCAAAAACAAACTATAAAAGGTTTATTTTTTTTTTATTTTAAAAAATGATTATGGTTAGACCACTTGCCCCAAGTGACCTGAGTTTCCATCCTTTCAATTTGAGCATTGTCTACTGGGAATAATGATTTTAATCCTGATTTTACTGGACCAATCGGGTGGCGCCGTTCTTGTGTAGGATATGCAAATACTCATTATTGGATTATTTTTAAGCAGTTTTCTGTTTGTACTTTCTCTGATGTGAAATCACTTGTTTCAGCTGCATTGTGCTGACCTGTAAGGATTTTGGAGGAAAGTTGCAGTTGTGCGAACATTATTATTCCAAAAACGTATGAAAATGCTAATTGTAGCGGATATATTTATTTAGAGTCAAATGACCCCTAAATTATACTGCCATTAGTCCACAAGTGGATGCAGGAAGTGCGTTCTTTCTGAATTATTTAAAAGGTAGAAATTTTCGCATGTCTATGAATTAAACCTTTTTGAAGTCGATATCATGATGCTCATCAACCATATTTTTTTTCCCACCCCAGTTTCGGTGTATATGTCCCACTGTGCTGCTTTCACCAAGAAGGACGAACTCAGCAAGCAACGACAGACTGCTCATTTTCAGAGCAGGAAGGGACAGACAGCTCTCTGCAGCGACCCAAGGACTTCTTAGCGCTTGTGCGCGAGAATCTACGGGAGCAGTTCTTCAGCCCCACCCATGTTCCTGCCCACACGTGCCCGCCCTCTCCTGAACTCATACGCAGTGAGGTAGAGGAGCTTAAGAGTGACTTTAACCGTCGTATTAAAGAGGTGCTCTTCAATTCGCTCTTCAGTGCCTACTATGTGGCCTTCTTACCGCTCTGTTTCGTCCAGGTGAGTATAAAGACGACACTTTAGATAGACGAGCGTCAGTTTCTTTTTTTAAAGTGTGGAGTATAAATCTGTATTGCATGCGTGTTTATCTCCGTTCCTAGAAAACACAGTACTACGACATGCGTTGGTCATGTGAGCACTTGATCATGGTGTGGATCAACGCATTTGTAATGCTGATGAGTCAGTTGCTTCCTCCCAGCTACTGCGACCTGCTGCACCGCTCGGCTGCACATCTGGGTCGCTGGCAGCGACTTGAGCACGGCTCCTACAGCAACGCACCCCAACACACGTGAGTCATGTGTACAGTTGGTGACTGAGGTGATATAGCCTGATTGGCTAACTTGATTCTGAACTAAGAAATTCTCTTCAACATATTACAGTTGCAATACCACTAATATTTACTTAGGACGTCTGATATTTAATGTTTTTAACATATCAGTTACAAACAACCCCTGCCAAGCCCCTTTGGTCTGGGACATGTCCTCAAGATCAACATAATCACACCCCTTATTTTTTTTCCCATTGTTTTTATTTTGATGAAATATAATGTTTTGTAACTATATGGTACCTTTTTAACTATTTTGCATAATTATGCTAACAATCAACGCTGTGGCTTCACATAAGGATCTGTTGTCATCTGTGGTCTCACTTAGTTCTAATCCTCAGCTGCTTCTCAACCAGTTTACTTATTTCAACCAAATCCATCATACTATTGTGCACCTCCTATTTTATTTTTGTATTTAATCTCATTTCTAAATTTTTTTTTTTTTCCTAATTAGAATGTGTGGCTGTTGGCGTAGTGGTTAGGGTGCTGGGCTCATGATCGGGAGGTCATAGATTCGAATCCCTGTTATACCCCCACTGTGCTAAGACCCCTGGGCAAGGTCTTAACCCCAGATGTGTCTCTGTCCACCCAGCAGTATAAATGGGTACCAGTCAATGTACCGGGAGGGTAACCTGCGATGCCTCAGGAGGAGGTGAACTCACACTAAGGAAACCGGGGATAAGCTCCGGCCTGATGAGCCAGTAGGCTCGGTGTTAAAACCTTTATATAGTAAAACATGGATTCGGCACTGTCTGTATAGTAGTGGCTGTATAGAGTCTGTATAACGTAATGCCGTATAACGTTGTGCACCTCATATTTAACTCTGCCACAAGATTTTATTTTTACCCGTGTTGGTTTGGTTGTTTCTGAGCAATATAACTTTTTTTCTACAGTTGGTTATGGTATAAGTCACAAGCCATTCAATTTTGGAGGTGATCTCTGAATGCAATCAAATTTGGGGTTTGGGGGGGGATTGACTACAGTCAATAAATGAAAAGAATGTCTGAATGAAAGTTCATCAGATGCCCACTAGAGGGAGACATTCAAATATAATAGCCAAGCGTTATAAACTTTATGAACCAAGTTATAAGCAAACCCTCAGGTTAATCAATGCACTTGTCCCCATAATCCATTTGTGCCCGGCGAAGATGCCTTGCATTTGTTTTGTATTAAATAAATCGTTTAGATTCCCATATCAAAACATGCACTTTGTTGTAACTCCACCAGGGTATTGATATTGTTAAACTTTCACAGAATCTTCAGAACATGATGCTATTGTGCACGTCCTAATTTTTTCTATTAAATCCATTTTTTTTTTTTAAATATTAACATTCCTTCATGGTTGTGGAAATAAGCAGTGCAAGCATCAAGTCTTCCTTGCCAAAACTCACATGTTGTTACTTTGTTAAAGGGTTTACACCAGCAGTTGAAACACTAATTGGTCTCCCTTTATGTTTGGGGTTGGATGCTGTTTTGAGGTAAATTTTTTGTTATATAATAAAGCATGCATTTTTCCATGATCACATACTTTTTGTTTGTTTATCAGGTGGTCGGAGAACACAATCTGGCCACAGGGTGTACTAGTGCGACACAGTCGGTGTCTATACAAAGCCGTGGGGCCTTATAACGTGGCTCTACCCTCTGATGTCTCGCACGCCAGATTTTATGTGAGTATCCTTTCTTTTTTAGTCAAGATTATATAATACATC
Source organism: Neosilurus mollespiculum (assembly GCA_030014195.1). Lineage (NCBI taxonomy): Eukaryota > Metazoa > Chordata > Actinopteri > Siluriformes > Plotosidae > Neosilurus > Neosilurus mollespiculum. The sequence goes on along the minus strand of JAQMYF010000009.1, from coordinate 17,886,973 downwards.
ATTTCCATCAGATAGAGGATTTTCCCCAAACAGTTAAATAAATTGTTAGGTTTATTGGGAGTTAATTATTTGCAGCAGGTTTCATGCTCATCATATGCGCACACACTTCCATGCATAGCGTCCATCCTTATGGACAATCAATTTATTTATTTTTTTAACATCACAGTAAAATAGTATAAAGATAAATAAATAAAAATATCAGGAGAAGTTAATTAAAAAAAATTAACTTATCATGATAAAAGGTTTTAGTGTGAATTTGTTTTGATGACGCCATCGATGATGTAATGCCACGTTATGACGTACAAGTTTTGATATTGTCTGGCAAAAATAAATAAATTAATTACATACTTACTGAATATGGCCCATAGAATTCTGTTTACACTGTTAAAAAAACTGTATTTTATTTTATGGCTTGAAACAAGTAACAGTTTGGAGGAGAAGTTGGAGTAGAAGAGGTTACCATCACTCAGACTTCATTCCCATTACCACGGTTATATACCGCTAGTGAAATATCACCACAGGGCTCCCACGTGTACACGGATGGACAGATGGACACAACACAAAAAAATCAGATCGGTGCTATACCAGTTTCTCTTTAAGTACGGTGTATATATGCTATAAAATCTAATATATAAATCGCCTTAAAATCACTTGAGAGCATTACTTTAAATCAACATAGCAAATTAAACAAAACTAAAGGAGATTACTGGAATTGGGTTAAGAATTGTGCAATGCAGGGGTGTCCAGTTTAATCCACAGAGGGTCGGGGTGACTGTAGGTTTTCATTCCAACCAGGCAGGATACACTCCATTCACCTGTTAAAATCAACTGATCTTCTCTTTCAATAAACTCCCAGAAGTGGCTCCTGCTTGGTTTGAATGGATACCTGCACGCACCCCAACTCTTCGCAGATAAGATTCTACACCCCTGATCCAATGCATTGTTAAAACATGGAGGTAGTGCTGAACTGTAGCTTTGTGGAAGAAATGGTATAAGAACTCATCGTGACTGACCATGATCAGAGTTCAACTTAAATACTTAAAGGGCAAATTGGATAAATGTATATATGAAACCACCCCAATATGGCAAGGATATAAAATTTGGGCTCAAATAGTGAGACTTATTTAGGGAGCATGAGGAATCACATGTTTAACCATGAACTGGCCACTGAGCTCTGAATTTAACTCTATGGAAAGGGGTGTGCCCATTTTTTAGCAATCTCATATTGGGGGTGAGGAATTAATGCAACAAACGTTTTAACATTGCAGAATATACACTCACCGGCCACTTTATTAGGTACACCATGCTAGTAACGGGTTGGACCCCCTTTTGCCTTCAGAGCTGCCTCAATTCTTCGTGGCATAGATTCAACAAGGTGCTGGAAGCATTCCTCAGAGAGTTTGGTCCATATTGACATG
>JAQMYF010000009.1:17840893-17852495 GCA_030014195.1 Neosilurus mollespiculum | reverse complement strand
CGCAAAACTTTCTCAGGATCTCGCAAAACTTTCTCAGGAACTCGCAAAACTTTCTCAGGATCTCGCAAAACTTTCTCAGGAACTCGCAAAACTTTCTCAGGATCCCACAAAATTTCTCAGGATCTCGCAAAACTTTCTCAGGATCTCGCAAAACTTTCTCAGGATCCTGCAAAACTTTTTTTTTTTCCTCTATGTCCAGGGCTTTGTACTTTCAGTGCTTTAATCTCACAAAACTTTTTCAGGCTCTTACAAAAATGTCTTTTTTTGTTTTCCATGTCCTTAGTACAAGTTTCAACATAGTGAATATTAATAAATAGAGGAAAATCCTGACCACATGAGATTATGGTACCGGATTTAATTTTAATGATTGCTTGCGTTTACAGTTTAAAAATGATCTGCATTGTAAACTAGCTGTAAAAAAGTTCTTGAATTTTTAATATTGCACTTTGTTTTGCTTAGCTTAAAACTTCAAACTATTCGTTTAAATTGTCAAGTCAAAAAAGTAGTTTGACCAAAACCACAAAGGATATTTTCCATATTTTATGGTGAAACATTCGGTGCCTTTGTGGTTAGCACGTCCGCCTCACAGCAAGAAGGTACTGGCTCAGCGAGGGCGTTTCTATGTGGAGTTTGCATGGTGAGCTGTTCAGGGTGAACCGCGCCTTCACCCAGAGTTGGCTGAGAGCTACAGCCTCCCCACAACGCTCCTAGGATTAAATAGTTTGTGAAGTGAGTGAGTGACGGTTAAAGATTCCTGGATGGCATTCATAACCTGGTCAATTCAATATCATTTTAGTGATCTGGAACTGATGGAATTGATTATATAGTTGTTAAAAGCACATTAGAGGATAAGCAGTATAATACTATGTTTATACTGTAAAATTATCATCCGTTAAAAGACACGATTGTATTACACTTTCAATTAAAAAAGCCAAAGCCTGAAGATCACAGGAATGACTGAAATGTAATAAATGTTCTAATCCCTATGATCACAGAATGAACTGCATACTGCAGAGACATGTGCAGTTTTGGACACATCGTTCCAAGGGAAGGGAGTGTGGGGCGGTTAACCAGGGGTGTGTGTTGGAGGTTAATGAGGCCCCTGGTGGGAAAGGCACATTCATGTCATGGGACTCCCCCTGGACTGACGGGGTTTTCCCAGCTACTTGTACATTTCAAATAATGTTTTCACATGTTATTTCCATTTGAGAGCAGTGAAATACTTGTGTTCTTTTTCCAGATCGGCAGACAGGGTTTTCCTCCGATTGTGTGCACAGGACTTCTGGTGTCGAAGTTTAATGATGTTGACCTCTGTTTCCAACCTGTTAATATGCACGGGTTAGCGTGGGTTCACGCCGTATTTCTGTGCGCACGCACTTTTAAGAAACTCTTCCATTTTTACGTTTGTTCCTTTCTGGTTTCTCACAACCTTCAGAACATGCTTTTCAACATTTATTCCATGGTCTGGCAAGCTGTTCAGGGTTTATCCCCCCTTTGCCCAGAGTTGGCTGAGATAGGCGCCAGCTTCCCCATGCCCCAAATAAGGATTAAGCGGCTTAGAAAATGAATGAATGAATGTTGATTGTAATCATAGTTCTTCTATTGTGAAGGATTTGTATTAAACCAAACGAGTGCTAAATTGGATTTGTTCCTCAGTGCAGTCGCTTCTAACCCAGCATGACAATGAACAGGCGCTTGTGTCGACATGCCACCTAAACCCTTTGTGAATAAATTCAACTCACAGAGCCATAAATCTCAGCTGTATCCACCATGTTTGTTTTGGCACATTGTACGATCTTCTTTGTCCCTTCTAAAGCTAATAAGTCCACTAACATTAGTTAAATCATTTTTAAATAATATGCTATCTTTAAAACTGTGTAACATAAAGATGAGGCACATAACACAGTACCATGGGAAAATGCTGTTCCAAATGATTTGATCACTAAGATAAAAGCATACGTGCCCAGCCTTATGTCTACAGAAATTATGATATAGAAAAGAATCAACTCCCCCTTTCGAAATATTCACATTTTGTTGCTTTGCAGCCTGAAAAAAACCCCCAAACAAACAAAAAAACTCTTTTCAGCTGTATTTACTCAATGCAAATTATAACAGCCAAGTAAAATATATAATAGCTTCAATATATATTAAACCATCAAAAACAGCATCTCTGAGATGGGTCAAGGCTCAACCGCCTCAAAAAAAAAAAAATACTTGTAAACCCAATCAAGTGCAACTAAGCACCTTCTTTATTGAACACCAAGCTAAATGGCTTCCACTTGTTACGAACTGTAATCATTCTAATTAGGTCAGCATCAAGACAGGAATTGTTAGAGCGTTCCGGTGCTTGGAAGTGTAACTTCCTTTAAAAATCCTTTAATTGACCTTTAAAATCCTCTAAAAGTTTTAGTTATTGTTCTTTTCTTCTTGTTACTTTGATAGTTTATTCTTTACATTTTGGACGTACTAAGCATTTTACTACATATTGTACTGTGTACAATTTGTATGTGACAAATAAAAATTTGAATTTGAAGTTAAAGCAAACGATTAACTATGGGTGGCAAGGCACTGTCAAAAGATCTCAGCGAGTTCTGAACAGGCACAAGTCATCAGCTTGATATGCAAAGATTGCAAATCCTAATCCTTGGAGCACAGTGATGTCCACTATCAAGAAATGGAACTACTAGGACCCTTCCCAGATCAGACTGCCCCTTCAAACTGGATGGAGGAGTGAAGGGAAATCTGGTCAGAGAGGATACCATGAGTCCCATGGCAACTGGGATGCAGTTTTTGGCCATTTTTGGCAAAGAGTTGTCACTGTGTGCGCATGTGACAACCATATGCTTCACAGTGCACAAATGCTCTACAAATGTAACTTGTATAGGAGAGTTGCAAAAAAAACAAAAACAAAAAAAAAACACCCAGGTCTCAATTAAGACAAAATGCCCCCTGAAGATGGAAAGGGTGTTATGGTCAGATAAGACCAAACTGTTTGTCCTCGTCACCAAATAGTACGTTTTGCGGAAAGTCAGTACAGCGTACTATCCAAAGAATACCATACGTGCAGTAAAGCATGGGGGTGGTAGCATCCTGTTGTTGGGGTGTTTCTGTGCAGCAGGGCCTGGGTCACTGGTTAAGATAGAAGGAAAATGAATGGGGGGCAAATACCATCAAATTCTTAAGGAAATCCTGCTGCCCTCTGCCAGAAAGAGGACAGGAGGACATTTCACCTTTCAATATGACCATTACCCAAAGCAGACGTGAAGTGTTGGACAATGGTAAAAAGAGAGCCTTAATTTTGATGGTAAATACATGCACGGCAAAACAGTTGGCTAATCTCCTACTGCTGTATGTACAGCTGACTGCATCAGAGGGAAAAAAGAAACTGCCTTGATAATTCACAAGTAGTTATGAGTAATTAAAATGTTTTTATTCTTTTAAGGCCTGTGCTTTTAGTTGCATTTTACACATCAAACACCACAACACTTGCGCACAAAGTATACTCACCCACATGTGCACCTCCAGCTGAGTTTTGATCTGTTGGCCGCGTTAATGATTGCAGAGGAACCTTGGGAATGAGTGTACGGAACAGTAACAGCACTTTAGCTTAGTGTCTAACAATCCCTGAGGTCTTCGAGTTCAAACCGTGCAGTGTCCGTGTCGATCACATTTATTATTTATAAATATGTGAGTATTTAACATGATGTTCATACTGCACAGGGTTTTGGAGCCTCAAAGTAACATCAGTGAGATCATTAAGCTGAGCTCAGCCAATTTGGTCCCAATACACAATCATGCTTCATTCACTTAAATCATTAATACTGTGGGTGTATGTGTGATCCAACCTGTGGTGGCGACCTGTTGACATAAAAACAATTCTCTTAGCCCAGCCGCCACATGTCATTAACCCTCACTTCGCTGTTTCTTCCTCAGTTTCCAGGTTAATGCTCAAAACGTGAGTTTCTAAAATGAACTGCAGCTTGAATATTCAGAAGGGAGGCTGCCGCCCATCTCAGCCGACGCTGACAGCTATGCAGCCTACTCTTGACGAAAATCAGCAATGGTTCTTTTACACAACACCATAGACAGTGAGAGACAAGGCCTGCATTCGATAACCCAGTTGCAGTGCAGTGACAACCCATTGATAGTGGGGCTTGAACCTCCGACCTTGGGATCAGTAATCCAGCACCCTACCACCGGGCCACCACTGCCCTGAAAGGAGGATGCGAGGAGTAGTAATGCATTAAGAGTAGCACAGTGTTTTTACAAGTCTACTAATGCTTACCTAAAGTTATACTACTAGCAAAACGCATTGCCTGCTGGATGCAGGGGTGGATTTGGATATGGGAGACATGGGTGGCCACCCAGCAGCCATTTTATTTCATTTTCTAAGCTCCTTAATCCTAATTAGGGTTGCAGTGAGGCTGGCGCCCATCTCAGCCGACTTTTGGCGAAGGCAAGGTACACTCATAACATTGCAGGGCCAACTGTGCATGTCTTTGGACTGTCAGAGGAAACCAGAGTACCCGGAGAAAACCCTTGCAAGCACAGGGAGAACAAGCAAACTCCACACAGAAACGCTCCGAGCTCGGGATTCGCACCAGGGACCTTCTTGCTATTAGCAGAATGTGCTAAAAACTGTGCTACCGCACTACCCCGTCAGATACTTACTTTAGGAAAAAGAAGAAAGAAGAATAGGAGAAACAAGCAAAAGACAAGGGCATGTAACTGTATAATCTCTTTATGGTTTTAATATACATGTGAAGACACAGGCGGTAACTGTCACGTTTGTTTACCGATGTAGCTGATGTTGCTTGTTCTTACCACAGAGTTTGATATAGAGCTCAGTGATGACAGTAGGCTATTCCACCTTCCATCCAATCAGCAAGTAGCATTGGATATAATTACGCAACCATGTCTACAACAAAACTACAGCAGAATCTCGTTAATATGCGCTTCTTTTAAGTGCGTTTCCACTGAATATGTGTCCACCCCTTGGACCCGAAATTTGTAACATGGGGATGACCAAAAAACGCATTTTTTTGTAATTTTTCACTGAAATTGAGCATATTAGAGCAATATGACGCCATTCTGCTTTGATCCATGGCAGCATTCACGCCTGTACACAAGCACATTCACACTCGCATATCAGCTCCATCACCAGAATACACAGCACTCCACACCACCTTTGATCTCAGCTACGTGTATTTTAATAAGTTTGCCACCTATTGTCCTGTTTTAAGCCTTTTTCTCCACACGTGAGCATCTTCTTCATACGTAACCATATTTACGCATTTAAAAATAAAAATACTCACATGCTAAAATGCAGACTCACTTAATTTGCGTTGAGGTGCATTGGGCCCCAACATGCACATATTAATGAGACTCTCCTGTATTACAATTTAACACGTTATTTGTTAATTCTCATTGAGGTGACCCCATAAGGGGGTTCTGTAATTGTGATAACTGAAAGGCATCAATGTTAACTGATGTTTAGTTTCTTTTGTAATATATTGAAATTTTTGGGTGTTATATGTCCATAATTAGCCATTGTTTGTCCATATAGACTTAAAACGCCACTGACTGGATGCACAAACTTCCAAAATGTGACAAATTTTCTAAGAAAACTAACAACTGGCTGGAATTTTGTTTTTAATTTGTGTAATACAGGAGGGAGTCAGTGTTTTCACGAGAGATGCAACTGATCTTTGTCCTCTCTGAACCCAAAAGAGTGAAGGTTTTGAATCCAGACACAGCCTGTGGTTGCTTTATTAATAAGATCTGTGGCTCCAGCACAGTTTAGTCCATGAACAATGCAAATGAAATGGAGAACACAGGGTGTGAAGCAGGATTCGAGGTCTAGGAAAAAATTTGAAGAAAAAATAAAAAACAAGGAACATCCGCCCATCTTTGATCTTTTTATACCATCTGTTTACAGTCTTGCTCTATTTCACTCTCTCCAGAATAGAGGTCTCACTACCACTTTACTCACATTTCTCTTCTTTCATGCCTTAAAATGTTTGATGTGATGCAAAGGCATTAAAAGTTCATGCATCCAACACCCAGACCCAACACCAAATGGGCTGTCAGACTTACACTAACAACTTTTCCCCTAAAGATTTGTATTTTTCATTTAAAAAGAAAACTGATACACACTGTAATACACTGTTTAATCAGAAATTAAAAACTAATTTAAATAATAATAATAATAATAATAACAACTGAAAAAAAAAACACAACAGTATTTATGCCTATCAGCAATTCTGTGAAAAATGGGACGTGGCCAGGCAAAAATTATTTCCAGTTATAGTTTCCAAAAAGTTTATGCATAACACAAACAGAAGATTTTCTCTGCCCAAGACCAGATGAACTGCCCTAGCCACCTACACGTGAAGCATGTACCACGGTGGATGAATGCAGATGCCTATCCATAGCCTCCTGAGACCCAAAACTTAATGTTGTGTGTCTTCTTATTTCTTTACACCACTTCTGTCCCTTACCACCCAATAACTATTGAACTTGATCAATGTCTTCAAACAAGAACAAGTTTGGCAAAAGAGTAATACCCAGGGGCCCTCATATGAGGATCTTAGAAGGACACACACAGTATTGTTGGGGGAAAATGTGATGTCCTCACATGAGAACAGTGTGGTCTCAAGAGGTTAGTCCATGGACCTCAATTATGTTGGTAGGTTGTCTGTGTGATTTTTAGGATTGATTTTCGGTTTTAACGCATGTTCTTATTACATGTACCTCTAGAAAGGTCGGGCATGTAGGAGGATTAGAGGAAACAGTTTTTCCAGATTTCCTAAAATATTTTAAACCCAGAAATGCATGAAAGGGTATAACTTGCTGTAAAATGATCAATAATTGGATAGTTTCATCTTTTCCCAAAGCAAATCAGTAAAATGTTTCAGGAAAAAATGTCTTTTTATCTGTAAGTCATGTTAATGAATCAGACGTAACGTCCGTCACATAGAATTTTTCACAACCCTGAAGCCAGTGCCGCTAAGTGCCTCACTTCATGTTTTCTACTGCAGGTGGTATATTAGCAAGTCTACTCCCTCTATATACCTCGAGTTCACAATCAGGTGTCGCTGTTGGTTTTCAGACAATTTTGAAATAAAGTTTGGTGAAATTTTCAGGCACCTTTTGCTTGTAACGTCAGTCATGGTGGAATTGCCCCTACAGTACAATACAAATTATACATTTTAGCTGGGTCTGACCAGTGTTTACAAATATACTGAATAAACAGGCCCGGTGATGGTCTGGTGAGCTCTTCAGGGTGTACCCCACCTTCGCCTAGATTCGGCTGGGATGAGCTCCAGTCTTCCCGTGACTCTAATAATGGATAAAGTGAGCCTTCTAGCACTCCTGGAGGGATTCTCCCGGGATTCCCCACAGTTCTATCGTCACAGCCCTATTGATGACTTCCACATCTGGAAAACAGGTTCCCTTAATGACCCCCTTGAGGTTGTCTGGAGGCAGGTAAGGTGAGTAGGGAGGTTGTTCCGGTACAGTGATATTCTTCTCAGCCAGGAACTGCCGGATGTTCAGGGCGTTGTAAGCCAGTGCATTGTCGTGGTGAAGCAGCCACAGCTTGTCCTGCCACAACTCTTGCCTCTTCGTGTGCACTAACAAAGCAGACACTGCAGGATCTCTTTGTAGACGTGCTGGTTGATCATCTGGCCCTGTGGCAAGAACTCAATGACGATCCCCCTCACATCGAAGAACATGATCAACATGAGTTTGACTTTGGATTATGAGTGTCTTGCTCTCTACCGCCTCTGCGACCCCGGACTCTTCCACTGAAGGCTTTGGCACTTGGCCTCCAGGTCATAATCAAAGATGATCCATGATCCATGACCCATCACTGGTGATGACTCTACTCAGCAGGTCTGGTTCAGTTTTGAGATGCTCGAGAACGTCCTGGATGCCCAAGCTGGAACAGAAGCTTCAGGTTGGTTCACTGGTCTTTGAACATCGCTTGACGGGGCTAAACTTGAGGAGCTGTTAACAAAAGCATGTGAAAAAACATACAATGGCTGCAGAGAACGGAGATCACAGGTATATTATGTCACACGGTGGCTCAAACCACTAATCCCTCGTCCACTCATAGCTCACACAGCACACTCAGTCCTGTGTTGGAGGAAAATGTGAGGCTATCTTTTAAAAAGTTGAATTTGCACTAAAGGTGGACCCTTCCAACAGGATCCTAAGCACTGTAGCAAATTCACCAAGGAAGGGTTCTGAAAGAAGGAATGGAAGGTTATGGAGTAGCTTAGATTTGAACCCCAATGAAATGTTGTGGGGGGATTTGTAAAGTGCATTACATGCAAGAAAACCCTCAAACATTTTGCAAGCGAACAATGACTGATCAAACATTTCAGCAAGCCATTGCTAGAGACTGGTGGACCATTATGTAAAACATCTCCAGGAAGTTATTTCTTCTAGCATGAACAATACTAACTGCTGAGTCCAAGAGTGTATTTACTTTCTCTCTCCACAGAATACTCATATATCTACTGATATTTTTGTTAAATTAATGATTGAAAATGTAACGTAATTCAGATAATATAATTAACATAACATAACATACCATACCATACCATACCATACCATAACATAACATAGGTGGCACGGTGGCGTAGTGGTTAGCACGTCCGCCTCACAGCGAGAAGGCCTGGGTTCGATTCCCAGCTCGGGGCGTTTCTGTGTGGAGTTTGCATGTTCTCCCCGTGCTTGCGTGGGTTTCCTCCAGGTACTCCGGCTTCCTCCCAGTCCAAAAACATGCACGGCAGGCTGATTGGCTGTGCCAAATCAACCCTAGGTGTGAGTGTGAGTGTGAATGGTTGTGTGAGCGTTAGCCCTCTAATGGCCTGGCAAGCTGTACAGGGTGTACCCCACCCTCGCCCGGAGTCGGCTGAGATGTGTGCCAGCCTTTCCATGACCCTATTTAGGATTAAGTGGATCAGTAAATATAGTTTCAGATCTAGGAAATGTATTAAAGAGGTTTGCTTGTTAATATTTGTCGAAGAAGCATCATTAGCTTCCATGGGATGCGATTATTTATTCCCATGACTAAGGTATCATAAAAGCCTTGGTTTAAGCTTCTATTCTTTTATATGTAATAAAAGCTTGAGATGTTAAACTTGAAGTGAATACAGCTATACATACGGAATCCATGACAAAATCTCAACGTACACAATTTTAACGTACCGATTTTAGATTTTTATCTGAGACTGGGATTTTGTCCCCTTTTTGGAATAAGGGGTTAGGATTTTGTCCTGTCACCACACATATGAGTGAATGCCATTTGTGTCACACTGATATTACTCTATAAATATGTTGTGAAAATTCAGGAAACATAAACAGGGTGCACTTACTCTTCCTTTCACTTTTCAGCATGGCTTTATTATGCTCTGTCTGAGACACACAACTTAAACCCACCATCTTAGACACACGACAAACTCAACATATACAGACATACACAACTGATAAATCATGAAGCATGTCTCTCTCTCTCTCTCTCGCTCTCTCTCTCTCTCTCTCTCTTTCTCCTCCACTGCCCTCAGCTCTTCGGCCTTTCATTGGAACACAGAGCACACTCAGTAACTCAATCCGTTGCAAGCAGGGGTGGATTTAGGTATGGGCAACGAGGTCGCATCTTGCCAGAGGTGGCATGGGGTGCCAGCACAAACAGACACACACAAAACATCTGAATGGTTTTATTTGCGTGATTGTTTTTCTAACCTCATAAGACCCAAAAGTTAATGTTGTATGTCTTCTCATTTCTCCGCACTGCTTCTGTCCCTCACCACCCAGTAACTATTAAACTTGATCAATGTCTTCAAACAAGAAGAAGTTTGGGAAAAGAGTAATACCCAGTGGCTCTCATATGAGGATCTTACAAGGACATACAGACAATATTGTTGGGGAAAAAATATGATGTCCTCATAAGTGGACATTGGGGTCTCAAGAGGCTAAGTCACGGAAACCTATGACTTATGGCTTTATAAGCACATGGCATTCATTTCTTTCAAAAAAAGACCTAGACTGATTTGTCTGAGCACAGTGCAATGAGTGATGGTCCATTCCACACACCTCAGAGTCCCGAAAAGTCAGTGGTGTTTCTGGAAACAGTTAATATGAGGAGACTTTTTTTTGCACAGTAAAGATTTATCTGGTGATTGTGGGTGTAACTCTGTATTGCAGTGCTTGACAGAGGTTTATCGAAGTAATCTCAAGCCCTTGTGGTTATATGAGTTATAGATAAATGACAGTTCTTGAAGAGGTTCCATCAGGGATTGGACATCACTGGTATTCAATATAGGTTTGTGACTTCTATATGCAAAATATGTCTAAACGTAACTTCTTTATGCACCGAAAACCTCCACTAGATTTCATGAATTGTTTAGTGATATTATGCGCTGTATAGGATGATATATATATATATATATATATATATAACTTAGTCTAATCTATATAGTCTAAGACTAAGTTAGAAGAGGTTAATAAGTATGTCAAGAAAATGAATGTATAGTAGTAGTCATGGCTTCACTGCTGACAGAAGGCCCTGAAGGGACATTAAAGGTCCTAAACCCGTTTCCAAATCACTTCCTATCCATGAAGAACATTGTTGTTTTTTAAAAATAAATAAATAAATAAATAAAACGATTGAATAAATGTCACATGCATTTGTTTGAAAATGGCTCATAATCAGAAGCACCTGCTGATATCACCTGTTTCAACCCCCATCATTAATTAATTATGTTATCACACTACTAACCCTGAATTGCCCCATTACAACAAATTGTGGAATATGTTTCAGTCCTGGAGCACAAGAATGGATGTGTATTAAAAAAAAATCTAATGACCAGATAAGATGTGAAATATCTTGGGTTCATAATGTCTGCAATGAAATACATCTCAAAGCAAATTTAGAAATCACTGCCTTTTTATTTACAATTTTCATGTCGTCCCGGTTTCTTATTTGGTTTTGTATATGTTATAGTCAGATTGTGAAACCAGTTTCCGCGACATCCTTAACGTGATGTGAAACCAGCCATTTCACGAAAAGTTTTATGAATTTCGTGAAATGACTGGTTTCACAATCTGACTGTAACTGGTGGATGCACAATGTGATGCACTTGTTACACTCAGTGACATACAAAAGTGTACAAACAGACAAATTGAAAAATGAAAAATGCGTTTCTGTGTGGAGTTTGCATGTTCTCCCCATACTTGTGTGGGTTTCCTCCGGGTACTCCGGTTTCCTCTCACAGTCCAAAGACATGCACGGTAGGCTAATTGACTGTTTCAAATTGCCCCTAGGTGTGAGTGTGAATAGTTGTATGTGTGTCGGCCCTGCAGTGGTCAGGCAAACTGTTCAGGGTGTACCCTGCCTTCACCCAGAGTCGACTGAGATGGATGACAGCTTCCCCACAACCCTAATTAGGATTAAGAGGCTTAGAAAATGAAATGAAAGAATGAAAAAAAACCCAGATATATATATATATATATATATATATTCATTCATTCATTCATTTTCTGAACCGCTTAATCCTAATTAGGGTCGCGGGGAGGCTGGCGCCCATCTCAG
>JAQMYF010000009.1:17792798-17809840 GCA_030014195.1 Neosilurus mollespiculum | reverse complement strand
TATGTATACACACACACACTAGTGTGCAGTGAAGATTATACACCACCACTTTTGTTTAAAAGGGCTCCTAATAAAAAGAAGTAAAAAATTACTTCACTATTATTGGTGAAAATGTATTGAACAATGCTACTGTAGGCAACGAGAACCAAAAAAATCAATCCGACAAGTATATTGAGGTAAAAGTATGGCTAATAAACAAAAACATTGTAAACACCAATTTTTCAGAAAGTGTTGCAAATTGTATTTTTTTGACTTTTGCGCAGCATGAATGAACTTCAAACCAAATGGAATGGTTCAGCGAGTGAAGAAATTAAAAAATACAGTAGTGTGCAGTGATGATCATACACTTAACAATATATAGTAATAACAAAAATAACAGTCTCTTTTTAGAGAAAAATAAGTCAATATTTATTGTGACCGCTCTTTACTTTGATTACAGCATTTAACCTTTCAGGCATCGTGTTCACGGATTTTTTAATTCCTTCACTCGCTAAACCATTCCATATGGTTTGAAGTTCATTCTAGTTATGCAAAAGTAAAAAAAAAATAATAATAATTTGCAACACCTTTTAATTTTTCTGAAAAATTGGTATTTTCAGTGGGGCCGTTTTTTGCCGTACTTTTACCTCAATATATTTGTCGGAATATTTTTTTTTGTTTCTCACTGCCTACAATACATTTTCACCCAAAAATTATACAGAAGTGTTTTTTTTAACTTCTTTTTAATAGGAGCCCTTTTAGAAAAAAGTGGTGGTGTATAATCTTCACTGCACACTACTGTAAAAAGGAACTACCAAAAACTGACGAATTTCTTTTTTTCCAGGGTAGGGGTTATCTTTTGTATTGTTTTACAGGTGGGGGGGGGTGTTATGCAGCTAGGAGAAAGGGGTGTGTCACCGAATGACTGTGTTTGGAACTAACCCGTGTTTATCTCTCGCCTGATATGAAGAGGTCACTAGGTTTCCAAGGTTCTGATGTTTTCCCATATCTTGCATGCTTCAAAGCCTTCAACCACTGGTACAACAACTGGTAGGTAAGCTGTCAAGATTACGTTGGTCTTTTTGCCTACCAATATGGCTGCAGCACCAGTTGACCCCAGTTGTGACGTCATCGTGATCACTTGTATTAGCTTAATGTGCATGTGTTTGTACTGTGGGACGAAACCAGAGTTCTAAGAGGAAACTCACACAGGCACAGCGAGAACTGGCTAGTGGGCTCAAACCCAGGACCTTGTTGCTGTGAGGTGAGAGTGCTGACCACTATACCACCACGCCTCCAAGTTTTAAAATTAACCTGAAAATAAGTCTTCCAACTTTATGAAACAGGATGCAAGAACTATATGTCTCGAAAAGCATATAATAATGAAACACCATTCATTCCCTTACTTGGATATCCAGGGCTTTTTGGAGCTTCTTCATGTTCTCCTTTTTCCGGAAAAGTTCCTGAGTTTTCAGTTTAGCGAGCCTGGGAAACACAACACCTCAATTATTAAACCAAACATCCTCTTATACTCTCTAAGAGCTTTTGAAACAGCGTAGCATAGAATAATGCTGACTTTACCAACCTCTGGTAGTACACCTGTGTTTGTTTAACATCCCATAATGGTTTGTGTTATAATTATGGTTCCTGGATGATTTGAAGTGGTGACTGTATTTTCCATTGATCCACTACAACTAGCAAAACCAGCCTGTGTTGATTCAAGCACTTTTATACTGACATGAATCAATTCGAGCTAGTTGATCCATATGTGGTGGCTCACATCAAAATTTAAAGCCTGAAACTTAAAGTCCGAAAGCCTCCATTGGTTAATATTATTTTATAGAAGTAGAAAATATGGCATATCTGCCCTGCAATGGCCTGGCGAGATGTCCAGGGTGTACCCCGCCCTCACCCAGTCTCAGTCAGCTGAGATGGGTGCCAGCCTTATTAGAAATAACCCTAATTATGAATAAGCAGCTTAGAAAATGAATGAATTAATTTTGAATATCTCAGATGTCAAACCAGAAGGTTGAAAAAAGAAACCTGCAATTAACATAGATTTTGCTGTTGGCCCAGGAACAGCAATCCTGGTTGTATGACAGGGCGCTTGATTATGTGAGTTTTCCCAGCTAGCTAAATTATTACAGTTTTATACTATACATATATATATACTTAAATATTTATATTTAGCTAACTATTTATTATATAGTATATATTATTATAGCTCTAAATTATACCGACTCAAACTTCCACTGCAACACTCAAATTCAAAGGTCAAGCATTTACAAGTCAAAGATTTACTTTTAAACAAAATGATTCAAGTCTAACAGACAGTTTTAATCACATTATCCATTCATTCATTCATTCATTTTCTAAGATGCTTAATCCTAATTAGGGTCGCGAGGAGGCTGGCGCACATCTCAGCCGACTCTGGGCGAGGGTGGGGTACACCCTGGACAGCTCGCCAGGCAATCACAGGGCAGCACATATACAACCATTCACACCCACTCTCACACCCAAGGAAGATTTTGAACAGCCAATTAGCCTACTGTGCATGTTTTTGGACTGTGGTTGGAAACCGGTGTACCCGGAAGAACCCCCGTAAGCACAGATGCAAACTACACAGAGAAACGCCCCGAGCCCAGGAATTGAACCCAGGACCTTCTCGCTGTGAGGGGAACATGCTAACCACTGCACCGCCGTGCTGCCTAGACATTAACCAAAAAAATCTAATCAAGATTAATGAGCGCTCCTTTCGGATTCGTGAATGATGAAAGACCTGGTGTCATGGTTTGGCCTGCATCATTTGCAGAGTGAATTCCGCGTGTGTACTGTCTGCTGCTGTTTCCAGGCCAAACCATGACACCCGGTCTTTCCCAGTGGTCTCGTTCCTGAACATTAGCATGTGCATAACACTCTCCTTGACTACGCCAAACTTGCACTCTACCATTAGTAACACTCAGCTTGAAACGGGATTCATCAGAAAACAGGACCAGGTGTGCTCTTGCCCATAGTGGACGCACGTGTTAACAAGCAGGAGTCAGCAACAGTCTATGATTCAGATATTGGTCGGGCAAACCATCTCCACTTAACCAACTGTGGACCGTTTGATTCCTGATTCAGTTCTGATAATGACCTCTGGTCTCTGGAGGTGTAACTGTAGCTGAAGGGATGCGATTGCGAAGGTGTTGAAGATGAATATGTTGGTCCTGTTGTGGGGTGCTGACATGTGGCTTGGGGACATATGGTCTGCATCATTATACCTTCTCCACAGCCCTGGAGTCATGGATACAATGACACATAGCATTCTTATGACTTCTTATAACATTCTGCAAACAAGTATCCCAATGGCTGCTTCTCGATCATTTTGACGTAATTATACCATGATCGGATGTTGCGTCAAGACAAACCCAAATGGTATTTAACTTGGACAAAGTTGAGGCTATTCATTGAGCAAGTGTCAGCACTGGCCACAGAGTTTTACTCACAAAATTTATCTAATGTGTAATCAAATGGAACCAAGTTCCATCACAGAAAAAAGCAAGAAAATTTAACATTGAGTAACTAGAATTTTATTGTTTTCACCAAGACTGATTTTCTATTGAAAATATTTTTAAGGATGTGTTGGAAGTTTGAGTCAGTGTACTTGTAAAGGCTATTTGAGTTGGGAGAGAATGCAATGATGTTTGAAAACACAGAAAACCATATTTTATACAAAACAGAACATAGAAAACATCAGATGTTGACAGTGAAACTTTTTACTATTTCATGAAAAAAATGAACTCGTTTTGGCCCTGCGATGGTCTGGCGAGCTGTCCAGGGTGTACCTCGCCTTCTCCTACAGTCGGCTGAGATGGGCGCCAGCATCGCCGTGACCCTAATTAGGATTAAGCCGCTTAGAAAATGAATAAATGGATTAACTCGTTTTGAATTTGATGGCAGCAACACTTTGAAAAAAAAGTTAGGGCAACAAAAGGGCTGGAAAAGTAAGTGGTACTTAAAAGAAACAGGTGAAGGAACATTTCACAACTAATTAAGGTAAGTGGCATCAGGTCAGTAACATGACTGGGTAAAAAAGAGCATCTTAGTGAGGCAGACTCGCTCAGAAGTAAAGATGGGCAGAGGTTCAACAGTTTCAGAATAATCTTCCTCGATGTAGTATTGAACATTGCTGAAGATTTAATATCTCATCACCGGCTGTATGTAATATCAAATGAGTCCGAGAATATGGAGAAATCTATTGCATGTTTGTGATATTTGGGCCCTTGGGTGGCACTGCATTAAAAACAGGCATGATTCTTTCATAGAAAGTACTGCATGTGCTCAGGAACACTTCCAGAAATCACAGACAGAGATGGAGACATTTTAATCTGAGTGCTGAAAACAAACCGGATGGTTCGTCCCCTCTTTAGTCTGGACGACGCAATGTCCATGTTTTCCAAAAAAACACAGGAGAGCCACTGATGTCTGTCAACAATAGCTAAGGGTAGTTTCTCGATGGTGAGCCCGGTGTCTCTGCATATCATGTCAGGATATGTGAGAGGTCTCCGCCCTGAGCAAGGAGCAAGGATGGTGTTGGAAATAATCTGGTCTTTTTTTTGTGTTATTTAACTGCCTCCAGCTCTTTGACTGACCTTACTATAAAGAGCACACCACGCCTTTGTTCAGCTAAAAGCTTGGTGGGGTGGTGGTGTTATCCGGCAGCAGTCTGAAGGGACCCGGGCGGTGGAGCTATGTGGTGGTAGGGCATGGTTGAATTATTTTGTATCGATAAAAACATGAGCAGAATTAGTAGATATAGATATCCACTACTAAATCATGACAGAAGATATTTTGTAAAAATGCAAACATTGTCTTCTTTCAGTGTTTTGTAGTGATTTCAGTAACTGTGGTTGATTCTGATTGAGCAAAAGGCGTTTGGTAAATTTCTTTTACGACAGCTGGGCTCCGTCAGATGTTACGACGAATGTCCTTTACGTTCTTTTTGTTGTTGTTTTCCCCATTATTAGTTTATAATAACTTCCATAGGTGTATCAGTAAGGGCAGGATCGAGTGCTCTCTGCAGACAGAGAAGAGTCAGGTAGAGCCAGCAGGTAACATGTTGATGAGTTTCACCGGTGTGTAAATACTGGCACCTATTTATGTGTTTTTAATCCGAATCTAGGAATAATCACAGTAGGGTCCTGCATGGTGAAGGCTCCACACATACAGCTTTAAATGTTAGCATTCGTTGATATGGTGACATTTACTGTGATAGGATATTTATTCAGAACTTCTAATATCAGTGTTTTAGGTAAAACTGTAACTTCCACCTCCTGTGACTGTACCGCTAACCTACATAAAACTGACTTGCTTATCTTCTGTTTGATAGCAGGTCATGATGACATGTTTCTGGAGTGTTCAGAATTATTTTTTGTTTGAACTGCTCTGGTGACTGTGTTACAGCCTTGTTCAGATCAGTTTATACAGTGAACAGTGAACATCACACCAATTCAGAAACTTACCCGTCAGCTAGCTGGATTTGGTGTAGCCGATCTGTCAGCTCCTGTTCCTGGCATCTCTGCGCGTGGTTCATCTTCCTCTGGATTAGCTGCTCGGTCAATTCCTGCATATAGCACCTCTGCTTCAGCAGTCTGGGAGGAGTGACAGGCCGTTGACCAAAGATGTACGAGTCCTGGGACAGTGTTTTGTAATCGCCGATTAAAAAGAATGTGTTATCATCAGAATCACACGAAATAGCGTGCACAATATTTAAGCAATATAGATAGGAACACAGAGCAAACCTTGTTCATGTTAATTGGTTGGGTTTCTGAAGGTTATGTACAGAGTTAGGTTTAAAACAGGGGTGTCCAATGTCAGACCCCAGGGCCAGATGTTATGTATGATGGCCCACCCGCTAATGCGTTGCAATTTTTTTTAACTAAAAGTAGCAGGAAAGTGTGTACACTTGTTGTTTTCTTTTCTTTTCTAGAAGAATATTTAGAGAATGAGAGGGAGGAGAAACCGAAGCTGGTGGTAGCCATCCTGACATCAAATATGCTTTTTAAATCAAACTAAGCATGAAAAAGACTTTGGTTAATTATTGAAAGACTCACTGACAAAAGAAAAAACACATTATTTTTTAAATATTTGATTAATTTATGATTATAATAATTTGTATTGGTGCATTGGTGGCCCAGTGTTTAAGGTGCTGGCTTACTGATCCGAAGGGCGGGGGTTCAAGCCCCACTATTACCAGGTTGTCACTGCTGTCTCCACAAATTACATCCGGATAAATTTACACATTGTGCTCCTGTGTGCCTGTGCCTATATCTATTCCTCTACAATATTAGGACTTAGCAGAGGTAGCACTTTTTCTTCAATCTCATGTTTAATGTAGGTGTTATCTGAAACTGGGTGGAATGTTGGCGTAGTGGTCTGCCTCACAGCAAGAAGGTCCTGGGATTGAGTCCTGGGCTTGGCGTGGGAGTTGGCATGTTCTCCAAGTGCTTGCGTGGGTTTCCTCCAGGTACTCCGGTTTCCTCCCATAGTCCAAAGACATGCACGTTAGGCTAATTGGCTGTTCCAAATTGCTAGGTGCAGGTGTGAATAGTTGTGTGTGTGTGTGTTGGCCCTGAGATAGACTGGTAAACTGTGAGGTGTACCCCACTTCACCCAGAGTCGGCTGTGATAGGCTCCAGTCTCTCCATGACCATAGAAGGATAAAGAGGTTTGAGTTGAGATGAATGAATAAATTACTTCCGGATAAATTGACATATTGTGCTTCTGTGCACTTGTATAGTCCTTGTGGCTGTCCTCAAGCAACTGTTATTGTCACCCTCATGGCTGACCGCCAGGACTGGAACTCCAGGCGTGTGACTCTGCTGAGGCCTCAGTTACTGAGTGAGTACTTCTGTCACATGATTAGCTGATCAGATAACTGCATGAATGTTCAGGTGTGCAGCTGTTCCTAATAAAGTGGAAAGTAAGTGTACATTATATATGTGAATGTGACCAGCCCTTGGCTGTTTTGTATTTGGCTTCCTTTAAAAAAAAAGTTTGGACACCCCTGTCTTACATGTGTCACATTTATTTACATCAAAGCTTGGAGCAAAGGGAAAGCCCCATAACATCAGCAATTTACATGTGTGTGTTTACATTTCTACAACATACCTCGCAATGGGAGGACCTTGTTGACTTCTTCGCTCTTAGTGTTTCAGCAACCCCGAGATTAAATGCTGCTATCTTCTCACTGTCCTGCCGTTTCTGCTCTTGCTTGGCCTTAAAGTATCACAGGACTGGAATTTGTGTTGTGTGACTTTTTTTGAGTGGATATAACTGTAAACCTTATGATTTCTCTAATTATATAAAATTAGAAAAATAGAAGGCCGCACGGTGGTGTAGTGGGTAGCAAGTCCGCCTCAAAGCAAGAAGGTCCTGGGTTCGAGTCCCGGGCTCAAGCGTTTCTGTGTGGAGTTTGCATGTCGTGTCCGTCCATCCCCCTCTCTGTTACCCCCCCACCCCCACAAACCCCTGTACTTGCATGGGTTTCCTCTGGGTACTTCAGTGTCCTCCCACAGTCCAAAGCCATGCACATTAGGCTAATTGTATATAATTGTAATTGTAATAATTTGTCTGTTCCAAATTGCCCCAGGTGTGTGTACGTGTGTGTGTGTGTGTGTGTGTAGGCTCTGCAATGGTCTGGCGAGATGGTCCGGCAAGGGTGTACCCCACCTTCGCCCAGTGTCGGCTGAGATAGGCTTCAGCCTCCTCATGACAAATAGGATTAAGTGGTTCAGCAAACGAGTGAGTGAATAGCTAGAAAAATAGAACCTTTAGCATGAAAATAGGAGCAGTTTGGTGTGTGTGTGTGTGTGTGTGTGTGTGTGTGTGTTTGTAATCGGGTTGTTGATGTGGCTAATCCTCACTTGTTCTCTCTGTAAAAACTGCTCGTCTTTGTGTTTCTGGTTGAGTAACAGCAGTCTCTCCTCTTCCTGGTCCTCTCTGCGTCTCTCCTCTGCCAGATACAGTGACACATTTCGCTGAGCTCGCTGCATACACAGGTAGCACAACTCCTACACACAAACACACACGTGCTGTATGTCACCACATACGCTGACTGTAAAAGCACATTAATTTCACAAGAAATATTTAAAACTTACACAGTCATGGCCTTATAGGCTCTAAACCCAGGGTTGTCCAGAAGAGTCCAGGTCCTTTTCATTTTCATCAATGCTTATAAAATTTATACTACCAATTTATTAACTTTGGACATTATTTATGTATATAATATATGCATATATGTTAAAATTAAATGTCATTAGCACAACAAATATTATTCATTCGTTTATTTTCTAAGCCGCTTAATCGTAATTAGGGTCGCAGCGGGGCTGGCGTCCATCTCAGCCGACTCTGGGCGAAGGTGGGGTACACCCTGAGCAGCTCACCAGGCCATCGTGGGGCCAACACACATACAACCATTCACACTCACTCTCACACCTAGGGGCGATTTGGAACCGCCAATCAGCCTACCGTGCATGCTTTTGGTCTGTGGGAGGAAACCAGATTACCCGAAGGAAACCCATGCAAGCACGGGGAGAGCATGCAAACTCCATACCGAAACACCCCGAGCCCGGGGAATCAAACCCAGGACCTTCTTGCTGTGAGGCGAATGTGCTAACCACTACTCCACCCTGCTGCCTATTATTATATATATATATATTTATTTATTCATGTTCATTGATTTGTATTAAAGGCGTCCAAGGCTGCAACAAGTTTGAGAGCCTCTGCTATAAAGAATAATCTAACCATTTAAGGTCCCTCAAATAGGGACAGTTTTGAATATTTATAAATAAAGTAAAGAAATAAACAAGTCAACTCACCTGCCCAGCTCGGGTGTGGTCAGGGCATGTCAGCCTGGGGTAGGCAGCGTCTTGCTTTATTTCTACTTTTTCAACAGCGTCATCTGGTGGCCGAGAGGCTGTAGCATGTCTAGACATGAACAGGGTTTCTGACAGGTTGTGCAATGTTGTGATATTCTGCATAATTTTATAATTAATTTTAAAAGCATTCAAGGTTTAAGCAGGAAAAATAAGTGTAATTTGGGTACGGAGGGGAAAAAAAGGTCAAAGATGAGTCTGAAAAAGAAAAAAAAATAATAAAGTTATCTGTCTTGAAGACTTTCTCAACTTAAAAAATTAAAGATTGCTGTGAAATGTGGACATGAGACTTCAGTAAACATTCCCAGAAAACAACAACTGATTTCTTGTACTAATATACAGTATATATTAGCGATACCTGTGGAAAATCAACGGTTCAAACAGATTTTTAAATGTTAGTACACGTGGTAATTTTATAGCACGTCTTTAAACGTGATATAGTTATGAGAGGTACAAATGTACGCAAAACTGGAAATAGATACAGACTACCACTTTTTTTATGGGTATGAAACCTGAAGATCTGCAGATATTATCGCTCAGCATGAAACTGGGTATTTGTAGGAAAAATGTTCAAAGTAACAGTTATATTGTGTTGCTATATGGAGTTGTACAGTTTAATGGCGTCTCTCACTGAACGTGCTCCTCTGACTGATCAGTGGGTTGTGAAGAGGGTGCGAGACTACTGTTCAATATTGTCTTTATTTTGGAGAACATTCTTCTCTCCGACACTACCGTCAGAGAGTCCAGCTCCATCCCCACAGTGTTACTGGCCTTGCGAATCAGTCTGTTTGCATCTGCAACCCTTGGCCTGCTGCCCCAGCATGCAACAGCACAGAGGATAGCGCTGGCCACAACAGACGCATAGAACATCCTGAGCAGTGTTCAGCACATGATTAACGGCCTTAGCGGAAGATGACCCAAATGGATTGGTAGCACTAACAGTAACATAGGTCATAGTTAGATCTATTTATTATTGCTCAGCGTTAACGCCAGCTGTTAAGTTATCGTCACATGGCGACCAACATTACGTAGGGACGTGCTTACTGAGAGGAATACTTGCACGTCAGATATGCAAGCAGGATATTATTAAGGCTCTTTAACCTTGCATGTTCTCCCCGTGCTTGCGTGGGTTTTCTCCAGGTATCCTCCCACAGTCCATAAAACATGCACAGTAGGCTAACTGGCTGTTCCAAATCACCCCCAAGGTGTGAGAGTGAGTGTGAATGGTTGTATGTATGTTGGCCCTTCAATGGCCTGGTGAGCTGTTCAGGATGTACCCCGCCCATGGCTGAGATGGGCGCCAGCCTCCCCACGGCCCTAATTACGATCAAGCGGCTTAGAAAATTGAATGACCTGAATAATAAAATTACTTAATATTTCATAATTAATTAATTAATGAGAAATTAAATAGAGTTCTTGACAGGGTTTGAAACTCATAAGAAGCGTATGGATATTCCATGAGTTCCATGAAGCAGACCACACCCCCCCCCCACCCCTTCCGCAGGTGGTAATCTAAATCCATTCAATCAGCACGCTTTGAAAGAACAGCTCACTAAAGGCCAGTATGTAGACTGTCTGCTTCCTACTGTGATATGGACCAGTGCTGAGAGATGGCAGAGTCCTCACCAAGGTTTTGGGTTTCAGAGCTGGTAAAGGTTGTGCTTTTGATGCCGTTCTCAGCTCAGAGATGCAGTTCCCCTTGTAATGCGTTCTCTTAGAATCTGGTAGTAGGTATGCTGATTCTAGATCAGTGTTACTATGACTTTTAAAGAGAGCTTCAATTACACTGGACTTGCAGGGCTCGTGCAGAATCTAGCCCTCGTGAGATATTCAGTACTTAGCAGTGCATTCTCCACAGACCTCGGGCATCTCAATTAATGATGTCAAGTGGTGGCAATAAGAGGGGAAAATTGCGTGGGTCCACTTTTCACAACAGGTCTGGGTCCCGATGGATCACCTTTATCCTCTAATAAAATATTTCTATCCTGGGAGCGGTCTCTTCTTGAAATAACTCTGCCTGCATCCACGGACACGGTGGCTCACTGAATGGTTTTGGTGAAAAAAAGTGCTATAAATCATATGATTTGTGCTTATGGTAACTGGATCTCAGCCAAATTGAAAACCTGTGGAGGATTTTGTACCCACAATCACAATAATTGTTTTAAAAATCTATGCCAGGTTAGTTGAAGCTGTTCTCATGGCTCATCATGGTCCAACGTGACACCAACATCCCCCTCCCCGCTTCACCTGTCAAAGGTTTGTGATCACTTGGCTTTTTTTTTTTTTTTTTCTTTTTTGTACACCTTATTCTAGATTTAGTCCCTGTTTGCTGTCATCACCTCTTCTGATAAGGCTTTTCAATACAGTTATAAGTGTGGCTGTGGAGATTTGGCCATTCAGTCACATCAATAAGGTTGAGCACTGATGCTGGTTGAAGAGATCTAGTGCGTCGTCAGCATTCAAATTCATTCTGAAGGTGTTCAGTGGGGTTCAGGTCAGGACTGTGTGCAGGACACTCGCATTCTTTGGCTCCAACCTTGGAAAAGTGACTTTTAATGGCCCTAACTGCTCACAGGGGGAATTGTCATGCTAAAACTATGCATGTTTGGGTCCCTTACTTCCACTAAAGAAAAACTGTAAAGCCATATGGGCTATATTGAGCATGTTCCAATGCTGGATCAACAATGTGTTGAGAGACAAGCTTGAGAAGTTCATCATGGTTTCAACTGTTTGTTATGAAGTGCTCGGGGGTTTTGTAACAGTTGTTAGCAAGCCTTTTGTTATCTGCATAGATTTCCTGTGTTTTTTTAGTTGTTGATGTTGTTTTTAATTGTGCTTTGCCCAGTGCTTGGCTGTTTCTGACTGCATTTCTGCATAATGTTTAGGATTTCTTTGCCCTGGGGTCTCCTTTAGATTAACATTTGTCTCAGGGTGCAACCATGACAACATGTGAACACAGTGCTCATGTATAAAATCTATATGACTCATGGTTTGTAATATAAAGACTGTTTTGTCTTATACTTTGCGCAGACTCTAACACTAACATATTCAGTCTGGCATACCTTTCTATCATTTCTATAGGAATCTCAGTGTCTTCGTTATCACTTGAGATGTCTCTATTTGCTTTGGCTGTGGATGGACTGAATTTGGGCTGTGCTGAAAGACTGGAATCTGTAGCACACACACACACACACACACATACAAACAGTCTGATGGTCAGTTAAAAAGTTTTCGCACAAATATGTGATTCATGAAACTGTTTATATGTTATGTAGATGGTGTCTGTGGGTATTAAATTACCTTTCCGAATCTGCTCTTGTCGATCATACAGCTCACGGGCAGAACCTTCTACCTCCTGCTTATCCCTCAGCACCTTTCCTGATGAGATTTTGGGGAATGTCATGGCACTGCAGCTCCCAGGACGCCGATGGCTTGAGAGATTCCCAGAGACTACAGAAATGCTTGTTCCAGGTCTCTAAAAAAAACAAGCTTGTGGTTTATTCAGGATTAATTAAGAACCCAGTGGCCATAGTAATATATCATTTTACACTTGTTACTTATACTAATTGACATTTCTCAGGAAATGTGGCAGCAGCACCTGCTTCCATAAGACAGAAAGAAAGAAAGAAAGAAAGAAAGAGAGCATAGTGAAAATAATAATGGCACCAATAGAGAGTTTTTACTTTTTGTTAATTACCGTGGGGAGTTTATGTATTCACCAACATGTGTTGATTTTCATCAAACTTGGTGGAGGGGTGGGGCCTGGGCCTGGAAGGAACCAGTTAAATTTTGGAGGTGATCCGCGTATGGGATCATGTTAAAAAAAAAAAAATCCTGAAATAAATCGTAACTTTAACATGGGAAAAAATGTTTATCTGGAGGCCACTATGGGGAGATATTTCATTACAGTAAGTCCTCGACTTATGATGGACCCAACACACAACGTTTTGAGGTTACAACGCTCATGCCATAGGTCATTAAGAATTGTTGTTCCAGCTTTCACCGTTTTTTCGTAACTACAAACTAATTCTTGTGCACAGCAGAAGAATTCGTCAGTTATACAGTGTCAGACCGAGGATTCCCTGCGGATTCTTCAGCTTCCTCCTCCCAGTAAGCCAGTCTCTCCTTCCATTGCAACGCCCCTTCCAGTGTGCAAGTCAACTTCAGGAGTAAAAGTAAGGAATTGTTCTGGGGTTTTTTGTTTGTTTCATTTTATTATTTGATATTTGTCCTCCATATGTTTTTCTTACTGCTAGTTTATGATTTTGCTACTGTATTAGCATAGTTAAGTGGTGTGATCTGACTCACCACAAAATCCCACTTACACCGCGACGAAGGACCTGAACCCTGTCGCAAGTTGAGGACCCACTGTATACCTCTTCAAAATTAAAATAATCCTGGCACAGGTACCTGGCACTCTATGAGTGCCCCTCTATAGTTTCCTTTTTATGGCAAACAAAAGTATCTTTTTACAGTACACCTGTGGCAGTGAGGGCATGATCGAGCACCCTCTGCAGGCACAGAAGAGTCAGGGAGCACCAGCAGGTAACACAACGAGTTTTCCCTGTGTGTAATCACCAGCACTATTTATGTGTGTACTTTGTGTGTATGTTTAGAAATAGAGAGAGTCCGTGACCAGAGAGAGCTGTGCGCAGTTTTGTGTCTGTGTGAGTATAGTTTGTGGTTTGGTGCATTAAAAGCCTCATAGTCAGGAATAAAAAAGGCATCTGAAAATTGTCAAGTTCTATTTCTGAGATTAAAATGACAAACCAGCCTTATCAAACGATAAGCATGCTAATAGAAGTGATTTTGTAAAAGAATCAAATTTCATTATGGAATACTGAACAGTAACATCACTATCCAAAAATTAATTTGGTGTTCCTCAGTAAATGTGAGGTAGTACTATTTAACAGATGACCCTTTAGCCTTCAGGACAAAAGCAACCAAACATAAATGCTACAGTGCACAGAGAAATATGACAGCTGTTGCAGTGTGGCGGTGTTTTCTTTTTCATGTAAGAGAGTAGATGAAAACAAAAATGAGATGAAAACATTTGAGAGGAGAATAGATACTGGCATTCCTCAATAGAACACAGAGATTATACACAGATCAGCCAAAACAACAACATCACCTGACTGGTCTGTCTAGACATCCCCATACAATGCAAGCTGCAATACACTGTGTGTTCTAGTCTGTTGTATCATATCAAGTATTAACAGTTTCAGAAGTTTGTAGTACCATAGTCATTTGTGGGATCAGACCAGATATACTAGCCTTCCCTCGCCATGCAGATGAATGAGCCCTCGGCACCCATGACACTCTTGTCAGCTTATTGGTTGTCCTTCCTTGGTCCTCCTTTGGTAGGTACTTACCAGAGCATACCAATAACACCCCACAAGACCTACGATTTTGGAGATCCAGTCATTTAGCCATCAAATTATGGCTTTTGTCAAAGTCACTCAAATCCTTACACTTGCTTATTTTTCCTGCTTCCAACATGTCAATTTTGAGAGGTGAAATTTTCCTTTCTGCCTGATACATCCCACTCCTTCTGTAAGGCGGTAACCAATGTGGTTCACGTCACTGTCATTGGTTATAATCTTGTTAATGTTATGGCTGATTGGTGTATCTCAGTCCTAAACCAGAACTCTCGTTATAACGTATATCCTCTCCTTAGGAAATAATTGTATATTTTAAACATTTAGTGAATGCTATCACTCTAATCATGTGTGTAAAATCAGACTCACGTTGGTCAGAGCCCAAAGAAGTTTGCCTGAGCCATCCATGCTTGAGATGAATTTGCGGTAGAACTTCATCTTGACATTGCTGTGATGGAATGAAAGGATGCCAATGCCCCTGAAAATAAGCAAGACGGTGCGCTGTGCAGTCACAGCACGTAACAGCAGGAGGAGCATCTCCCTCACACAGCCCTCCACCACGTCACGATCGAACGGGCTGTCCGTGCTCAGGGCAGTGAAATTGAGCTGCACCACCGGAATGTCCCCTGCTGTGTGCCATTAATGTTAGAAAGCTCATTGAAACCACTTCTGGCATCACTCAGTTAGCTTCTCTATTACAGTTAAACACATGTGTTCTGTGCAGGACAAAATAACCTATGTTCTAAGGGTTACTAGAGTATTTTTTACACGGTCTACTATGCCACCATGCTGCTCTTGTGAAATATACAGACAATTCAAAAAGAGAAATGTCTGAAAACATCAGCAATTTAGATGGGATTTACTTAATTTTCCCCATGACTATACAGCAGCTGTTCAAGAGCATTGCCCCATGACTGCACATCATTTAGAAACGCTAGGAAAGCAATTAGCTCAATAGAGCTGCAGTTACACAAAAAGTAATATGATGAGAATGCTAAGGTCAATTCTTTGTTTTTTTTTGCTCTCCACTGAAGAACCTTTATTAGAATTTCAGCTTTAATTTCTTGTTATTTACTACTAAATGTGATAAACAACTTCAGACACGGCTCTTATACAGTTTCTTTTTTGAGTAGGGGTGGGGGGTGTTCTTTCTTCAGTCTTTTCTTACGGATGTAAAATCCATCCATACTTGGTTTAAGGTCTGGTAATTGATTTTGCCAAATGAAAACATTACACCCCCCGTCATTAACGAAGTCCACTGTTGTGTTGGCGGTGTGTCCCATTTATCATTCCACTGCAGAAACCAGTGCAGATCTGGAGCAAAGAAATCATCAGGCAACATGACCCAAATGTGATATACAAAGCATCTTCTATTGTGCCAACGACAGCTTCAAAAATTCGCCATTGATGAATGCGGCGTCTGGAAACAGTCCTCCTTTAAATATCATGCCTCTAAATAATGGGCTGGGACCCTAGACTTTACATCTTGGAAAGTTTAAATACAGTAGAATCTCGTTAATATGCGCTTCTTTTAAATACGTTTCCGCTTAATATGCGTCCACCCCTTGGACCCCAAATTTATAACATGGGGATGACCAAAAGCACATTTTTTGTAATTTTTTTCAATGAAATTTACCAATATTTTGGCTGAAATTGATCATATTAGAGCAATGTGACAGAATTCTGCTTTTATCCATGGTAGCGTTCACGCCCGCACACAAGCGCATTCACACCCGCATTTTAGCCCTATCACCTGTATACACAGCACTTCACACCTCCTTTGATCTCATCTATGTGTATTTTATTAAGTGCAAAAAAAACATATTAGGGGTCACCACAGGGCCTCGTCCTTCACTACCTCACCCTGTCCTCTCCATCCCTCTTTGTTAAACCAATCACATGCATGTCCACCCTCACCACATTCACAAGTTTCCTCTTTGGTCTTCCTCATCTCCTTCTACCAGGCAGTTCCATCCTCAACATTCTTCTACCAATATATCCTTCATCCCTCCTCTGCACATGTCCAAACCATCTTAATGTGGCCTCTCTCACTTTATCCCCAAACACCCCCCCTGTGCTGTACCTCTAACATATTCATTTTCTAATTTTCTCCATTCTTGCCACTCACAGAGAAAGTCACAGCATCTTTATCTTCATGCCCCTAGGTGCGAGAGTGAGAGTGAATGGTTCTGAGAGTGTTGGCCCTGCAGTAGTCTGGCGAGCTGTTCAGGGTGTACCCTGCCCTCACCCAGAGTCGGCTGAGATAGGCACCAGCCTCCCTGCGACACTAATTAGGATTAAGCAGCTTAGAAAATGAATTAATTTTTTTTGGTTTTGCTATACTGTATTAATTCCACAAGGGAAATTATTGCCTCTGCATTTGACCCATCAAAAGTGAGCACACACACTCGGAGCAGTGGGCTGCCACACACATTGGGGTGCCTGGAGAGCAGTTGGGGGTTAGGTGCCTTGCTCAAGGGTACTTCAGCCATGAAGGTGGAGCTCACTCCCCACCGCCACACATTTTTCCTGCTGGTTTGGGAATTGAACCAGCAACCTTTCTGTCCCAAAGCCGCGTCTCTAACCATTAGGCTACGGCTAATCAACATCGTTCAACTTTACATTATAATCTTATTTCTAGATTTCATTCGTTCATTCATTCATTTCTGAACTACTTATTCCTAATTAGAGTCGCGGGGAGACTGGCGCCCATCTCAGCCGACTCTGGGCGAGGGCGGGGTACACCCTGGACAGCTCGCCAGGCCAT
>JAQMYF010000009.1:17781797-17792698 GCA_030014195.1 Neosilurus mollespiculum | reverse complement strand
AGCCTACTGTGCATGTTTTTGGACTGTGGGAGGAAACCGGAGTACCCGGAGGAAACCCACGCAAGCACAGGGAGAACTATTTCTAGATTTAACTATCTTAATTCAAGAAATCTTGTCAAGTGAAATCATCTTGCTGCATGGACAGACAATTTCACTTGTTTTGAGTACAATTATCTGTCCGTGCAGCAAGATAATTTCACTTGACGAGATTTCTTGAATTAAGATTAAGCCCCAATACCACCAAGCTGCCACTGTTGGGTCCTTGAGCAAGGCCCTTAACCCTGAACTGCCCGAATGTATAAATAATGTAGGTGACTCTGGATAAGAGTACCTGCTAAATGTTATAAAATACAATACTTTCATACATTTTTGCGAGTGGTAAACGGTAATTATAATAGATATATTTAAAATACTGATTTCAAATCCAAAACTGGATTTTGTTATTTGTATTTGTTAGAGCTTGCTTCAATTATGTGATATTGGCACACATAATGCTTCTGAATTCATTCTGCTGTTATCATTATGAGTTATATCGTTAATACAGATTAGGGAGTCTGTTCCAGCCCAAGCCATGACATTACCTCCACTGGGCTTGACCAATGAACTTATATGTATTGGATCGTGAACAGATTTTTCTTTCTCCACACTTTGGCCTTCACACCATTTTGTTAGAGGTTCATTTTGGTTCCAGAACATTTGTGGCTCGTCTTTGTATTTCTTGGAGAAATCTAACCCAGCCTTGAGATTCTAACCACTGAAACTTATTTTGTATCTTGAGCTCTGGCCTCTATATTTCTGCTTTCAAAATCATCAGTAAACAATGGATAGCGATACCCTCAACCCTGCCCTGTGGAGGGTGTTGGTGATATTACTGATTGCTGTTTTGGGGGTTTCTTTCATAGCTTTCACAATGTTTCTGGCATCAGCCGCTGATGTTTCCTTGGCTGAGCTGTTCATATCCAACAACGGAGACAACTTTCACCTCTTTTGTACCTCTTTTACAAAGTTTCTATCCATGACTTTCTAGCAAGGTGTCAGTATCTGCCAAGGTGTGATGGCTATCCAGCAAATGTAGCACAGGTAAAAACCCAGGGTTCAAACAAGAGTAAACATTCTAAGCTATCAGTCAGTCATAGGTTCCAATATGTTTTGTCACTTAAAAGTATTGATGGATTCAAGCAAAGTGTTCCATGCTATAAGTTGTTCAACACATCCAGATGCTAAGATCCTAGAGCTAAAATTCTGATCCATCATCTCATATTCATTTTTTAATCCCAGATATCTTCAGTGCATAGCAAAAACAAAAGAACTGCTCTTGTTGTTGTTCCAGGTCATTTAGGGGAATGTAATGTATTACTGCACCTAGTGGTCAAGATGGCAACTGGAACAAATGCTAATCGAGGCTCACTGGGTGGCAAAAACTATGCATTTACTCACCTGCAGCAAGAGGTCTGGTCTGTTTCAGGCCATGAGACTGGCAAAGTTTCTCAGTTAAGATGAAGACTGGCCGCTGGTAAAGGACATACTTACTGCCTACATCCAGCTTCTGCTGGGAGAAGGTGAATACGCCAAGGCCAGCGATGCACACTCCCTAAAGGATGACCATTTGACCACTTATATCTTGGCACTTTTGCATTGAACACTAAAAACCTCATAGGCGTTATATTAAAAACGGATCATGTGTGTACACTGCTTTTCTAGAACAGTGGTTCCCGACCTTTCTGTTAAGGACATTAAGGGTTATATTTAACGCAGTTCAAACGCCATGAAAAATCAAAATCGCGCAGTGTATGGCAGTCAGTGCTGGTCGACCGTGAACACCATCACGGTATCAAAACGATGCCACTGTGGTCCAATACAGTTTGGAACAGCACTGATCAGCCGTCAGAGCCGCCCCAGTATGAGGCCTGCTTTATCATTGTGACATGTATTTTAAAACTTTTCTACAGTATTTTTTTAATAAGTGAATAAACTTTTAATATAAACCCTACATTTAGATGTTTTTGTCATATAAATGAATTAAATGCCAGCCCATCTTTATTTAACATATAAAAATTATTTGCACCCCCATAAAACAAAGAGGATCACACCCCCTTACCCCCATGGATCTTTGGCTCCCCTCTGTGGGGATTCGAAACCCGCAGCCCCCCCCTCTTCTGTGGTTGGGAATCACTGGTCTAGAATACAGGTTCCAAACTGGTCCTGAGATATCCCCTTTCCTGCACTTTATAGTGTTTTCCTTTCTTTAGGATGCCCCAACACCATTTCAAGGAGGGTCATTAATTAGCTAGTTAATCGAATCAGACATGTGAAGAAAACACAAAAATGTGGAGGATCGGAGGTAATCCAGGACCAAACCTGGGTGTGGACATGTAAAAATTTCTTTGATATACTATATTAATTTCACGAGAGAAATTTTGGCCCTGCATTTAACCCATCTGAAGTGAACACACACACACACACACGTAGACACATGAGGGTTAGGTGCCTTCCTCAAGGGCACTTCAGCCGTGAAGTTGGAGGAAGTAGGTGCTGCTTATCTCCCTAACCACCACCCATTTTTTCCTCCTGGCTCGGAAAACAAACCCGCAACATTTCAACCCGAGAACTATTTCTCCATGGCTGCCTCGATGTGGGTTTGTTCTGTTTCATCTCATTTCACTCACCTTTTGCATAGACATGTGACGTTCGATGAAAGCTGACACATTTGCCCAAATGTTATCCACATCTATGGAAAAATAAAACACATGACCTGTTTGCTTAGAATCATTTTCGTTTCTCATTCAAGATAATTTACTAAAGTTAGACTTATGAAAAAAAAAAAGTCTGTATTGGAGAATTAATGTATATGAGAGGTGTGATGATACACCTGGATTAAAGCAATTTAAATTATCATTTCGCTACACCTGTAAAGATAATCAAATGGGAAATATTAATTTGGAGGCCCTACAAATAATTTATTTAATGTGAATGTAAAGAATTCAAACGATTAAAAAAAATGACAGCATGCAACAAAATTCAGTAGTTTACATACACTCATCATGGACATGAATATCCCAGCAGTACTGGGATTTTTTTAAATGTACAGTTGTCTTAACAACAGGAAAAAGAGGGTGATACGGTGGCGCAGTGGTTAGCACGTCCGCCTCGAAGCAAGAATGCCTGGGTTCGATTCCTGGGTTTTAAGTGTCTCTGCATGGAGTCTGCATGTTCTACCCGTGCTTGTGTGGGTTTCCTCCCACAGTCCAAAAACATGCACGGTAGGCCAAAATGGCTGTTCCAAATTTCCCCTAGGTGTGAGTGTGGATGTGAATGGTCTGGCGAGTGGTCCAGTGTGTACCCCACCCTCACCCAGAGTCGGCCAGCCTCCCTGCAACCCTAATTAGAATTAAGCTGGTTAGAAAATGAATGAATGAATGAACAGGAAACAGAACATCGCAGAAACATCCAAAAAATGCAGCTGATGTATTCTGTGTTCTGAGCAACAAAGAGTTAAGAGAGAAGAATGGGAAAGAAAGGAAAGAAAGAGTGAATGCATACAAGAAAGTTTTAGTAGAGTGTAAAACTGGAAGGACTGGAAGGGAGAGAGAGAGAGAGAGAGAGAGAGAGAGAGAGAGAGAGAGAGAGAGAGAGAGAGAGAGAGAGCCTGAGCCTGGACTAGAACTCAATGGCCGACAGCCCTGTGCTTTTGTATTCCGTCCTCGTCATCCTTTTACAGCCAACTTAACTTGGTGAAGACTCTGTCTGTACACAAACCGACAGACAGACAGACAGACCCTGGACCCCCCCATTGGAGTCAGTTGCAGCATTTGACTTCGTTTGAGTATAAATTGTATGTATATTATCATATGTATATGTTACAGCAGGGTTGGAGGGTAGCTGAAAGATATTAGTATTAAGTATTAAAACTTTGTCTTTCAAGAACCTTCATTCAGTCATCGTTTGCCGAACTGCTTTATTCTACTAGGGTCACGAGGAGGCTGTAGCCTATCTCAGCCGACCCTAGGACGAATGCAGGATAAACCCTGAATAACTTGCCAATCCATGGCAGGGCAACACACTACCATTTGCATTCACTCTCACACCTAGGGGCAATTTGTAAGGCCACTTATCCTAATGTGCATGTCTTTGGACTGTGGGAGGAAACTGGAATACCCAGAGAAAACACGCAAAGAATATCCAAACTCCACACAGAAACACCCTTGCCGATCCCAGGACTTGAACCCAAGACCTTCTTCCTGTGAATTGGACATGCTAAACCAGAGATTCCCAACCCCGGTCGTGGAAAACCCACTGCAAGGTTTCCTCTGGGTACTCCGGTTTCCTTCCACAGTCCAAAGACATTAGGCTAACTGGCTGTACCAGAATGCCCTCTGAGCAATAATAAATAAATATCTCTGAGCAATAAAAAATTGATTTCTCTGTGCAATAATAAATGAATTTCTCTGTGCAATAATAAATTAATATCTCTGAGCAATAATACATTAATATCTTTGTGCAACAATAAATGAATTTCTCTGTGCAATAATAAATGAATTTCTCTGAGCAATAATAAATTAATATCTCTGAGCAATAATAAATGAATTTCTCTGTGCAATAATAAATTAATATCTCTGAGCAATAATAAATTAATTTCTCTGTGCAATAATAAATTAATTTCGCTGTGCAATAATAAATTAATATCTCTGAGCAATAATAAATTAATTTCTCTGTGCAATAATAAATTAATTTCTCTGTGCAATAATAAATTAATTTCTCTGAGCAACAATAAATTGATATCACTGAGCAATAATACATTAATATCTCTGTGCAATAATAAATTAATTTCTCTGCGCAATGATAAATTAATATCTCTGTGCAGTAATAAATGAATTTCTCTGTGCAATAATAAATGAATTTCTCTGTGCAACAATAAATTAATATATCTGAGCAATAATAGAATAATTTCTCTGTGCAATAATAAATTAATATCTCTGAGCAATAATACATTAATATCTCTGTGCAATAATACATTATCTCTGTGCAGTAACAAATTAATTTCTCTGTGCAATAATAAATTAATATCTCAGAGCAATAACAAATTAATATCTCTGTGCAGTAACAAATTAATTTCTCTGTGCAATAATAAATTAATATCTCTGAGCAATAATAAATGGTCTGTACTTTACTGGGAGAGGACTTTACCGTTCTCGTTTAACTGAGAGAGAGTTGGAAATCTGTTGCGTTCTTCCTCCGACACCAGGGCGAGCAAGCAGTCAGTCATGACGTTAAAACCACCAATAATAATAATAAAATAAAACCTTGTAAAAACTTATAAAATGTCTAAAAATCAGTGTTTGATCAGCGAGAGTGCCGCTCAGGAATGTCGGTGCTCTGAGCTCGAGCTCGTCTCCATGGAGACAAGCAGCAATACACCGATGCGTCCTGAACCTCCCGCATTGTCAGTTTACACAACAACCAAAGACATAATCTAATTTATAGCCTAATAATAAGCCCACGGTGCTTCTCTGAACATTACAGCAGTTTACAACTTTACTGTGCGTTTTCTCCAGTGACTCCTTTTTAAACCTTACATGGTTTGTAGGCCATAAAACTCAATCAGAATGAAAAGATCTTATGGTAGTACACCACATACACCTCACAGCTGAAGGTCCTGGGATTGAGTCCCAGGCTCGGGGTGTTTGTGTGAAGTTTGCACGTTTTCCGTGTTTGCGCGGGTTTCCTCCGGGTACTCCAGTTTCCTTCGACAGTTAAAAAAATGCACATTAGGCTTCCTGGCTGTTCCAAATTGCCCCTTGGTGTGAAAGTTGTTAATGGTTATGTGTTTGTGTTGGCCTTGCAATGGTCTGGCGAGCTGTTCAGGGTGTACCCTGACTTCAGGCAGTGTTGGCTGAGATAGGCTCCAGGCTACCCTCTGTCCAAATAGTAGGATTAAAATAAGAGTTGAATACTTTAATATCCCGGGGCCGATTCACTGTGGCATTACTTCAACAACCTTTATTTAGCCTAACAATACTGCTTTACATCCAGTGTGGAATTAAATTTTTACAAAGATCTCGGACATGAGGGTGCCGCAGTGGTTAGCACGTCCGCCCCACAGCAAGAAGGTCCCGGGTTCGATTCCTGAGCTCGGAGCGTTTCTGTGTGGAGTTTGCATATTTTCGCTGCGCTTGCGTGGGTCCCCGTGACCCTAACTAGGATTAAGTGGCTTAGAAAATAAATGAATGGTTGAATGGAACTTGGACTGAGGATCACACCCGAGTCTTTCAAGTGGGTTAAGTCTTCTGTGGTGCCAGTTCACGTCAATGATTCCTAATGCTCCACTCTTTTATAATTTGAGCATGATGAATCCTACATTGCTGCAATGGCCTGGCAAGCTATTCAGGGTGTAACCCGTCTCTGCCCAGTGTTAGCTGAGATAGGTTCCAGACTCCCCGTGACCCTAATAGGATTAAGCAGTTCACAAGATGAGTGAGTGAGTGAATCCTGCATTGTTATCCATGAATAAGCAACCCCAAATCATAACACTGCCTCCAGAGACTTGTAGGGTGGCCACAATGCTTGATGGGTGCTTGGCTTCATTCGCATTCCTTCTCAGCCTGACTGCCCATTGTTTTGGACTGGGCTCTGAAGCTCTTAACCAGCACAGATTCATTTCAGAAGGTGGATGATTGTATAATTCTTTCTTTGATGAACAAAACCCCCTTCACAACAGCTATCCAAGTCAAAAACACCTTTGGGGCAGTAGGTTTTAAAGTGTCAGTCATTAATCAAGAGATGCCTTTATGAATGTAAATACAGAGGACTTACATCTATATGCAAACCAGTACAGCACTCAAGAACAAAAAGGCCGACAAGATTCATTGCACAGAGGAAACCAAGACTAATCTGTAGCAGAATGATGGGGAAAGGGACAGTACTTTGGACGTTAGCATGTCCGCCTCACAAAAAGAAGGTCCTGGGTTCCCTCCAAGTACTCTGGTTTCCTCCCACAGTCTAAAGGCATGCACATTAAGCTAACTGGCTATTCCAAATTGACCCAAGGTATGAATGTGTGTCTGGTGAGCTGTTTAGGTGTACCCTGCCTTTGCTCAGTGTCGGCTGAGATAGGCACCAGACTCCTCGTGACCCTCGTAGGATTAAGAGTGAGGAGAATAAGGGATGGGAAAATATTGAGAAGGAAACAAAGGGCTCATCTGATCATGTCAAACATTGTGGATATAAGCATGTATGACTGCCAGTGAAACTGAACTGAAGTGTAAAGACCTATACTTTCTGCTCAGATTCAGTCAAATGACCTTGAAACATACTGCAAAAGCAATCCAAGAGCTTCTTAAGGCAAAGAAATAGATTTTTTAAAAATTCTGAGTCAGTCTACTTAACCACTTAATTGTACAAGGGTCCGGGGGAGGGTGAAGCCTATTTAAGCCGACACTGAGCATAGGAGGGTTACACCCTGAACAGCTTGCCAGATAATCACAGAGCCAACACACAACCATTCACACTCACACGCTAGGGGCAATTTGTAACAGAACTGTGGGAGAAAACCAGAATACCCAAAAGAAACCCATCGGGAGAAGATGCAAACTCCGCACAGAAACACCTGAGCCTGGGAATCATGAAGCTCGACGAGCTCACCACCACGCCACCCCAGTCTACTTAACTAAGCGCGCTTTTCACTTACTGAAGACAAAACTGAAAGCAGAAAGACCCACAAACAAGCAGTAACTGAAGCTGGTTACAGTAAACACCTGGCAAAGCCTTATTGGTGATGCATATGGTTTCCAAACTCCAAGTGACATACAATTTCAAGAGAAATTAAAAAAAAAAAGATGGCGGATGTTTACTAATATTATGGCGGCAGATGCAGGGGACGTTGGGACTCGTGAACAGGAGTAAGCAAACGGTTTCAGAAAGACACTCTGGCTAATTCCATTTTATTTGCAGGACACAATACTGTATTTCATTCATTAATTCATTTTCTAAGCCACTT
This sequence comes from Neosilurus mollespiculum, assembly GCA_030014195.1. Classification (NCBI taxonomy): domain Eukaryota; kingdom Metazoa; phylum Chordata; class Actinopteri; order Siluriformes; family Plotosidae; genus Neosilurus; species Neosilurus mollespiculum. The sequence continues at coordinate 17,784,705 of JAQMYF010000009.1, read as the reverse complement.
AATTGTAATTAGGGTGGCGGGGAGGCTGGCGCCCATCTCAGCCAACAGTGGGCGAGCGCGGGGTACACCCTGGACACCTCGCCAGGCCATCGCAGGGCCAGCACTCACACAATCATTCACACTCACACTCACACCTAGGGGTGATTAGAACCGTCAATTAGCTGACTGTGCATGTTTTTGTGACTGTGGAAGGAAACCGGAGTACACAGAGGAAACCCACGCGGAGGAAAATCACGGGGAGAACAGGCAAACTCCACACAGAAATGCTCCAAGCCCAGGACCTTCTTGCTGTGAGGTGGACGTGCGAACCACTGCGCCACTGTGCCGCCCACTACTATATTTCATGTTTATTTAATATGCTTGGAAAGTGAATGGGCGCCTTTAAAATACAGCCGACGCTGCTTCTTCAATTTAAATCCGTTGTGCTATATACAGAAACTTTTATAAAAATCTTGTCTCTGTCCAAATACTTATTGCCATAATTGTCTGAGGTGTTTCTAATAAAGTGACCGATGGGTGTATTTAATATTGTAAAATAGTTTAGCTGACTGTGTGACTGTGTAAAAATGTAACAAATGAGTATTTTACAGAAAAAAAAACCCAAAAACAAAACAAACCCACACCGGAGAAAACTGAAAAGACATCATGTGATTCATTTCTACACTTTATCACAGACATGAGGCAATAAAAAAAACCCTTTTTATGTCTAGAACACAAGATTACATAGAAGGTAGGCATGTAAAAGACTGCATTACCATCACATTACAAAGATCACTCATCAAATCCGGTAAATTCCGTAGCTCATGCTCAGCTGGCAAACCTGAAGCCAATCAGTCACAGTGTCCGCTGCACTTCCAGTAACACTGAATCTACTTGGTTGATGTTCCATAAGAGCTATAAAATATGAAACATACTAATACTGACATGAAAATATGCCTAAGCGAGACGTTTCAAATCAAGCCCAATAATATGAATGTACAATGTTCGGCTTCTCTGTTAACTAAGATCTTAGTGGAGAAAACCCCGTCATGTCTTCCAGAAGTTCGGATTCTGCACCATTCTTCTCTGGAAGTTCTCATACCTAAACACAGAGGACAAGAAAAAAAAAAAACTGAGTGAAGTTTACTGATTTTTAGTAATTAACACATCCATCCATCCCTCACTTATTTGTTGACCTGCTTATTCCTATTACGTTCAGACCATTGCAGGGCCAACATACAAACACACAACCATTCACACTCTCACCTTGGGCAGGGTGACTCGAAGGGGGTGATCACACTAGAGGTGCGATAGAAAGGCGACTGATGCAAATGGCAATGGCTTTTCATTCTCTAATCTGTCATGCGAAATTCGCAGCATCGCATTTGAATGTCGCAAAACAAGGCTCTGACGAGAAGTGGTCTCAAAATCTTCTCAAACAGTCCACACATGTCACAAGAAGGTTGCAAAGTAAAGTAAAGCAAATTATCCGTTTTTTCATACGCAAGAAAAAGCGAGAAGCTTGAGACTTGCTGGCATCCGCCACATTCTGTGTATTTTGCCATTATTTGTGTTTTATTTGCAGTTTGTTTGCGCTAATAACACGCAAATGGTTTGCCAACAAAAGCTGAACAAAATGCGACTGATTTACGACATGAGATTTGCTTTTTTCGCCAAACATCCGCAAAACCAATCGCAAATTACTCGCAAAATTGTCGTGTGACTTTTGCGCAATATATTTATCTATGCCGCAAAACATTCGCTTGCTTGTGGAGTCACGAAACATCTTGACCTGAATTTCAAAATTTGTATTTAAAAAAATAAATAAATAAAAATCAATTCGCATCAGTCGTTTTTGTATTCCACCTCTAGTGTGATTACCCCCTTATATGTGCATGTCTTTGGACTGTGGGAGGAAACTAGAGTACCTGGAGGAAACCCACACAAGCACAGGGAGAACATGCAAACTCCACACAGAAATGCCCAAGCCCGGGCCTCGATCACAAGCCCTTGTTGCTGTGAGGCAGACGTGCTAACCACTACACCAAAGTGCTGCCAAACACACCAAATAAGTGGAAATGAAAATAAACAATAAACACAGAGTGTACACGTCAACACATTTTACTCATATATGCTTGAACCATTTCTGCATTTTCTCTTTTGTTGGTAAAATTTTGAAGAATCCCCAAAAAATATGTTATGTTCTATAAATTAGGACTGGGGGAAAAAGCAATGTACAGCTCGCTTGATTTTTGTGGGACCTAGAGAGGTTTGTACAGGTACTTCGCTCTGGTAAGTGTGTGCGGCGGTCCAGCATTATCCTGTAAGTGTTCTGTGAGAATTGGGAGGGCGAGTCTTCCATTCACTGAAATTTTGGTCACGTTGAAATTTGAGGTGAGTCTAGCACCACCATGTTTTCATCTACAAATTTTCTGCACTCATATTTATGACAGATGCCTCCAAAATTCACTGGAATGGCAGCAGCATTCCCAGCCATGGGCCTCAAATAATCAGTCAAGTCCAAAAGCCTTTCTCATCAGTCCAAAGTAGACAGACAGGTTACTATATGATGCCTGCCTACTGTGTAATAATTATTCAGCTTATCAAACAGCAATGGTGGGATAATTTGGTTATCCGATAGTAACGGCGGAATAATTCAGGTATCCGATAGCAATGGTGGAATAATTCGGTTATCCGATAGCAATGGCGAAATAATTCGGTTATCAGATAGCACTCGCGGAATAATTCGGTTATCTGTTAGCAATGGCGCAAAAATTCGGTTATCCGTTAGCAATGGTGCAAAAATTCGGTTATCCGATAGCAATGGTGGAATAATTCGGTTATCCAGTAGTAATGGCGCAATAATTCAGTTATCCGACAGCAATGGCGCAATAATTCAGTTATCCGACAACAGTGGTGCGATAATTCT
>JAQMYF010000009.1:17729884-17763301 GCA_030014195.1 Neosilurus mollespiculum | reverse complement strand
TGTGTGTGTGTGTGTGTGTGTGTGTGTGTGTGTGTGTGTGTGTGTGTGTGTGTGTCTGTGTGTGTGTGTGTGTGTCTCTCTGTGTGTGTGTGTGTGTGTGTGTGTCGACACAGTAGTATGTTATTAAAACAATCTCGATGGCATGAGAATATCCGTGATGTTTGTTCTGAGTTATTTTAAATGTAAATAGCTTGTTTATTATTATTATCATTTTTTAATTATTATTTTTTTAAATTATTTTTATTATTAGTAGTAGTAGTAGTATTTTATAATTATTATTTTTTAAAAGTATTTAAAAAAAATTATCATTATTAATATTTTGTAAATTATTATTTTAATTATTTTTTTTAATTATTGTTATTATTCTTAATTATTATTATTTTTAATCATTATTAATATTTCTATTATATATTTTATTATTATTATTATTATATATTTTTTTAATTTTTATTTTTAAAATTATTATTATTATCATTATTTTTATTATTTTAAAATTTTTTATTTTATTATTATTATGATTATTATTATTATTATTTTGTTCCGTGTGCACTTTATTTTCTGATTCATGATCGTCACCTGGAATAACATGACGCGTAAAATGGTGCTGGGTTTTAATGGCGGTTTTTTTGGCAAACAGAGAAAATCTACGGAAGCTCCTTCCTTTAATGCAGAATCCACGGAATGGTTCAAACATTTACATTTCTATTAATAAAGGAAATCTCAAAAAAACAAAAACAAAAACACTGAGAAAGAATAATTATTCCTGGTCTAGACTAGAACACACACACACACACACACACACACACACACACACACACACCTGTCACTGTCTAGACAAGAGAGAGTGGGGGTAACGGGGTGGATTGGGGTGGAGGGGAGGGGAGAGGGGTAGATAGATCGGGGCAGCACTATTGCGTTAATTTGGTGTCCGTCATTACGACGCTGTAAATCCATTGGAGAACGAAAAACAAAGTTCCGCGCGCGCCCTCTCGCTCCTATTGGCCGACCGGAGCACGAGCGCTCTCCTTACGTCGCCTTGAGGTCAGCTGGGGACGTGGAGGGAGGAGGGAGGAGGGGGAGGAGCAGGAGCAGTAGAGAGGGGTGAAAAAATGAAATAAATAAATGAGAAAATAGAAATGCGTAGAAAGTAGAGGAGGCACGGTTTAAAGGAGGGACACACTAACTTGTTAGTGTTTTTGATGTTTATTATTTGACAGACAGGAGAGGAACCCAATGCGAAGCTGCAGAGCGCGCGCTGAAGTCGAAATGACGCGGCACGAGCCCAATCGAAAGTAGAACGGTTAATGACGCTCGCGCTCTCTCTCTCTCTCTCTCTCTGTGTGTGTGTGTGTGTGTGTGTGTGTGTGTGTGTGTGTTGAATGAGTGAGTGACCGTTGGCCCCACTTTACATCAGCGACGGGATTGAGGGAGTCCACCGAGTGTCATTACTGTCTTATTATTTATAAATATAATCCCAGGTGGGACAGGTATATATATATATATAAATATAAATATAAACAAAGATATAAACACACACTCAGTAGCTATCATGATCATATTCCAAACCCAAAACTCATGAACTAAACCTAATTATTAACACTTTCTGTGAACTTATTCAGGTATTAATAACAGAAATATCATCAATATCATCATCATCATCACTGTTAATGGGAACCATGGAAACAAGTCCAGTCCACCATGCAACCCAGAGTGCTAGCAAGATGGTGTTAGCCGGTGAGTGAATAAAGCTCTCTGGGCTCTCAGAGGAGACAAAAACAAGAAGAAACAAAACAATTCACACCAGAATAAACAAACGGACTTACTGTACGGGTCTGTTTTTCTAGAAACCGCTCAGTGAACTTACTGAAGGCGACAATAACAACAACTTCGCTAAGAGCTCCAACATGGGGGATATTAGCGCTTTATAAACACCACCGTTACCTCAGACGGAAGATATTAACATATCCCTTTTAATATACACCTCACTTACATTTTCATCCCCGGACAGGTCAGGGTTACTGTTTTCATCGCTGCTCAGCTTCTGCTTTTTTGCCGGCATGATGTCGTTTCCCGCCTCGGCATGAGCCTCAGACATCTTCCTCCTCATCCTCCGCGGCTTCACTGCCGGAAACCAGGCGTGCGCTGTCGCAAAAAAAAACCGTCTCCTGGTTAACTCCAGAACGCCTATGTATCCCACAGTTAAGAGCACTACGTAGGGCACAATATAGCAAACCGTTACGCCTAAGGAAGTGCACTCAGTGTACAGCATCCTGCGGTTTGGGATTCACTCCGTTGGAAACCCTGGTACACTAGATGGAGCTCTTTGCACTGTTATTTGCTTGGTTGTCTGTGTTAAGCAGAATTAAAAGGGTGTCGGGTCGGTGGTGTGGTGGTTAGGGTGCACGAGGACGTGGGTTCGAATCCCACAAACGAAGCAAATTAGCACACGTGGGTCTTGGCACTTGAATGGCATGAAGATAACGCTAAATTTGTTCATTCGAACCACTTACTCCTAACTAGGGTCGAAGGGAGGCTGGAGCCTATCTCAGCCAACACTGGGCAAAGGCAGGGTACACCCTGAACAGCTCGCCAGACCACTGCAGGGCCAGCGCACTCGCAGCCATTCGCACTCACGATCGTACTCAGGGGCAAATTGGAACTACGGAAGCCCCTAAAGGGACATGGTAAAAATAAATAAATAAATAAAATGAAACTTTTCTACTGAGCACCAGAAAGTATCGCGTGCGCACCAGAAAGTATCTCGTGAGCACGAGAAAGTATCTCATGAGCATGAGAAAGTATCGCGTGAGCATGAGAAAGTATCGCGTGCGCACCAGAAAGTATCGCGTGCGCACCAGAAAGTATCTCGTCAGCACAAGAAAGTATCGCGTGAGCACGAGAAAGTATCACGTGAGCACGAGAAAGTATCTCGTCAGCACGAGAAAGTATCGCGTGCGCACCAGAAAGTATCTCGTGAGCACGAGAAAGTATCACGTGAGCATGAGAAAGTATCGCGTTAGCATGAGAAAGTATCTCGTCAGCACGAGAAAGTATCGCGTGCGCACCAGTAACCTAAGGTTTCTTGTGAGCACGACATACTTTCTCGTGCGCATGCAATACTTTCTGGTGTGCACGTGATACTTTCTCGTGCGCACGCAATACCGACTGGTGCGCACGCAATACTTTCTCATGTTCACGAGCTCACTAGCAACGTGTTTTAAACCCCCCCCCCCCCCCCCATGTCCCTTTAGGGGCACGTTAGCCTAACGTGCATGTCTTTGGACTGTCGGAGGAAACCCGAGTACCTGGAAACAACCCATGCAAGCACAGGGAGAAAATGCAAAACCTCGCACAGCTCAAAACCTTTCCCCCCTCTAAGGAATTTCGGTTCATTTCATCATTATAGAAATAATTTATCTTTTTCTGAGTACCAGATAACCGTTCATACTCACACCTAGCAGCAATTCAGAACAGCCAGTTAGCCTAATGTGTATGTCTTCGGACTGTGGGAGGTGACCAGGGTACCCTGAGGAAACCCACACAGGCACGGGGAGAATATCCAAACTCCAGACAGAAACACAGGGCTCGAAATCAGAACCTTCTTTGCAGTCATTCTGATATGTTATTTCTGTAGTAACTTGAATGACATAACCATATTCTAAGTAATTAATAAATTAGGTGTTATTTAATACAAAACGTATATATTTACTGAGGTTATATGTGGTGTGGTGTGGTGTGGTGTGGTGTGGTGTGGTGTGGTGGTTAGCACTCTGATGGGCCTTTTGTTTTTTTTGTTTTTTTATAACCCAACTTCTCCTATTTAGAGTGCTCCTTGGTTTTTATGGTGTTGACTTCTTGGTGGTGCCTCTTGATTAGTGGTTTTGCAGACTCTGGGGCCTTTCAGATCAGGTGTATGCATATACTGATATCATGTGGCAATTTGGTTGCCCACAGGTCGACCTTATTTAACTAATTATGTGACTCCTGAAGATAATTGGTAGCATTTTTGGTATTATTTTGGGGCTTCATAGCAAAGTGGTGATTACATACACATGCGCTACCTTTATTCATTTAATTTTTAAATAGAATTTTAGGGGAAAAATCCATTTAGATATCAGGATGGAAAGCATCAATATGGGAAAAATGCCAAGTTATGCTAATACGTATTTTAACACAACACCAACAATATATAAAGAAGAAAATATTATTACATATTGAAATAACTCTTGAAAGCTGATATTTTTCTAAGAGGCTTGGGAAAGTTTGTATGAGCCTATGAAACTGATATTTAGTGCAATTGTATGCTGTTTTGGATTGTGAAAGTCTTCTTGTACTCATTGTACATACTTCCTATTTCCATATTTGGGCATAAGGATGTGATCTGGTTAAACTGGTAAGAGAATGCACACATATACACACACACACACACACATACATATATATATATATATATATTGGTTTAACCTTAATAAAGATTTGCTGAAAATATTTATTTGATGTTACATAAAAAGCTTTCAAAAGGCACTTCAATGGCTATGTTATACCACAGAGAATGCATCATTTGACCTGGGTATATATATCATATTCCATGATCTGGGAAATGAACTAGGGCAACATGAATGCATTTTCATCTTTAAAAGGATCAAACTAGAAGCATGCCTGTGGTGCATTACACAGTCATTTAGAGTGAAGCAGAGTGTACAAGCCTCAACAGCTCAGAACTTTCGCCATGTTCCTGAAAGGTATGCAGGAACATATATGAAATGTGTGTGTGGGTGGCTGCAGATTCAGTCATGTTTGACCAGGCATGAAATTTAAACATAAACTGACAAATGGTTGTGTGTGACTCTTTTGTAATCATGGCTAGTTTATATGGTTGTAATAGAGGAAATTATTGCAAAAGAAGGAAGTGCTAATAGTTGTTGAAACTTTAGCCTGACTTTTCCCACTTTCCCTGTAAATTTACTCCTTAGAATCAGATTAAAGTACACTTTTTGTTTTTTCAACCTCATCAAATATCTCCTTGTACTCCATTAGCGGTCTGTCCGTCCATCCATCCATCCATCCATCCAGCCAGCCGTTCATTCATCAGGGTTACAGACGAAGCTGGAGCTAATCCCAACTTTGGGCGAGAAGTGGGAAACACCCTGAACAGCTCAGCATTGGGCCTTTCTGATAGCTTTGACTACATAGCTACTGTTGTTAAGGCTCACAAGCCAACAGACAACCATAGTTTTAAGATTCACTTGAAAATGTTCCTTATAATAATAACTAAGAACCTTTCCAGCAATCCTGGGGGAATATCTCCAGGTGTACCTGCAGTAGGGGGCTGAACTATTACTATATAAGGTACATCCATGATATCTATCATTTTGATGCACAAGCCACCTGTGGGGAAACTGGAGCCTATTTCAGCCGACATAGGGCAAAGGCAGGGTACACCGTGAATCGCTACAACCATTCACACCCACACACACATCTGAAGGCAATGTGAAACAGCCAATTAGCCTAATTTTCATTTTGATATACTGCATAAATCCAACAAGGGAAATTTAGCTTCTGCATTTGACCCATCCAAAGTGAGAGCACACACACACAGACACACACACCCGCACGCACACTCGGAGCAGTGGGCTGCCACACATTGCAGTTCCCGGAGAGCAGTTGGGGGCTAGGAGCCTTGCTCAAGGACACTTCAGCCATGAAGGTGGAGGAAGAGAAGGTGCTGCTCACTCCCACTGCAGCTACACATTTTTTCCTGCTAGTTCAGGAATGAAACCTGTGACCTTTTGGTCCCAAACCTGCTTCTCTATCCATTAGGCCACAGCTGCCCCTTGTCTTCAGCTTCGGAAAGTTTGCAAAGAATCCGTCCTGTAAGTATTTAGGATAATGACAGTCAGCACTGCAAGTTCCCCATATACATAAAATTAGAGCCATTGTAAGTTTCAAAGTTCCTGAGGATTTCAGTTATGAAAAGATAAAATGTAAGTGAACAATCGAGATCAGTATTTTAACCTAGCAAATATCGAAGCTTCTTGTTAGCTCATTATCACCCTATGCACTTGCTAGTGCTTTGTGATAATTATAAACAAATAAGACACCGGAGACACTTGGGAAGAAATAACGATTTCATCTTCAGAATGCATTCTTGGCTCCCACACTCTCAGTGAGCGAAGGCAGAGTAAGAGATATAGATATATAGATATCTAAACAGAGGTATGTGACTGTAACCTTGAAGAAGCCACAAACAGCCCATGCAATGTTCCAATGTATGGGAACATTTATCGGTTCCAAACAGAGAAAGGTGTCTAGAATGTTCTTCTAAAACAACTAATTACCAAGATTTCTCCATCACTCCCTCCTTTTATCCTCAGGATAAACTTAAAATTGTTAATCATAAGCATTTCATGTAATCTAAATACAAAATATTCCTGTAATGTGATGCAAATGCTCAAACACTAACTCACTCACTAACTCATTTTGCAGCTTAATCCTAATTAGGGTCACGGGGAGGCTGGAGCCTACCTCAACCGACACTGAACGAAGGCAGGGTACACCCTGAACATCTCACCAGACCATTGCAGGGCCAAAATAAACACAACAATTCACACTCCCATTTGCACCGAGGGGCAATTTGAAACAGCCAGTTAGCCTAACGTGCATGTCTTTGGACTGTGGGAGAAAACCAGTGTACCCGGAGGAAATCGACACAAGCACAGGGAGAACATGCAAACTCCACACAGTGACACCTGGGTCTCGAACCCAGGACTCTAACCCAGGACCTTTTTGCTGTGAGGCGGATAACCACTGCACCACCGTGCCACCCAAAGCTTAGACAATAGAAAATAACTCAAACTACAAATATCTCAAAACTTTTCCTCTTCTAAGGAATTTCAGTTCATTTCATCATTATAGACATATTTGATCTTTTTCTCACTACCTGATAATTATTTCATTCATTCATTTTCTGAAATGTCATCTCAACCGACTTTGTATGAGGGCAGAGTTCACCCTGGGCGGCTCGCCAGGCCATTGCAAGGCAGAAACACATTGACGGAAACCCAGTGGCCTACTGTTTACAAATGACTGCAATGGTTCTTTTACATGCCTCTCCCCACAGACAGTGAGGGACCCGGCTGGCCTTTGATAACCCAGTTAGCTGCACTGGGAGGACAGCAGTGACAATTTAATGATAGTGGGGCTTGAACCCCTAACCATCGGCTCAGTAAGCCAGCACCATACCACCGGGCCACCACTGTCCCAACTGCCAGATAATATGATATTTAAAGCTGCATGTTGGTGAATTGAAATTCACCTTCATCCTCCTCAGTGTTTATTGGTGTTTCCTTCAGTTCCTGCAAAAACAACTGTTATTCAGTGATTAATAGCTCACCAAGCCAACTTAGGGAAACGTTGCATGTTGCATGGGGCACCAATGAGGACCATGAGAACTACTATTATTACCAGGGTGACCACGGAGGCATAGGGAAACCAGGAAAGCCCAAGTCTTTCAAAAATTGCCACATTCCTTCTCATTAACTGGAACATAAGTGCAGGAGTCATCACCCACCATATTGCAGGCCCCACCCTCCTTTGTGAGCATGATTTCTAAAACCATGGGGTTTTGCACTGTTGTGAGGTGCAAGGATGTGAATTCCCATTTTTACACCATCAAGGGCCTCTATAGTGGCGTTAGTAAATTTGACCAGTTAATAATGAGCCATTTCCATTGTGTTGCACAGTTGAGTTACTCTGTATTGTTGTATAATGTATCGCTCGCATGTGTGGGTTTCTTCTGGATACTTCAATTTCCTCCCACGGTCCAAAGACATGCACATTAAGCTAATTGGCTGTTCCAAATTGCAAGGGCGGGTTCAGGAATTTTGATAAGCTTTGACTGACAATGAGCTCATTGGTGCCAAAAAGCAATTAAAGGGTACCTGAGGTGAATTAGTGTTACTAGCTATTTATCACGATGACGTATAACATCAACGGTTCCTTCTGGCAACATCAGTTTACGCCCAATTGTAAAGTGCACATGAGTGCTACGACGCAAGGCATGCTAGGAGACATGTCGACTTTCTGATTGGCTGTTTCAGCCTGGTAGTAATGCGAACTCGTTGGATTGGCAGGGCTGTGTCACATTAATGGCCTGTGCTGAGCTGCACAAACAACAAGGGCAGAGATCACGGAAAACATTTGTTTTGTGTTCATAAACCAACTGATGACAGGAAAGCCGTGTTGGCAACATGTTAGCCGCATAAGCCATTTTGGATTTACCGTCACGCACACCTCTGGCAACGTTATCATCCTCAGAGTCACTAGAATGTGACGCCTCACATTATAAGAAGAAACAACAGTCACTGTTGAAGTTCTTCCTCTACTGTTGCTTAAGGCTAATAAGACTGTTAGGTGACTGTATAGCGTACTCGCCAGTTTAAGGAAAACATCCCCTCATAGTGCACTCGTCTCGAGAACCGACGTATTAAATGAATGCTACTTTTCAGCGATCCAATTCTGTGCAGATGATAACACTTCCGTAATCCAACTACAGTCAGAATATGAATAGAACACGACATAAGGTATGAATTCTGGTCTTTTGGTAGGTAAAAAATAAATACAGATTTCCAAAACAGTGCAACGTCACATTAATTCTTTCCAGTAACATGGTTCGCAAAGTACATCCTGCAGGGATATGTGCTAGCGTACATGTCAGTAATCGTATTCGAGTCAAGCTTGTTGTCAAGATGAATGCACAACAATACCACTGCCTCCGTCATCATGCTCCTGAAGGCGTTTTTCACAAATCTCAGGCATGGCCTTAACTCGATGATTGGGCAATGCTAAAAGGGTAAATAATTCACCTGTTGGAAAAACACTAGTCTGTTGAAATAAGAGGGGGCGTGTGCCGCGCATGGTTAAGTACTTAAGGCTTAAGGCATTTAGAATCACATTCAGTGCATGTTGTATGCGTGTTAGTCAACTTGCCCTTTTACACTTTGAATTCATATGGGTGTATGTGTTAAGGTACATTGTTGTCATCTTCGGTCTGAACAGAACCCAGTCACAGGGTTTGGGACCCTGATCAGGTGCTCCGTGTGTTTCCTGTTTGTTGAGAAAAACTTTGAAAGCATTAACTTGGTAGTGGTTAGCATGTCTGCCTTACGGCAAGAAGGACCTGGATTTGATTTCCGGGCACGGGTGTTTCTGTGTGGAGTCCCACAGTCAAAAGACATGCACATTAGGCTAACTGGCTGTTCCAAATTGCTCCTATGTGTGACAGTGAGTGTGAATGCTTTGGTGTGTGTGGTGCCCTGCGATGGTCTGGCAAGCTGTACAGAGTGTACCCCGCCTTCATCCAGTGTCAGCTATGATAGGTACCAGCCTTCCGACGACCCTAGTAGGAGTAAGTGTCATCTTCGGTCTGAACAGAACCCGTTCGCAACCCAAGTAGGATTAAGCAGCTCGGCAAATGAGTGAGTGAGCATTAACTTGTTTAACGAGGTGTTTTGTTTACTCTACCATGTTGCCTGTCAGTGCTTCATCAGCTGTAGCTGTGCTTGATCTTCATAGTTATGGGATAGTGTATAATCTCGAATGATGAGAGTCCCTGACTACATTTAGTAGATCTCATGCGTATCAGAATAAGGGGTAGAACACCTACCCAATTGAATTAAATTAAATTAATTAATTCATTTTCTAATCTGCTTAATCTTAATTAGGGTCGCGGGGAGACTGACGCCCATCTCGGCAGACTCTGGGTGAGGGCGGGGTAAACCCTGGACACCTCGCCAGGCCATCGCAAAAGCACACACACACACAGGGACGATTTGGAACAGCCAATTAGCCTACTGTGCATGTTTTTGGGCTGTGGGAGGAAACCGGAGTACCCAGAGGAAACCCACACAAGCACGGGGAGAACATGCAAACTCCACACAAAAACACCTGAGCCCAGGAATTGAACCCAGGCCTGCTTGCTGTGAGGTGGACGCGCTAACCACTGCGCCACCAATGGCACAAACAGTGTTTCCTTAAATCAATGGCCAAAATCACTCCCAAAATTTCAATGAACTTAATATTTAAACGAGGTCCCTATTGATCTATTTTGAATAATTTAATTTCCCAATACTTTAGCTCCTGAAATGGCATCAGCGTTCTCCACTAGGAAGGCTTCAAGCTGCCAAGACCACACATCGATGATGACCAAACAATATTTCTAACCTTTGCATGCATGTAGTTCAATCAAATCCTTCATTAGGTATACAAAATAGCCATCAGGTCATGGAAAAGCCGTATTACTTTGTCTGACATTTCCTTGTGGGTTGTTTTTTTAGCGCAGATTAGGCAACGCTCCCCAAATTCTTTCTGAGTCCACTTGAAAAGAATGAGATCCATTGGACTGAACAGGGATAATAATTGGCAGGATGTACTAGCTTCAGCTGCCTTACATGCTTCCATATCTGCTGGAGCTTTCTCCATGTAACAGGATCTCATTTTTTCATGTTTGTGTGTGTGTGTGTGGGGGGGGGGGCATTTTCTCACAGCAAGTCTTTCAGGAAGTTGAGCAGCTGCCAGTAAATCTAATATTAACCTTTTGTGGTTGATCATCTTACGAATGGATGTTGCCATCCCACGATTTGCCTGTTGTTTAAGCAGAGTTCGCAAGCCCGTGTTAGGGCGTACAATTCAGCAGTGTCAGTGGAGCGTTGATCAGGATATTTTCCACTTTCAACAAGATTTGTGAATGATTCCACAGCATACCCAACTATGTTTTACCCCTGGCCATTTTTACCTGCTTTAGCCATCAGCAAATAATGTATAACTCTGTTAGGGGTGTGTCCATCAGGTCAGGTTGGGCCATTGTTGCTTCGGAGGCTAATTTTAGACAGACATGTTGAGGTGTGCCGTCAACTGGGCCAGGTACTAATGTGGGTGGGTTGAACACTGTGCAGCGCTCAGTGGTGGGATTATCCAATGGAGGTGGCAGGCTGTTGAAAGATATTGAGTTTTCTGTTGCAAGTGTAGCACGGCCACTGCATGTGGAACAAGAATTTTTAGAGTCTAGTATAATATGAGTGATGCTGTGACTTCTACAGCCATTGCAGCGGCTATCACTACTTGTAACTCCGTGTGTCACAGGATCAAAGTGTGAGGAGAAATAACCTACAGGCTGCAGTTTTGAGCAACTTTTCTATAATTGAGTTCATAAATACATCCTTACAATTTTGGAATGAGGCGGCATGGCGGCACAATGGTTAGCATGTTCGCCTCACAGCAAGAAGGTCTGGGTTCGATTCCCAGGCTCGGGTGTTTCTGTGTGGAGTTTGCATTTTCTCCATGTCCTTTGCGCGGGTTTCCTCCGGGTATTCCTGCTTCCTCCAACAGTACAAAAACATGTACAGTAGGCTAATTGGTGGTTCAGAATTGCCTCAAGGTGTGAGTGCGAGTGTGAATGGTTGTGTATGTGTGTTGCCCTGTGATGGCCTGGCAAACTGTCCAGGGTGTACCCCGCACTCAAACAGAGTCGGCTGAGATGGGCACCAGCCTCCCTGCGACCCTAATTAGGATTAAGTGGATTAGAAAATGAATGAATGAATGAACTTTCTGAATTAATGATTAATGTGGGTCTGGCAATCCTAATGCATGATCCCAGCTGACAGTGTACGAAGGTTAGAAGGTACAACTCACCAACTCACCAGACTATCATACGGTCCAAATAGACTATCATACGGTCCAAATAGAATTTTTTTCAACGCATTATGTGTAACTTTGTTTTAGGGCATGGAATAATCACAATAGCCTTCACTCTTTTTTTGTTAATTCACAGTGTCCCTTGTGGGAAATGTCACATCCCAAATATTTTGCAAAGGGACCATTGTAATTTGTCTTTATTAACTTTTAGGGCTTTCGAACCAACACAGCATTGCTTCTTAAGTTCAGAGCACATCATGATATCCTCAGTGCAAATGCCAATTTTTGAGACATTCATGGCCGTAACAGGCTCCCAAACAATAGGGTACACAATCCAGTCATTTTCTGACTGGTTCATACAGGTGGAAGGTGTGGCTGCCGCCTGGCTTCAAATTAAAACACTAATATTCAAGCTAGACCTTTCTTTTTTTTTTTTTTGGATTATTGATTAAAACAGTTGGATGGGGGAGCTACTGCTTGGTTGAAGTGAAAACCTGCACCCACCGGCCCCTTGCGGATAAGATTGGACATCCCTGACATAGGCGATCACACTTTTCCAAAGTTGGTCCCTTTGCACATCACTGATAAGACACTAGAAGACCGAGGGGGGTGCCATCCCCCTGGTGTACACAGATGAGGTTGTGGGTACGTCTAGGGTCGAGTTTGGTGACGAACTTAACAAGATACTTGTTAACAAGAGTTGCTCAAGAACTGCCGGAACCAGAGATGATGGATAAGGATATTTGGCTGAGACTCTGGTAATTAAGGCAAGACTTGAGTTATGTTGTCATCTATGCCGTTTTGTTTATGTAGGGTGAGGGAATATATATTGCCCTTTGGTGGTGTGGTTCAGTGGCACCATTATATGGATGGTGTGGAGGTAAGTCACTAGCCTGCTAAATACGTTTTGCCAGCACGTATACTCCATGTTCATAGGGTATGTCGGGTTCTGCACTTTCCACTCTGGTGCCTGTTGGCAAGTTTAGGCAGTGCAGATGGCAGTATGTAGACAACTTCGTTGATCACGCAGTTTTGGGAAGCCATCCAGGGCATTCTATGAATCAGGGTGTGATTAGTAGAGATCGTCACAAAAAAATGTCTCTGAGTGGAGAGTGCTGACTTGCATGCAAAGTTCTGTCCTGACACGTACAACCATTCCCCCGCTAATAGGACCTCCGTCGACCTCTTTTATGTTTAGTTCATAAAGGAGGTTTTCAAAGCAGCCACTCTGTGCAGCGCTTGTGGATAAAGTTCCCGAGTAAATGAGTGCTGAAAGGAAATGTGATTCCTCTGAGACTCTTAAGCAGATTGGGATAATTAATTTTCATGAAGAAAAGAGAGGAGCGGGATTCACTGAGATAGTGGAAGTAGGTGTCGGAGTCCTGCTTCTCTGTTCACACGCCTGACGTTTCTTTGCCACTATGTGGTAAAATGTAGTGATCTGGGTGACCACAATAAAAGCCCAGCTGCCAATCCTGTGCAGCTGATGTGAGAGAAGTGTGATCCAATTGCATGGGTTTGGGAGTTTCGGTGGTCACAGCATCAAAGGAGATGAGTGAAGCGGGTTGGCACTGACAGAGCATTTGTCCATACATTGGTCATTGGAATGCTATGTGACCATAGGACATGGGAAACGTGAAGCGAGTGAAGCGGGTTGGCACTGACAGAGCATTTGTCCATACATTGGTCATTGGAATGCTATGTGACCATAGGACATGGGAAACGTGTTACATTTCTGTGCTACAAAGCCTGAAATAACTTCACTTACAGAAGTTAAGGCGATGGATTACTGTTCCGAAGGTCAGTGGTTCAATCCCCATTATCACCACTGTTGGGCCCTTGAGCAAGGCCCTTTAACCCTCAATTGCTCAGTTGTATAAAATAAAAGAAAAGATAATTGTAAGTCGCTCTGGATGAATGGAGCGTCTGCCAAATGCTGTAAATGTAAATGGTTCACACTAGAAAAGCGACTGAAGCGAATGGCAATGGCAAAGAAGTTTGACATTTCCGCAAATGTTGCAAAACGAGGCTCTGACGTGGAGTACTGTCAAACTCGTCTCAAATAGTCCGCACATGTCGCGAGAAGGTGGCAAAGTTGCAGACTTCCATGTGAAAAGTTTGAGACTTGATTGCATCCACCATACTGTGAATATGTTGTCATCATGCGTATTTTATTTGCATTTTGTTCACGCTAATAACGTGTGAATAAAAAGCGAGTGGTTTGAGAACAAAAAGCGAACAAAACGCTACTGATTTACGGCAGGAGATTCGCTTTTATTCGCCAAACATCAGAAATTTTTCGCAAATCGTCGTGCCACTTTCTCGAGACTTTCGACTTTATACGTATTTTAGCCGCAAAATTTTCACTTACACGTCGAGTCACAAGACCTCTTGGCGCAAATTTTCAAAAACATCTCAAAAAAACTCATCTTTGTCAGTCGCTTTTCTGTCGCATCTCTAGTGTGATCACCTGCTTAGTTGTTCCTTGTCTATTTGGACAGTTGGTTCATTTCTATTGTGAAAAGAAGCATTCCGATGCTTTTCACTTTCACCAAGTCATCATAACCAAAGTGAATCCATAACATTGCTTTTTTTTCCTCCACATCAGTTATTGTGCCATC
Organism: Neosilurus mollespiculum; assembly: GCA_030014195.1. Lineage (NCBI taxonomy): Eukaryota > Metazoa > Chordata > Actinopteri > Siluriformes > Plotosidae > Neosilurus > Neosilurus mollespiculum. The sequence continues at coordinate 17,748,989 of JAQMYF010000009.1, read as the reverse complement.
TTGATAGTACAGCAGAAATGTTTGGATGACTATGGAGGACATTTTTTTTTTTTTTAAGAAAAGGGAGATATTCACATTTGCTTTCTTAGCCACGGGCTAAGAGGAGGAATTCTCACTTTTTTAAATTTCAATATTACTGCTAAGCAATGTTTCTCTTGAACACTGCTCTCTGCCATGGAGTTTCCAGGTCCAATCTAATGAGCACAATATATAAATGCTCAAAGTTAGGTACCATACATTCATTCATTCATTTTCTGAAGCACTTAATCCTAATTATGGTCACAGGGAGGGTGGCGCCCATCTCAGCCGACTCTGGGCGAGGGTAGAATACACCCTTGACAGCTCACCAGGCCATAAACACGCTGACGGCTATGCAGCCTACTCTTGATGAAAATTAGCAATGGTTCTTTTACATGCCTCTCCCTACAGAGGGTGAGAGACATGGCCGGCCTTTGATAACCCAGTTAGCTCCACTGGGGGACAGCAGTGACATCTCGTTGATAGTGGGGCTCGAACCCCGGACCTTGGGATCAGTAATCCAGCACCCTATCACCAGGCCACCACCGCCCCTAGGTACCATACAATCATACAATCATACAATCATCGAGAATGGAATCGGTTCTCCAACTGATCATTAATGCAGGTGCAGTTCAGACGGGACCACATACGACGTATATATACATGAGACTCAAATCAGTCTACACACAAAATCACCATCTTTTGTTCCTTTTTTTAAAGTGTTGACTTGGCTAAAATGAACATGTAGTGTATCATGTCATCAAAATTGCCTGACCATTTATAAATGTAGACACAAAAGGTCTACATGCTGCTTCCCATGTACTACTTCCTCCTGGGGTCTTTGCAAGGGAAAGTCAGAAATACTGATGCACATTTAAAAAAGGAATGAAATGGAGAACAAGATAAAGGTAGAGATGAGGAAGCTGGTGAATGCCCTGAAAGTGTGAGTGAAAGATGATATAAGGCTGTTTTTTAAAATGTATTATTATTACATTAAAGTGTGTACTGTATAAGCACTAAACCATCACAGGTTCTGGGTGAGAGTGAAGTCATGTCATTTCACTGTGTTATGCTGTATCATCTGTAACTTGACAGGACTTAAAAAAAAAAAAACGCTTTTCAGTGGATGTCGCATCATTGCTAGGAACCACCACAGGGACAGGAAGTGTTATTGCAAGAAGAAATGGGAGTTCCCCCACAATGTAACATTAACACTGACCCGTGTGAACCACAGACAGTGTACACTGGTCACTTTCAGCCATAAAGCCAACCAAGTTGCAAGTCACTCTAATGAAAGTAGATCCTCAATTCTGGTTCATTTTTGGATGGAGATTTAAACAAAACAGAAACTGGCCCAAGATCAGTTCTGCATATTACAGAGAATAGGGGGGAAATACACACCAAGCTATACTACAGAGCCCATATGACTTTGTGCTTCATTTTACTATCCGTGAAATAAACGCGAGTCACTGAGAATGATTAATATTTCTGCCTCTCCTGCTTTTTTTGGTTCACTGTGATGATGATATATAGTGACAAGATTCACACAAAATTAAATACAGCAATGGAAGGTACCTCTGCCAGGCACAAATGGATTATTATAACTTGGTATATTTATAATGAAATGTCTCCCCATAGTGGGCGTCTAATGAACACTACTCATTCCTTCCTGCACTCATTTTCTAAGCCGCTTAATCCTAATTAGGGTCGCGAGGAGGCTGGTGCCCATCTAATCCGACTCTGAGCGAAGTCGGGGTACACCCTGAACAGCTGGCCAGGACCAGCACACACAACCATTCACACTCACCGCACCGATCACTTCCAAAATGTAATGGGTTGTTACTTGAACCACACCCTACTCTGAAAATGTGTGCATGCTCTTTTGAGCTATGTTGCACACAAACTCACTAACTAACTAACTAACTAACTAACTAACCAACTAACTAACAGAGGTGGAAAACATTACCATCTACCTGAGGTAACTAGAAGCAGTATGAAAAGCTCTGCAGGTAGGATGCCCCAGGGTGGGATTTCCCCTCACTGTGACATCATCACAGAGTGTGTATGTAGGTCAATCAGTAGGTAAAGACTGACATTGGTGTACACACACACACACACACACACACACACTAAACAAAGCAGCGTATTTTAAATACATGCAAACCATGAATTAGTCTATAAGCCAAAGCACAGAACTCCAGGCCGGAGTTGTAATAATGAGCTACAGTCCGCAGTCGCCGTTAAAAAACTAACAAGATGTCATAGAGTGTCATAGAGTGTGCAGGTCATGTGACACACTGATGGAGCACTGACAAAGAGATAGAATGACAGAGGGACACAGAGTCTGGCTCGCAGTGGAGCACCGTTAAGTGGTCTACCAATTACATTAATCCTGATAAGGGTCCCGGGCTGGCTGGTGCCTATCTCAGCCGACTGTGCAAGGATGGGGCACACCCTGGACAGCTTGCCAGGCCATTTCAGGGCAGAAACACGCTGATGACAATCCAATGGCCTAGTCTTTTAAAATGACAGCAATGGTTCGTTTACATACCTCGCACCACAGACAGTGCGAGACATTTTGATGCCTTTGATAACCCAGGTAGCTGCACTGGGGGGCAGCAGTGACAACTTGGTGATAGTGGGGCTTGAACTACCAACCTTGGGATCAGTAATCCAGCACTTTAACCACTTAGGCACCATTGCCCCAGGCTTGTGCTCTCTCTCTTGTTGGCTGATGAATTCAAACTTCACTATGTAAATTTTTTATAGAAGTAAAACCAATTCACAACAGCACAAAACAATTCTGAGTTATTAAGAAAAAGTCTTGGGCGGCACAGTGGCGTAGTGGTTAGCACATCCTCCTCACAGCAAGATGGCGCGAGTCCCAAGCTCGAGCATTTCCAAGTGGAGTCTACTATGTTCTCCCTGTGCTTGCATGGGTTTCCTCCAGGTACTCTGGTTTCCTTTTTCCCACAGTCCAAAGACATGCACATTAGGCTAACTGGCTGTTCCAAATTGCCCCTAGGTGTGGATGGGAGTGCGAATGGTTGTAGGTGTGTTACCCCGCCCTTACCCAGTGTTGGCTGAGATAGCTACCAACCTCCCCGAAACCCTAATAATAGGTTTTACCGTTTCTGTAATTGAGTGAGTGACACTCACTTATATATTTTTTTATAGATTTACTGGCAATCATCATCTGGTTATTACTGCTATGACTTCCCAGGCCATTCTGACCTTCAACTCCTCATGTTTGTTTTTGGCCATGCCTTGTTTGCTCATGATAGAATCATCTACCAGGAGAATATATTTTATTACTTTAGAATTTCTGTGAATTACTGTGAATTTTATTATTTTTTGAAGTGACTAGCAGTGCTCAAGTGTATTACTCTGTGTGTATATATAATATTGTATTAAATGAAAATTTTTTGGACACTTTTCAAGTAGTTTCATTGCAGATATCATCCCTTTTATCTGTCTTTCTGTTTCGGTTAAACTATCACAGAGCTTCCTCTTTTACTCGTTGGGTGATACAGATGATGTACTAAAAAAAAAACAAAAAACACTGTTGCATTATCAAATGGAATTTTTTTCAATGAGTCACCAGAGCCCGGGCCGTGTTATTCTTTCTTTTTTCTTTAATGCAAAAGTTATGATTAGGCTATTTTGTTTAGTTTAAGGGAAGAACAACACTAAAAGGGGATCCTCAGGTTTTTTTTGTTTAGTTTTTTTTTTTGTGGTTTTTTTCAGGCGTTGGGATTTACATACAGCAGTAATATCAAGTTATATTTAGTGTGTGTGTGTGTGTGTGTGTGTGTGTGTGTGTGTGTGTGTGTGTGTGGTGGATTTACCAACGAACGAGTTTACTGTTTGAAAAATGAAAATTAGACTAAGGTTTAACCTTTACGAGGAATGTCACACTATAAATTGTACATTTTTTAACACTCCCTGGAGGATATAACAAACACATCATAGAAAAAAATCCTCACATGTACACATACACTGTTAATAGAGATAAATTCTTTTATTTTAATTTGTAATTCAGTAACTTCACAGGCCTCAAAATGTTATATGGTACAATGTGATGGTAATAGCGTAGTATTATAGTCCTTTATTTACAATGAGAGACCGTCACTACACCTTTACACTTTGTGTACATTCCAACAAGACATCCTGCATGACAGTGGAAGACCACCAGGGACTTTCCATGTGTGTGTTCTGTTGCGCTGGCTCAAGAAATACCACAAGATCCCCCAACATCATGCTCATCCCTGGCTATTTTTGTCAAACCAAGTGAACAAGATGTCCTCTACTTAACCACAGCACCATGCACTACTAATCCTTCATTCTACTTCCTTACTTTTAGTTTTATTCAGAACTGGAGGAAACCACCCATCACAAATCAGCAAAATGTGTAACACATTCTGATTTCGTTGGAGTCAATAACTAAGTATACACATAAATAATACATTTACTAAATAAGAGAATCCCTTACAGTCCGACCGACCGAGTTTGCCAAAGGCTACGTGAAAAAGCCAGGGGATGCATTTTTGTCAGCAGGACAAGCTAGCCACAAAGTAACTTGCAGCCACAGCTCAGCAGCTCCTTTCTCGTCATCAAGAAGTACAGAAAATGCTGTACTTACTAAACTTACACAAATGTCAACTCATCGCAAAAAAATTTTCAAACATGTTTGAAATTTCTGCAAAGGTCGCAAAACAAGGCTCTGACGCGGAGTAGTCTCAAACTCTTCCCAAACAGTCCGCACGTGTCGTGGGAAGGTCCCAAAGTTGCTCTCAAATTATTAGTTTTTTGCTCGCAAGAAAAATCGACAAGTTGGAGACTTTGACACCGAAAGTTCGAGACTTGCTGGAATCTGCCATATTCCATATATTTTGTCATCATGCGTATTTTATTCGCATTTTGATTTACGACAGGAGATTACCTTCTTTTCGCCAAACATCCACAAACCAATCGCAACTTACTCACAAATCAGTTGCAAAAATTGTCTCGTAACCTTCTTGTGACTTTCGCACGATATATGTATTTAAGCTGTAAAATATTCGCCTGCATATGGAGTAGCAAAACATCTTGACGCAAAAATTTGCAAAAAAAATCGAAAAAAAAATTCAATTCGCTTTATTTGCTTTTCTGTTGCACCTCTAGTGTGATCACCCCTAAGCTCTGGGAGGTATGCTGTGTAATGTTATTGTCTAGTGATTAAGCAGGTTTTAGTGCAAGCTCTGAGTCACTCAAGGACATCCACCGACCTGTCTGTGCATTACCATGCCTTTATACTTCAGTCCAACAGCTTAGATGCATTTTATTCAGACTATAAAATCATTTTTCATGGCCTGAGAGGCGTTGGTGTCTTCTGGAAAAACTTCAAGTTAGTACTAATCCAGCTTTCATTGGGGATTGGCTTCTGTGTAGCTGCTCTACCACTGGAGGGATAGCTCTCTTCTGGGAATGTTTTCCAGTCCAGACTTCCACAGAGTGACCTTTGGGTTGTTGTTCACTTCCCTGACTAAAGTAACCAGTTTTAGGAAAGGTCTCAGGAGACGATCTCTTTTCTCCTCATGGTTTTATACAGACAGAGCAGTGTCTTTTCAAATCTCTTCCAATCTGAATCACTTACTTACTCACTCATTTGCCAAGCTGTTTAACCCTAGAAGGGTCACAGGGAGTCTGGAGCCTATTTCAGCCAACACCGGGTATAGGTGGGGTACATCCTGAAAGGGAAACTGCAGGGCCAATAAACACAACCATTCACACTCACGCTCAAACCCAGGGGCACTCTGGAACGGCCTGATGTGCATATCCTCAGACAAACCAGGACCTTCTTGCCATGAGGCAGACGTGCTAACCTGTACGTCACGGTGCCACCATCCTATCTGACTGTGCTACGTAATATGAACCGTAATCAGTTTAAAACAGGATTATAGGGCTCCCAAGTGGCGCATCGACAAGATGCACGACTATCAACCCGGAGATCGCAAGTTCGAATCCGGATTGATGCCACAGCCATCCGTGACTGGGAGTCCATGGGAGCTAATTGGCCGAGCTCTCACAGGAGGGAGGGATGGCATACGCTCACTTCCCTGTCACTCACAGCGATCACCAGCCAATCATGAGCTCATTCGTACGAGGGGGCGGATAGCGCTTTCCCTCCGAGTGTGTTAGGCCACCCTCAAATATGCATGCGCAGCAGTTCGAAAAGAGGCGGGTGGCAGCATCACATGTCACAGAGGGGGTATGTGCATGCTTACACCCCTCCCTGGTCGGTGGTGGTCGTGTGATAGGGAAGGCAAAAAGTTGAATGGTGGGAATTGGATATGAATAAATTAGTGGAGAAAAATTAGTGGATAAAAAATATTATTTATATAATATATAAATTATATTTATATATTATAAATATAATTTATGTAAATGTGTTTATTGGGCTTATAAAATATTTAAAAAACCTAATAATGTCTTTTTTTCATTAACATTTTTACCTAACAAAAAGCAAAAAGATAAATATATATTAAATAGTAACGATACTGGTCATCCTTACAACATAATATGTGTGTATATAATATCTTGAAGTGATACAGATGCTTATTTTAACATAAATAACCATAAAAAGCACAAAACTGGTCATTTTATCCCGAGGCTAAATCTATGGTTAACAGTAATTTTTTCATTTTTCACAGGACATCAACACATTGGGCGGGGTTGACGTCTTTTGTGGAGACAGTGAGACGTCACATTCTAGTGACTGTGAGGACGAGAATGCTGCCAGAGGTGTGTGTGAGACGCTAAATCCAAAATAGCTTAAGCAGCTAACGTTTTTGCCAATTCGGCTTTCCTGTCGTCAGTTGGTTCAGGAACACAAATAAATGTCTACTGTGATTTCTGCGCTTGTTGTTTGTGCAGCTCAGCACTGGCCGATAATGTGTTATACTACACGGGTCAGTGACGTAGCCCAGCCAATCCAACAAGTTCGTGTCACTACCAGGCTGGAACAGCCAATCAGGAAGGCAACATGTCTCCGAGCACGCCCAGAGTCACAACACTCGCGCGCACTTTGAAATCAGGCATGGACTGATGTTGCCGGAAGGAACCGCTGATGTTATATGTGATAGTTTTAAATAGCTGTTAACACTAATTCACCACAGGTAGCCTTTAATGTGTTTCATAAGATTGTATAAAATTCTCTTGCTGATTAAAGACTGGTAGGGTATCCTCTCAAAACTGCAGCATGGCCCCCAGTGGAGCTAACTGGATTATCAAAGGCTGGCAATGTCCCTCACTGTCAGTGGTGAGAGGAATGTAAAAGAACCATTGCTGATTTTCGTCAAGAGTAGGCTGCATAGTCGTCAGCGTGTTTCTGCCATGCGATGGCCTGGCGAGCTGTCCGGGGTGTACTCTGCCCTCGCCCAGAGTTGGCTGAGATGGGCGCCAGCCTTGCCGCAACCCTAATTAGGAATAAGCGGATGAATGAATGTTTCCATGGTTGCTTTAAAGTAAACTTAATACACCTAAACTTAATAAACTTAAAACACCAGAGCCACGAATCTGTTTACAGTTCACTTAGCCTTCCCTACCTTCAACATGTTAATCATTAAACATGGCTTAACCAAACAACCATTATCTTACTTCTAAGGGCTAGCCTTTGTATGGTAAATCTACCGCTGGTATGTTTTAAATTAAAAGCTAAAAAAAATGCAGCTTTCTAAACCAGTTACGGCACTTCATGAATTTAGAAAAGAATTATCCAGAGTGCCCTCACCCAGAGTCGGCTGAGATGGGCACCAGCCTCCCCGTGACCCTAATTAGGATTAAGCGGTTCAGAAATTGAATGAATGAATGAATGAATTATCCAGAGTACACGGAAAGCATACCTAACTGAGGTTTGCTTGATATAACTTTGAGAATATTCGTTTATTTGTTTTCTAAGCCGCTTAATCCTAATTAGGGTCGCAGGGAGGCTTGCGCCCGTATCAGCCGACTCTGGGCGAGGGCGGGACACACCCGGGACAGCTCGCCAGGCCATCGCGGGGCCAACACACACACAACCATTCACACTCACTCTCACACATTTGGAACAGCCAATTAGCCTACTGCACATGTTTGTGGACTGTGGGAGGAAACCTACACAAGCACGGGGAGAACATGCAAACTCCACAAAGAAACGCTCGAGCTTTCTCTGGAGCCTATCTCAGTCAAATCTGGGCGCCCTGAACAGCTCACCAGTCCACCGCAAGGCCAACACACCCATAACCATTCACACTATGGAGTCCCACCTAGGGGCAAGTGTGGGAAGAACATGCAAACTCCCTGAGGTCACTAACAAAACAGTACTATATATAGTTTAAAAAATCATATGTGACAATGTTTGACAAAGGGTTTTCCCAGGCTGTATTTATATTTACTGACAAAAGCTTAAGTTCTCTTTCCTTTTTCCATTGACAGGACTAAAATAATTCAATGCTTGGAAGTTTTTCTTATGGGTATGTCTTGGAGGCTGAAACTACACCCATGACAATGATAACTGTGATGTTACATAATAAACTCCTTTAAGTAAAGTCTCATACTCGCCTTCAGACAAGTCATTAGTTTTATTTGGGTCTCAGTGTGAAATTATCACTTTTATCTAGTCTCAAATTTTCTCCAGGAATGAAAAGCGAAGAAATAAACTTCCTTATCTTATGGTTTGTCACATTCTTTCATTCACACTCTATTAATAGGTATTATTTGGTATGCATTTTCCACCCTCCTGCCTTGAAAAGGCGGGTGTTGGCCTTTCAGCAAGTTGTGCAATAGCTTTTGTGTACGGTTTAAGTATTACGTTTCTAGATATCCTGTTTATTTATGTAATACAAGTAGAAATTAGGACCAAAACGAAATATGATGCAGGACCCTTTGCTTAAAGATTTATTGCTCTAAGTTCATTACACAGTGACGGTTGTTAAAAGCGGTTTGAAGCCATATCTGAAAATAGTCATATCTGAAGCCATACTAAATATGTTAGCATGTCATTAAACATGTTCTTTGCATTTTCTCTACAGTGTAAAAGTACCAATATAAGGGGATTTTTCACCAATATTCACTGAGGCGAATATTTTTTTAGCATATACTACACAGTATCATAAAAGATGCAAACTAAAGTGAGAGTTTTTGTCTCCTTTTTGCGTCTCCACTGCCCGTTTCTAACCCCAGCCTGATCCAGAACTCAGCGTCTAGGTGTTGGGTCGTGGGGATGCTGCCACCTATCTCAGCCGACTCTGGGCGAGGTCAGTTCTGGACTCTGGATAGCTCACCAGGCCATCACAGGGCCAACACACACACACACACACACACACAACCATTCACACTCACACTAACACCTAGCGGTGATTTGGAACAGCCAATTAGCCTACTGTGCATGTTTTTGGACTGTGGGAGGAAATCAGAGTACCTGGAGAAAACCCCATACAAGCACGGAGAGAACATGCGAACTCCACACAGAAACACACATATTTAGAATGCTATCTTGTTTTAACTTTTAAACAGTATAATAGTAGTTTTATGCAAATGTTTGTAATGCAACTCTGATTATTCAGATTAAAACAAGCTGTGTACAGGTCCTTTCACATTCAACATAGTTTAGACTCATGCTGTATGGTTGGTATGTTGAAGTGTTTGTGTAATCTTTTAGGATCACAAAAACACTTTTCAAAAGAGGAGGAAGTTGGCACAGAGCTATGACTAGTACAGTGTTACTGGGCAAAGGTTAGATGTGTCCTCTCTGATAAACATGAACTTGTTTTTCTTGTTTAGGTTTTTTTTTTTTTTTACAAAATGAATTAGGAATACTAACCTAAATATATATAAAAAAATTAAATAAAATGCTAATAGGCATGCTAACTGAAAAGATATGTGCATAATAGTATACCCATGGATCCAACCTGGAGTAATTATGGGACTTTATGTTGTTGTTTTGGAGGAATGATTAATAATAGGTGTCAAATTGGGGTCCAGGGGTCTACATGGACCTAGGAAGCAAGGGGTGTGTCTTTATATTATTACAGTGCTGAAAATCAACAATCCTATCTATTTTAAACGTCGAAAATGTCGTGTCAAGCCCCAAACTCTTTTAGTGTGTGGAATGAGGTACTAGGGAGAGTAGATACATTGAAACTACTAGGCGTGCATGTATAGGGTGACCTTAAGCGGAACAAACATGTAAATGACAGACTCAGCAGTACTAGTATACGATTATACAGTGGGGGGGATTCCCAGAATGTCTTGCTGCTGATTTACAGAGACTCCAGAACCTCTGATTACACATTATTGACCTTCCCAGAGACTTACTGGAACCCCTGGCTATAAGAAGGGATGCTCTCACTGTTAATGTATTTAAGAGCATTGTTAAGAATGAGGAGCACCCTTGCAGATGTTTTTTGGACAATCATTGGGATAAGTACTCTCTTAGGTCCCAGAAAGTGTGCATGCTAGCTTCCCGAACTAAGAGACACCAGGACTCATTCATTACTGCTAAACTTGTATAACTGTACAACCACTCATAATGTATGTAGTTATAATATATTTTTGACTTCTAGCTAATTTTCTTTCCTATATAGTATACCTTTTATTGTATCCATTCATTCATCCATTCATTTTCTAAGCCACTTAAGCCTAATTAGGGTTTTGGGGAGGCTGGCGTCCATCTCAAGCCAACTCTGGGCAAAGGCAGAGTACACATTCACTATCACACCTAGGGGTGATTTGAAACAGCCAATAGGCCTACTGTGCATGTTTTTGGACTGTGGGAGGAAACCGGAGTACCCTGAGGCAACCCACACAAGCAAGGGGAGGACCCTTTTATTGTATATTATAATATATATATATATATATATATATATATATATTTTATCTTAGTTGTAATACGGTTGAGTTTCTTTACCAAAGACACTGATTTGAAGGTCAGTGCTTCAATCCCCACTATCACCACTGTTGGGCCCTTGAGCAAGGCCCTTAACCCTCAATTGCTCAGTTGGATAAAAATGATCTTGATAAGAGCGTCTGCCAAATGTAATAATGGAAGGGATCTCTGACTGCAGAGAATTTAAGAAATCCTAGATTACAGAAGATTTTTTAATAATATAAAAAGCGTGGCAGCCTTTTCTTTAAGTGTATATTTGACCTAGTCTAGTTCTACCTCCCTTATTTTATGGCACTGATAAACTCACGATAGCACATAGTGTAGATAATACATTCTTTATTGAAGATTCCTTTCACCAACATGACTTATACATGCAAAGGAAAACTCTGTCTATTAGACATACTTTGCAAACCCATCACCAGTAAAATTAAGATGCTTAGGTTATTTATACAACTGGAAATGAATATAAACAGATTACAGACGCACACACACATCGATGTAACCGAAATGTAACCCTTAACATTCGTGACAGGTTTAATGTGTTGGAACATCAAAGATCACATGATAAGGGCAATTAAAAAAATATGGCATAGATAAGCTGATCATGCGTCACCTTTTCAAGATTATTCAGAACGCAACAATAAAATAGCCGTTTAAACAGGCACCTGCAAATCTCACTATAGTAAACATGCTGAAAGTTATTTAAGCTCATGTGTTAACGATCATGAGAACATGAGGAAAATGAGGAAGCTGGCACAGAGCCGAAGTCTGACAACTAGGCAATGGTTAATCAACCCAGTAACAATGAGCTCTGTTGTTCCATGAATGATTTTCCACTGACATTTCCTCATAAAATGGATTAGATAACAAACAAAAATAACACCCAAACACCATTATACATGCTGATTAGATATTTCTATATCACAAAATATTAGAATTAAAAATAGAATGAAAACAAACCTTTACTTGCTAGAGCCCAGAGGTGTCATAGATGCAAATTTCTTTGTAATTTTTGTAAAAAAATTATTTTTTTTTACCTGTTTTATTTTCTTTCTTGTCTGTTAATTATTTAATAAGCAGGTGATCACACTGGAGGTGCGACAGAAAAGCTACTGACGTGAATGGTAATGGCAGCTGACGCATTTTATTCTCAAATTTTGCATTTGCATTTTGGTCGCCTGGTTCCGGAAATCATCACAAAATAAATTCTGTGAATGTCGCAAATTGAGGCTTTGTCTGCGCATGTTGTGAGAAGGTTGCAATGTTGTCGTTTTGCTTGCAAATTTTTTTTTTCCATTTTCAAGGAAAAGCAACAAGTTGGAGACGTCCACATGAAAAGTTTGAGACTTGCCGAATTCCGTGTATATTTTGTCATCATTCGTATTTTATTCGTATTTTGTTCCATAACACGCGAGAAAACAGCGAATGATTTGAGAATAAAGTGCGAAAAAAAGTGACTGATTTACTACAGATTTAGTTTTTTCGCCAAACATCCGCAAACCGATCGCTAATTACTCGCAAATCGGTCGCAAAAATTGTTGACCGACCTTCTTGCGACATTTCCGCGATATACGTATTTATGCCACAAAATATTCTCTTGCGAAGTGGAGTTGGAAACAAATCTTGATGCAAATTTCAAAATTCGCGCAAAAAAAAAAAAAAAAAAAAATCGCAAAATAAAATCAATTTGCATCAGTTGCCTTTCTATCGCACCTCTAGTGTGACCACCCCCAAAGTCTTACACCATATACTCTGAACTCAACTTCCTTTTGTCTTCCACTACACAGTAGTAAACAATGTTAACTTTGTTTCATAGAAACAACTGACATCTGCCTTCTACCAGCAAATGAGACTGTACACAGATTGGACTGCCTGACTGACAGTGTTTCTGACGGATGGAGATCAGGTAAGATCGGTCTTACTACAGCACACAGGAGCGAACTTGCGGGCCACGGCCTTTCAGAATCCTCCTCACCTGAAGGGTAAATAAAAAAGTCAGAATAATCGACGGTAGTATGTACTCTAATACATAATGACCATCCAAAATCAGTACAACTACACAACCTAACTGCAGCATTGTATCTGATACTCACCTGATCCCCAACAGGACCCTCAGGCACTAGTTGAATGGGTTGCTCATTCTCCAGGTTCTTGGCGCTAGGATCAGCTCCTCTCCTCATCAGCAGCTGGACGGCGTGTGCCTGCGCTTGACGGTCGTTTTGCGCAGCAGCCATGTGCAGTGCTGTGTTGCCATTATATGCCTGCGCAGGACGTATTTAGTTTTAATTTACAAGCTTTCCAGAAAAAGGAACGCCAAACAGACACAGTATGATTGAGCAAGTTACTGTTATTTGAACAGGGTGAAGTACGAGTTAGTTAAATTGAACTCAGCTCTGTGATTGGATGTTGTGGGGGCAGAGTTTGGAGTTTTGCGTGTTCCCCTGTATTTTCATGTGGGGTTCCCTCCTGGTTCTCTGGTCCCATCTCCAAAATCATATCAATTGGTGGATAAGCTATTCTAAATTGCTCCTAGGTGAATGAGTGTAAATGTGAATGAGTGTAAATGTGTATCTGTGTGTGTGGTACCCTGTGATGGACTGGCGTCTCATGACTGAATGTTACTAAAAGGTAATAATGAGGAATCCATGAATAAATCGATAAATCCCCAGAATCGGACTTCCCCAAAGAAGGGTTGCGCTTAGCTGCTAGCATCGCCAGCACTAACATCCTGATTGTGGTGCCTTACCTTGGCATTGACTACAGAAAGAAAGTCGGGCTGGTCCAGAAAAACACGCAGAAGCTCAACGTTGGCCTCCTCAGCAGCCATGTGCAGAGCGGTGCGCCCACTTTTGCGATCCTGAAAGAATCAGAAGCATGAAGATCCAGCACCACACTGGATTTTAACCTATAATGCAGCACTCGAATGGCAACACTTACCCTTGTGCTAGAAGAGGCACCCATGAGCAAGAGAATGTTGATACATTCGCCAAGCAGCTTCCTCTTCTGCATCAGAGCTGCCGTTTGGGGAGACTGAGGTGCCGCCACACGGCTCAGATCCTGCACCACTGCATTGTGGGTTAGGACAGCCATGTGTAAAGCGGTAAGACCTAACGCAGGGCAGAAAAAATTAATAAATAAATGAACGAAGACTTATATCGGCACACAGATCTACTTCAATAATGTGAAGAGGAATCGGAATTTAATGTGAATAAGTTTATAAATAAAGAAAGAACTATCTTCGAAATTTCACACTTATTTACACACATTTAGTAGTCAATCAATCATTAATTTATTTTCTAAACCTATTATTTCTAATTAAGGTCGAGGGGAAGCTGGCGCCCATCTCAGCCGACTCCGGGGTGAAGGCGGGCTAACCCTGAACAGCTCGCTAGACCATTTTGCTGGAGGAAACCGGAGTACTGTGTGGAGTTTGCATGTTCGCCCGCAGGCATGGGGAGAACATGCAAACTCCACACAGAAACACTCAAGACTGGGACTCAAACCCAAGACCTCTTCTTGCTGTGAGGAGATTGTGCTAACCACCACTCCACTGCCTCGCACTTGTATTGTATTCTGAGTCTCCATTATAAAATAAAATACATTTACACATGTACGATAACTGAAAGGATTGAAATAATCATTTTATTTTTGTAAAAAAAAAAAAAAAAAGCAGGTTGCCAGATTTCAGAGCAAAATTTATTTCTCTGATGTTTACCAGGCAGTGAGTTATTTATAACTAGCCATGATTATCAGCTTTATGTTAAAATGGCAGTTGGTTGATACAGAAAGGATCACATGACATTACAGGTGACAAGCTGGAAATCCATATTCTTTTTAGGACTATAATACTCACCGTCATAGTTGACAGCATCGACGTTTACCTTCAGCCCATTATTCTGCATAGCTTTGTGGACAGCCTGCACGAAGACACAAGTATTATCGATATTTATTATTTACGTGTGTGTGTGTATATATATATAATATATATATACACACAAGTAAATAATACGTATAATATTTATAATATGAAATATGTTACACTAGTGGTGTTCTAGGCAAAAAAAAAGACAGATTAATAAAGTAGCTCAGTATATACTGTCTACCTTACACAATAAAACTCCTACAACTCTGTAATTTTTTTTTCCCCTACAAACCAATGATGGCTGAAAGATTCATATCATGTTTGCTTGCCACATTCAGTTAATGGTTGACAGCATTGTGGAGATGTTTGCCTCTACATGAGCTTTATAATAAAAAAAAAGAAAAGAAAAGGGGGGGGGGTGGGCTCAGGAACCTGTTTTGCAGGATTTGGGGATTTTTTGACTGCCTTGTCTGGGGATAGTTTGAGGAAATGAAAATAAGTTAGTAGGAGGAAGTTGTTTAGTAACGATTCAAATCACCCCCACCAAAAATAAATAAATAAATACATAAATTCTGGTATGCAAAAAGCAGCAAAGGCACAGTGACCAAATTCTTATCAAAACAAAGATGACTTTGTACCCTTTTAATAAGTCCAGGATCTCTCTGTTGCACATGAGGAAGACTTTACTGTGTTGATTTATTTATTTCAGGTGGGACAGATGAAGTTAGATTAAAAAGAGTTTTGTGTTTCGCTGGTGAAATGCTAATGTGAGGTTAAGAGTCATGATGTGAAAGAGGAAGAGGTGCACAGCTACATGAACTGCGTTAAATCAGCAGTTATTATTAAAAACTTTGTAAAGCTCTGGGTCGGCCCTGTGTGTCAAAGCATTCAGGTTTTAAAATATGTTGTCATTTCATCTTGTATTCATACTAAAATCACATGACTCATGACACACTTTGCTCGGCTAGGTCACAATCTGTTAATGAAGATCACAGAACATCTGTGAAACAAATGGCTTCCTGTTATCACTTACATTATAGCAGCTATAAAAAAACCTGTTCCCTCACCAGCTTCTGTCGTAAGGTTAATAAGATGGAAAGTGCAGCAGCTTGTCATGTTACTGAGAGAATAAAATGAAAAGTACACCGTAGCAAGCCTGAAGCGCTTACCATATCCACAATTAATATATACTACAGGGAAATAGCCGGTGGTGTAGTGCATAGGTTGCAGGGCTCATGATCATGACGAGAGGTTATGGGTTTGAATCCCTGTTAGACCCATTTACATTTACGCCTTATCCAGAGCGACTTTCAATTATCATTTTACACAACTGAGCTACTGAGGGTTAAGGGCCCTGCTCAAGGGCCTAACAGTGGTGGTACTAGGGATTGAACCCCTGACCTTCAGGATGCCTGAACCACTAGGCCACCACTGCCCCGCCATGCTAAGATCCCTGGGCAAGTTCCTAACCACAAGTTAAGTTGTGCCTCTGTCCACCCAGCAGTATAAATGGGTACCAGTAAATGTACTGGGAAAGTAACCTGTAGTGGACTAGCGTCTCCATCCAGGAGAAGTTGATTCAAGCTGCAGAAACTGGGGATAAACTCCAGCCTGGTGAGCCAGTAATAAAAAAAACAACAGACTCTAATGGAAACGGTACGATCTGATCTGTTTCGGGATTAAAAAACATTATCCTGAGTGGATCTGTGTGCATGAATCAAAGGAACAGACATTCACAGTTCCACTTGAAGCAAGCAGCATCTTCAAAATGGAAAACAAACTATAACAATTTTTTTGTTTGTTTTCTTTTTCTTCGGTTTCCGTGTAGTATGTACTAAAACAGCTTTATGGAGTATGGCTTATTTATGTTCCTATGTCGTGTGTGCTAAGCTCTGAATGAGTAGGCTAAACAGACAGTTAGCTGCATAACACTTGGCACACTTCGATCGGCATGACAGAGGAATGACGTCTCAATGCTTACAAAGCTGCACATGAACGAAGATACTCTACATTAGCAAGTCCTGATGTGAAAGGTGGGTCAGATGCTGCCGCTCAAGAGCTGGACTACTAGCTCATGAACGTGCATGCCGCTGAGTAGACACTCACCAGCCAGTCAACATCGAAACTGATGGACTGTCGATGATGGCACCGCTCAAAGCACAGAACTCACTTGTCCTGCCTTTGTCCTTGTCAAAATATGTAAAAATAATTTTAAAAATCTCATTTTAGTTTGCTACTATTCTGTTTCTGTGTTGCTTATGTAGTAAACACTAAAGCTATTATTTGCCTAAGGCTCGGTGGATGACTCAGCGATATGCATCTCGCCTTCAGCAAATAAGTTAAATATACATGTTGTGTTGTTACAACATACATAACGTGATTATAGATGATATATGACATATAGTGATATAGATAATATCTGGCTGTATGTTGTCTAACTGAGCTGTCAACCACGCTGTATGCACTTGAGAAGGTTTGTACACTTGGTCCGTTTTATTTGTTTAAAAAGTAATGTTTAACAAGGCTTGCTGGGTAACTTATCCCATCGTTACTCTGACATGTTGCTATGGTGTGACATAATGCCCAGAAGAGTGAGTGTTATGTATGTAGGCTTCACTTATTATAAAAAGGTGTACATTTAAGGAGGAGCAGAGCTGACCTGTAGAATCAAAGTGTGTCCCTTTTCCGCGCACACATGAAGTGGAGACCGGCCCCAGCAGTCTGTGGTATTTACTAAGGCACCCAGGGACAGCAGGTCTTGTGCAATGAGATGTTGGTTGGCTGCCACACTTACTTGGAATGCACTCTGAAATCAAAACAAAAAAAACCCCACACATAATTGAGTATCAGATCTGACCAAGCCCTTTTCTTGTCACCTGCACTGACGTCAGACAGAATAGGGTGTGGGATGGATTCTGGCATTTTGAGGGCGTATTTACTGTCAAACAGGAAACTTGTATAATGTACAGGTTATATCAGTTTACAGCTTACAGGACAGGTTTATATAAAACTGAACAATTACCTGGTGGTTATGCTCTTTGACATCAAGCATTCCAATATCGCACATTTTTCTGGCGAGCACGTAGGCCAGGGCGCGTCTTCCCTGGGCCACTGCAATGTGCAGGAACCTGGCAAACAAACAGTTCTGTTAAATATTAGTAAATATACACTCATTTATTTATTTATTTTCTGAACCGATAAATCCTAATTAGGGTTACGGGGAGGCTGGAGCCCATCTCAGCCAACTCAAAGCAAAGGTGGGCTACACCCTGTACAGCTCACCAGGCCAATGCAGGGCCAACACACACACACACAACCATTCACACACACATTTTTTCACTCACACCTAGGGGTGATTTGAAAGAACCAATTAGTCTACTGTGCATGTCTTTGGACTGTGGGAGGAAACCTGAGTACCCAGAGGGAACCCACACAATCATGAGGAGAACATGCAAACTCCACACAGAAACACTGCGAGCCCAGGAGTCGAACCCAGGACCTTCTTGCTGTGATGCGGACATGCTAACCACTGCGCCACCATACCGCCCCGGTTTTTATTATATTTTTTTTTATTTCTGTTCCCCAAACTTTACTAAAAGCTTCACAACTCACGTATCTCCATCTCCATCCTTTGAGATCAGATCTAAAGGGCTCAGACCAGCCAGTTTCTCCTCCTCCTGTTGGATCTGCCACTGGAAAAAAGAAATCTGAGGTGTTGTAGTCCCACTGGACCCAAACCCATGCTGTGGGCTCAGGCTCTGGAATGGAGACATGTACGGGCTTTCTGTAAGCTGGGGAGGCTGGCAGCTGCTATAAAATGGACTCGATGCGGTGGCATAGAGAGTTGGTAGTGCTTCTTGTGGGTCCTGGGGTGGGTGGCAGATTGATATGGGACTGCCCTGCACCTTCACTGAGTCAATAGACAACACAGTGTTGCTGGCCATGTCCCCAAGTCCCTCGAAGATGTTGTGGTCATTCAGGATGTTCTCAGTTGGGAGATATGAAGACTGGGAAAAACAGCAAAGCCATGTGTTATAGATAATAACCAGGTGAATGGATCTCAGGTATCACAAAATGTAAGGAGTAAATTAAAATTATTGTTTGGACCCCAGCAGTTATCAGGTATGAGATGATTACCACAACATTGTTGTGTTCTGTGGCAGGTCTCTTAGTGACGCAGTGAGGTGCGGCATTCTCAGCTGCTCTCTTTCCATGCTGAAGCAAATTAGTTATGACTAAAAAGAAATAAATAACATAATACATAAATAAAATTAATCTTATATATATATATTTTTTTTTGTTGTGTGTGTGTGTGTGTA
>JAQMYF010000009.1:17690903-17719740 GCA_030014195.1 Neosilurus mollespiculum | reverse complement strand
TCACTGCATATTGTACTGTGTATAATTTGCATGTGACAAATAAATTTGAATTTGAATTTGAATTTGAATTTGAATTTATCATAGATTTGTAACATGTTGCAAATAATTCTTTAATCTACATAAAGGGTACCGACTCTCTACCCTTGTAAAAGGCTGCGTTCCACTATCTTTGTATGTATAGATACAGTATAATGCATTCTGGGTAATCTGTCCCAGCATGCATGTATAACTTAGAAATATTGCGGATTTCACTGTAGGTCTAAGTGGGTGATCACGCTAGAGGTGCGTTAGAAAAGCGACTGAGGCGAATGGATTTTTTTTTTTTTGCGAATTTTGAAATTTGCATCAAGATGTTTTCCAACTTCACATGCAAGCGAATATTCTGCAGCTTAAATACATATATCGAGCGAAAGTTGCAAGAAGGTCGCATGACAACTTTGCGAGTAATTTATGTTTGGTTTACGAATGTTTGGCCAAAAAAAAAAAAAAAGAATCAGTTGCGTTTTGCTCGTTTTTTGGTTATCAGACCATTCGCTTTTTAATCACACGTTACTAGTGTGTAGTTTATAGTAAAATATAACCGATGACAAAGTATACGGAATATGGCGGATGCCAGCAAGTCTCAAACTTTGCTCATGGAAGTCTCCAACTTGTCACTCTTCCTTGCAAACAAAAAACGAATCATTTGCGAGCAAAACAACAACCTTGCGACCTTCCCGCGATATGTACGGACTGATTGAGAAGAGATTGAGAATATTCCACATGAGTTGAACCAGTCGACCAAAATGCGATGCCACGAGACAAATTTGAGAATGAAAAGCTAATTGCCATTCGCGTCATTCGCGTTTCTGTCGCGCCTCCAGTGTGATTATCTCCCAACTATTCTTCTCTCTACCAACTCTATATACACTATATATCCCAAAAAAAAAAAAAAGTACTCAAATAAACACTGTTCATCATATTTTATTATGAAAAGTGCATTCATAGAACACAGAAAAATATTGAAAGATCAGGAGAAACTGATTTCAAATGGCACACCAAAAACGATAGATATACAGTACTAAAACTAATTTACACAAACAAGTATTTACATTTCAACTGCCAGCTGAATAATATCAGTGTTAGGTTTGTAACATGTAGAAGTACAGTAGAAGTTTTGTAGAGGACAGGTAAGTGCAGAAGAAGTCATTTCCATTAATAAACCACAACAACCTGGCACGACTTTTTAAAATGACTGTTCTCTTTACCTGTTTAATAGAGAAGAGAGAGTAACAAAAGTATGCACTAAGCAGTGTTTCAACACAAACCACTAAACCTCAAAACATTCCTTATATCATGGAGGTTTAATAACTTAAAGTCAAGAAGATTATCGTTTTGATTTCTTTTACAAACTCAGGCAGCTGACGACATTGTAAGTGTTAAAGGTGGTTGCTCTCAAAAGCAGAGATCCCATAGCACATATTTAACAGATTTTGGTCTGAAGACATCACGATCTAATGATTTAGGTGTGACGTCTTGAATTGATGAGGGAAAACTGAACCACTCCATAAAGTCTTCTCCAGCACATCCCGAAAATAAGGTTAAGGTCAGGACTCTGGGGCGCCAACACATATGTGAAAACGATTCCTCGTGCTCCCTGAACCACTCGCTCATTATTTGAGTCCTTATTTTATATCCGTGCCATCAGGGAAGAAAAAGCCCATTGATGTGAAAACCCGCTCATTCAGAACATTCAGATCATCAGCTGACTTCATTTTATTGCCACATTAATGTTGCTGGGCCTCGACCGGACCAACTGGAGCAACACTGCCATGTAGACATGCTGTGATCAAGGTTAAATGTACTCCATTATAATACTACAATGTGTGACTTTTTTTTGGCCACGCAGTGTAATAATAATAATAATAATACTTCAAAAATATTTTCATGAAACACTGTATGTACCACAATATTTACAGCCAAACAGCCATGCTGCATAAAAGCAACTCATATAATCCTATTGTGGCACTGACATTTTTACTCAACATCTACAAAAATAAATACTTTCACACAAAAGAGGTGAGAAAATTAAATATTCGGTACAAAAATATATACTTTTTTAAATTCAGTATAGCCAATAGCACTGGTGTCGGTCAGTATAAATTGATCTTATTCAGAATACTTTGCAAAAGTGTACTGTGACTTATTTTTGCTCAGTCTAACTGCTCATATCCTCAAGTCCTTTGTGTAGATTTTACTCAATCCAGAGATACTGCCAGAATACAACACTCAGCACATTCCCATGAACGCTAATAATGAATAAAATGCTAATAAACGCTTGTAGTGCTGAAAAAAGAGACCAATCTATACATAATTCCCTTTTTTTCATAACTCCACCTCCAACAGAGTGTTCTCTTGACTTTCATCCCCTCCATCAGGAGAGGAAGGGGTCTCTGAACCTTGAACTGGAGAGAACAGTGACGTGCACCCTTCGCTACCTTCCTCCTCCTCTTCCTGGCGCTGCACGGAAGAGAGGTACTGTTCCAACAGGCTGCCATCCTGACTGTCCCCATCGACCCCTGCACCAGGTGAATCTGTAGGTTGCAAAGTCCTTACTGTTTCAGGTGAGCCACCTGTCGCTGTGCTGCTCATGCTGTTTTCCAGCGCCCCCTGCTGTTCACCAGGAGAATGAAAGCCTGATTCTGGGATTGAAATCTCACTTTGCAGAGGGAGAGCTGTGATTTTCGGGCTGGCAGGACCGGCACCAGCGGTGATGCTCTGTGAAGGGGATAAACAGCTGAGCTGCTCTTTCACGGAACACTGCCACTCCATCATGGCCTGAACCTATAAACAGATATAATAAAATATTATTTGTGCCTAATCTAGAAGAGAAGCATTTCTCTTGAAAGTGAATACACCACAGAACGTAAGGTCTTTGTTTCTGTACTCAAGGATGTGTAATGGAAGGACCCTAATGTTTAGTCGTATCCAGTTTCCACCCATCAAGTGTTGCCTTCCCCCCGCGACCCTAATTAGGAATAAGCGGTTCAGAAAATGCATAAATGCATCAGAAATGCTAAGCATTTCACTACATATTGTACTGTGTATAATTTGTATGTGATGAATAAATTTGAATTTGAATTTGAAAATGAATGAATGAATGAAGTGTTGCCTTCCTATCACAGTTGACCACCACCACCAAACTGGAGGGGCGTAACCATACTCATGCCCCTTCCGTGACGTGCAATGCTGCCACCCGCCTCTTTACAAACTGCTGTGCATGCAGCCTAGCACACTTGGAGGGAAAGCGTTATCCGGTCCTTTTGTATGAATGAGCTCACAGATGCCCATGGATTGGCTGGTGATCGCTGTGAGTGACAGGGGAGTGTATGCCATCCCTACGTCCGGCCAATTAGCTCCCATGGACTCCCGGTCACTGATGGCTGCAGCATAAACCTGGATTCGAACTTGTGACCTTGTGGATGCGCCACTTGGGAGCCAGGAACCGTTATTACGGTTGCTACGGCCTGTGCTGTTTGGCAAGACACAAACCTCTTTCCAGTTTTAGCTTCTTAGCAAGCTTTTTTTAAATGGACAAACATACAAAATATTTGGGCTTTTATACAGCCATTAGTTCTGTTCCACCAATTTAGTTGTAGTTATTTACTTTGTTAGTTAGTAGTTTTGTCATAAACACCCTTTCAGTGCTGAGATTAAGGCAAACCTGCTTCCAGAGGAATTTCACAGCTTCTTCCTGGATCATCCTCTGCAGCTTCTCCTCCTGCTGCTGTTTCCGCACCCTACAGGCAAGAGAGAAATAAACAGAAATGCACTTTTAATATGTTAGGAAGCAAGAAAACATGACACAGTACTCTGTTATAGAGAAATAATTACAAAGTAAGTAAGTAGTGGGAGGAAACTGGAGTACCTGGAGAAAACCCACACAAGCACTGGGAGAACATTCAAACCCCACCCAGAAATGCCCCTCCCCGAGCCCACCTTGTTGTGAGGCGGACTTGCTAAGGGGGTGATCACACTAGAGGTGCGATAGAAAAGCGACTGACGTGAATGGTAATGGTAATCGCTTTTCATTCTCAAAATATTCTCAAATTTGTCACGTGACATTCGTGGCATCGCATTTTGATTGCCTGTTATGTGAACTTGTCGCAAAAAATTTCAAACACGGTTGAAATTTCAGGATAATGTCGCAAAACGAGGCTCTGACGTGGAACAGTCTCAAACTCTTCTCAAACAGTCTGCACATGTCTCGAGAAGGTCATTAAGTTGTTATTTTGCTGGCAAATTATTCGTTTTTCGTTTGCAGGTGACACACAGAAAGTTTGAGACTCGCCAGCATCCACCATTCTGGATATTTTGCCATCGTTCACGTTTTATTTGCTTGCTAATAACGTGCAAATAAAAAGTGAACGGTTTGAGAACAAAAAGCGAACAAAATGTGACTGATTTGGGTTTTTTTCCCCAAACATTTGAAAACCAATCACAAATTACTCGCAAATTGTCCTGCGACTTTACAGCGATATACGTATTTAAGATATTCAAAATATTCGCTTGCATGTGGAGTTGCAAAAAATCTTGACACGAATTTCCGAATTCACAAAAAAAAAAGGAAAAAAAAATAAATAAAACACACCCACCCACACACACCCTATACAATTGTGTGTGTGGCAACATTTTCGAGAAGGGCCACATGTTGGGTAATATGTCCACCAACTTTTGGCTGTACAGTGTATTAGACCAAGAACATTACTATAAATCTGTAAGTAGTTAGGATTCCTATCAGAACTGTTTCTGACCAATCAGATTTGAGAATTGCTGTGGTACAAGGAAATGAAATCAACAATACAAATGACTGCGGTTTTCTACCTCTCTAGTTCTGCGGTAAGGTAGACAACGTGATCCTGTAGTCGGCGGAGGCGAATCTCGCAGCGCACCTCTTTGGCCTGTGGGTGGTGCTGTCGAGTCCAGTAGCCTCTCCACCAGGCCTGAATCTTCATAGCTGCGTCTGGATAGCACTCCTGAGCATATGGTCCTTTCAGCACCGTACCTGCCCCTGTGCCACCATCAGTTTGCACGTGTTCTCCGTGCTCCTCCTTGTAGCCTGTAATGTTTGTCGGCAAGTGTGTTTGTTTGAGAGGAGACCGAAAGCTTGTTGGCATCTCCACCTTCTGAGGAAGAGATTGGGCTGGATTTGTAGGAGCAAGAGAATCAGGCTCGTCAAGCTCTTCCTCAACGCTGTCAAGGGGAGACGGTGAGCGCGCGACAGAGCTCACGGGTAGAAAGGCAGACTCTGAGCACAGCAGGCTGCCGTGGAGCTTCTCCTCATCCGTCTGCAAGTCTTCTAGAACCAGACTGTCATCGCCGCAAGAAGGGTTGTGAACCGGACTTAGCCTGTATGTTGAGGATGCATTGGCCATCCAGGTATTCACCTGGACAACTGGTTCAGAATCTGGTTCAGAAGAATCTACAATGAATAGCAAAATATATATAAACACCTACATATACATACACAGGTTATAAACACTATATGGACAAAAGTCCTTAAACTTTTCTCGATATAATACACACATACACACTGAAGGAAGGCACGACTTGTAATAATACATAATGGTATGTTGACCAGGATAAACACTCTGTCCAAGGAATACATTTAACACTGGTGGTAGGTTTTATACCTAATCCTGTGTACCCACCTGGCTGCCTGAGGACATCATGGACCTGGGTTGTGGGCACTCCTTTTTGGGCTGTATTGTTCAAGTGCACATCCGAATCCACCTGAGTCAGGTAAAGAGGACTTGGGGATTCATACCGGGTCTCCTGAAGAAGCTGTTTCTGGTGCTGCCTGCATGAACACATGGACGAGGAAGAGTACTGTTTACCGGTATTGGTCATTCTTACAGCATAATTTGTGCGCAATGTAACACGTTTCAGCAATTCAGACACTAATATTAACATAAATGACCATAAAAAGCACAAAACTGGTAATTTTATCCCATGGTTTACTAGTGGAGGCTGAACCAAGGCGAGGATAAGCAGTTTTTCCCCAGAAGTGACGTCACTTGGGCGGGGTGACAGTGAGACGTTACATTCTAGTGACTCTGAGGACGAGAACGCTGCCATAGACGTGTGTGAAAGTGAATCCAAAATGGCTTATGCAGCATATGCAGCTCACTGTCTGTGGGGAGAGGCATGTAAAAGAACCATTGCTGATTTTCGTAGAGTAGGCTCCACTGCCGTCAGAATGTTTCTGCCCTGCGATGGCCTGGCAAGCTGTCTAGGGTGTACTCTGCCCTCGCCCAGAGTCGGCTGAGATGGGCACCAGCCTCCTCACGACCCTAATTAGGATTAAGCGCTTCAGAAAATACTTTTCAGTTGAGTTTCATGACTTAACTGCTTTGTATCTCTATCTTTCTTGTCCGTTCCTCCTGACAGAACTATTCACTCAGGCTGGTTTGTGGGCCTCCTTGCTCAGATACACATCATCAGTTCCACATCTCGAAGGGACTCATGTCAGGGCTTTGTGAGTCCCATATTTTCCCATTCAGTACTAAAAAATGATCAGTACACTACGGTGCTCATGGCCCTATGCCTCACAGTACACCTGAAACCTTCAGTCTGGCTTTTCTGCTGGTTTTTGGACGAGGAATTCTTCTTTGCACCTAGACATTCAGGCCATGGTGATACAGATCTCTCATAATGGTGCATTGTATTTATGTTGGTACCTGGAGCCTCCAACTCTAAAAACTAGTTCCTTTGTTGTTGTTGTTGTTGTTGCTTCAGGGTTTCAGAACAGTTTGTTCATTCCTGTGTGATCATTTGTAACTCTTTCTTGAACAAAACAGTGGCTGTGGGGTCTGAAGATATTTATATTCAAATACATTTGTTGGTATAAAGGCCGACGTTACATCGAGCTGTATGGAAAATTTTGTTCTTAGCCAAGTTGCTTGGATTTGCTTATGACATCGAGGCCGAAAAAACAAACAAACAAACAAACAAACAAACAAACAAAACAGCATCCAAAACGTAGAACTTTGTGCTCACAATTAATTCCCAATTAGGGCGGCACAGCAGCACAGTGGTTAGCACGGCCGCCTCACAGCAACAAGGTCCTGGATTCGATTCCCACTTTTGGCCATTTTCGTGTGAAGTCTGCACGTTCTCCCTGTGCTTGCGTGGGTTTCATCTGGGTGGTACGGTGTCCTCCCACAGTCCAAAAACATGTACAGTAAGCTGACTGGTGGTTCCAAATCACCCCTAGGTGTGAGAGTGAGTGTGAACGGTTGTATGTGTGTTGCCCTGCAAGCTGTTCAGGGTGTGCCCCACCTTTGCCCAAAGTGGGCTGAGATGGGCACCAGCCTCCCCACAACTGCAATTAGGATTAGACGGCTTCGAAAATAAATGAATGGATGGATGAATAATTCCCAATCAAAATGATTGACCCACTGGGATCCAAGCGTATTGAATTAAAGTGATCTATTCAGTGTGGTACCTCTGTTTGCTGAGGATCCTCTCCAACTTGGCATCCTCAGCTGACTGCAGTGAAGATGAGCAGGTTAATGGGCATGTGGAAGCCAGGTACTGGACGAGCTGAACGTGTTGTCCAGAGCGAAATATACGGCCTTTGCCCTGGCTGTACAGCCACTCTGCTTTAAGCCTGTAGATATAAATTAGTCAAAGAAGTCACTTTATAGCTTCTTACAGCAACACTTAACCTCAAATCATGACTTTTCACTTTGTGAGCCACAATAGGGGTACCTCCAACGGCTTGCGCCCTGATTACGCGGTGGCTTAGTTTGGGCACTTTTGTATAGGGGTGCTTTTTTTCTGGTGAAAATGCAGTTTTGGTACATCAGACCATAACTCAGAGTGCCCTCTGTGATATTAAAAAAAAATTCTCCATATCTCTACTTTCTATGATAATACTAGCAGAAAAGCTTTTTGTGTCATTAACCCTTTATGAGCCAGAGTTCCAGTTGAAGGCCTTCTTGATATTATCATCATAGACAGTAGATACAAAGGAACATTCATTCATTTTCTAAGCCGCTTAATTCTAATTAGGGCTGGGGGAGGCTGGTGCCCAACTCAGCCGACTCTGGGCAAGGGCAGGGTACATCCTGGACAGTTCGCCAGGCCATCGCAGGGCCAACAATCACACAACCATTCGCACTCACACTCATACCTAGGGGTGATTTGAAACCCCACAATTTGGACAGTGGGAGGAAACCGGAGTCCCCGGAGGAAACCCACACAAGCAAGGCGAGAACATGCAAACTCCACACAGAAACGCCCGAGCTGGGAATCGAACCCAGGCCTGCAGAGGAACATAATAAAATCAGTAGGTTAGAGGGTGCACAGAGTTATGGTCTGATTGTACCAAAACTGCATTTTTCGAACTGCTGCGAATGCGTATTTGGGGGGCGGTCTAACACACTCGGAGGGAAAGCGCTATCCGCCCCCTCATTCGAATGAGCTCACAGATGCCTATGATTGGCTGGTGATCGCTGTAAGCGACATGGAAGTGAGTGTATGCCATCCCTCCCTCCCGTGAGAGCTCGGCCAATTAGCTCCCATGAACTCCCGGTCATGGATGGCTGTTCAGGGTGTTTCTGTGTGGAGTTTGCATACTCTGCCCATGCTTGCGTGGGTTTCCTCCGGGTATTCCAGTTTTCTCCCATAGTCCAAAGACATGCACATTAGGCTGATTGGTGTTCCTCTAGGTGTGGAGGACAGTGTGAATGGTTGTGTTCATGATGTACCCCAGCTTCACCCAGTGTCGGCTGACAGGCCTCTCCGAGACCCTAATAGGACTAAGCGGTTCGGCAAATGAGTGATTGATTGAGTGAGTGAGAGTGAAACAAGGACTGAATTACACTGGCACCAATTACCAATGAGCCAATTAAAAAGATTTACAGCACATTTCATTAGCTAATTACTTAGTACTGCTGAAGTGATTAGAAAGACTCTTCTTTAAATCTTTTGTCACGCATGTCAGACCTTAACAGCCTTTCTTATAAAGAAATGACTCACCCTTCTTTTTGTGACACCACATATCCGTCAAGCACTTTCAAATTGAGGCACCAGCTCACAACATATGGACGATAATCACATCCTGGCATTGAGGGTGTGGCCATCACACACGGGTTGTTCATGATAGACAGCTGCTCGAGGTTGTGGAGAGGTGCCAAGTAGGACACCTGAAAGAGAAATATTCTAAATAACCATGGCTAACACAAAAACGTTAATACTTCTACAGAATCTAGGAGCTTCTAAGTAAAGACTCAGGACTACCTCGGTGAGGTCCCGGATTTCATTTTCAGCCAATGAGAGAACAGAGAGATTGAGAGGGAAATGGGCAGGGGAACTACGCAGACTTGTGATAATGTTGCCATGGAGAAGAAGTGTCTGGGGAATATTAACCACTCTCTTAACACATGGAGTTATAAATGCTTTATAACTTGACATCACTTTTATATAGTTTAGCCACAATGTACAGATATTCTAATACTCACCTTTAGGGCACAGAGCTTTGAAAGGTCACCTGTGTGCGAAATGTTGTTGTCAGACAGATCCAGATGTTGCAGCGCCACACAACTGTTCAACTGCTCTATGACCTGGAAAAAAATATGGAACCCTGAAGATCTGAGGCTAAACACAGGCAACACACCACCTTCAACTTAAAGAGCTATTACTATCTGTACCTTGATGTTGTTTCCTGCTAAGTTTAACCACTCAAGATGCACCAGGTCTTTGAGTCCCTCGATGTAGCCAATGCTATTGTTGGGGAGGTTCAAGACCCTCAGTTGTGTAAGTTTTGAAACACCCATCATGCGAACGAGACGATTACAGGCAACAGACAGCTGTTCATGGAGAAAGAGAGAGAGAGTAATAATACAGCTATTAACGAAATAGGTAGGAAAACTGTGTATCATAAATAATAATACTAATAATAATAACAAGAACAATACCAGATTCGTCTAGCTTTGGAGTAACTAACCAAAACCTGCCAGGAATTTTCAGCCTTTTAAGCATACCACTTTGGAGAGAATCATGTTCAAAGTTCAACAAAGTATTTAATAATTTCTGACTTAATACCCACTTTACTGTGATGGGTCACATATTTTATTAGCTTGTTATATACACATACAGTCATTGTCAAAAGTCTTGTCGCACATGTGGACATTCAAGTATAAAAGCCCATATCTCACCAACCTATTAACCGATCTGCATCAGCTGTGCCTTACATTAATCCTACAGGTATACAGATTGTTTTGTGAAAGCAACAGGAAATTGTACATTTATTTACACTTAACAGCCAGTAAAAGTTGAACATGTCCATTCTAGGATGGCCAAAAGTCTTGTCGTAATCATGTAACATCACATTCTGGATCAAAGTAATTAGTAAAATTAGTAAAAAATAATGAAAAGTGATTGATTACCTAAATATACAAAGCATCTTTTAGGCAATTTATAAAATCTTTCCAGATTCTTTCAAGATCTCCTAAAAGCAAATGCAAATAATTTGCAAGCAGTAATAAGAAATTTCAGACCCTCTTGGTACACATAGGTAAGCTCGGTCACGCAAGAAAAACTATCGACAAAACAAGTGGAAGCACAAAAGTTGTAGTTCCTCCTGATGACTCCCTCAAAAGCTCCATTAGGACTCATATCTAGCATGAGTTGTCCTGTAAAATAGCTTACATGTGTATTAAAAATGGATAAGAAGTGTCTTGGGCCTCAAGAATTTTTAGTAGCACTTGCAAATTTTTATTATTTCTAATTTGAACAACTTGAAGGTGTCTGATTCTTTTAATATGATAATTATTCTTCATGACGAGCACCTGGGAGTCTGGTACCATCACAGCCACGTTTGCAGAGGCACAACTGTCCTTGAGTGATGCTTTTAATTTTTTTAATATGATGTAATATATTGCTACAATAGTATATATTTAGTTATAAACAAGGCCATTTGATTGTCATGTCATGTCATTTACTGAACCGCTTAATCCTAATTAGGGTCGCGGGGAGGCTGGCGCCCATCTCAGCCGACTCTGGGCGAGGGCAGAGTACACCACAGACAGCTCGCCAGGCCATCGCAGGGCAAGGCCATTTGATTATTTTTGTGAAATTAAGTCTTTGCAACAAGACCTTTGTCCAGGGAAACGGGAATGTTTATATTCAAGAAGCTGTAAAGAATAAAAGAAATTTATTTCCAATACTGATGCTAGCACATATTATTCAGTACCATCAGAGGGATATTTTAAGTCATTGATGATTAAAATCAGTTACTAGGTTGGTGAGATATGGGCTTTTATACACGAATGTCCACATGTGACATTTGTCAATAACTGTATAAGTTAATAATTGTTGTACAACAACAAGTAGAACCAATGATCAACACATGAAGTCATGTGACATAAGCTGATCTGATTATATGCGCAACGCAGCAATCAGTTTTCAGTCCGTTCGGTTACAAGTGCAGATGCATGTGGTCAAAACTGAGACAAATAAAAGACACAGGAAGAGAGCAGTGTGTAAACTGGGTTAATACTTTCTGTGTCTGTACCTGCTGGACAGCTGCAGTCTTCTCCAGATGTTCCAGTTTGATGATATGGTTCTCGTCTAAGACGAGTGTGTGGATGTCTGATGAACAGAAGTTCGGATCCAGCTTGTGGATGCCCTGACCTGAAAGGTCAACTGAACTAGGACCTTCACATAAACACGAGACAAGAAGTCTGGTCAAAAGCTAGAAACCACTAGACCTTACATAAACACCTACACTAGAGCACTCAAATCAGCACATTTCAGTTGAAAACCTTTGATCAGACGCATGTTTTAAATGGAAACAGGTGTCTCAGGTCCCTGGTTGCACTTACAAACGTTTAATTTATGAATTAAAGACCAACTGAAATACTCATGTAACAATAAAACCCAGTTCCTGGTGTAGGTGTTTACAATAACAGAGGCTAGTCAGTTAGCTAAACAGCTAATGTGCAGTGCTAACGTCTAAGCTATGCTTTTTTTTATTAACAGGAGCTTTATGAGAACCAGTCCAGGAGTCATATGCTGAATTATTAGAATAATATTATACACGCCTACCTTCAAATTTTGCCATTTGAATCCCAGGATGAACACCGCTAGCTCCTTCCGTCGCCGCCATACTCCCCGCTTCAAACACCGCCAGGGCAACCGATCTCTAATTTGATTGGTTAATCGAATTAACAAGAAAAATAATTTTCCGACAATTTTCCTAGATTAATATTGAATTTTCACACTGACTTATTTCTACCATTAACAAAAATATAACGTTTTCATTTAACGGCTGTCTTTATAAACCGGCTACCCACAATTCCACTTCCTCTTTCCTGTCTCACTCGCCGCCATGAAGTACGTGTCCCTTGTTTTATCCATACCCATCTAAGTCGTAATCGATGAAATATGTTCATATTTAAGGTCATATCATACTTTAGGAGTGTATTGTTTTAACATTATCGTGTTATTTCTGACCTGTAGGGTTGAGTTGTGCAGTTTCAGTGGGTATAAAATATATCCCGGCCATGGCCGGCGATATGCCCGAATCGACGGAAAGGTAAAGGCTGTTTGATTAATGTCGTCTTCCACCTTATTCATTTGTTGTTTTTTTAAACAAGGGGCTGCCCATGTAGAAACTAAGCTGTTATCTTGCTGTATTGTTATGAAATATTTGAAGCAAAAGAAGTAGTTACCCGGAAATGTGAATGCGGTTACCATAGCAGCGGCCTGCTGGGTATTAAAAGCCTCGAGCTCCATCAGTGGCACTAATAAAGCTTCCAAAACACGTTTCTAACCATGTGATTTGCTTGTGTTCAGTGCTGAGAGTTTCTATATAGCTTCAAATTGGCTTCCTGTTCTATTAGTGACACCGGTGTGGAATCATTGGGTAGCCCAAGTAGTTTTGTGTGCAGTAGTTCCTTGTTTGTTGGTGCTCTGCTTGATAAAATGCTTTTTGTATTACCAGTAACGTCTGCAGTGTAGTTTTTTTTTGGCCTCCACTTCTTCAGGTGTTCCAGTTTCTGAATGCCAAGTGTGAGTCTGCCTTCCTGACCAAGAGGAACCCCAGGCAGATCAACTGGACCGTTCTGTACAGGCGCAAACACAAGAAAGGCCAGTCTGTAAGTCAATCATGTCCTTTCTGTTGTTTCTTGCAGGTTTATGCGATAATAATTGGTGCTATTGATTTGCTTAAAGAGCTTTTGGCTTGCTATCCATCCATAATGTATTATTTGTCTTATTAAAGGGTACCTGTGGTGAATTAGTGTCACTAGCTGTTTAAAACTGTCACACATGACGTCAGTGGTTCCTTTCGGCAATATCAGTCCTTGCGTGTTTTGAAAGTGTACGTGTGATACGACTTCAGGCATGCTCAGAGACATGTTGCTTTTCTGATTGGCTGTTCCAGCGTGTTAGTGACGCGAACTCGTTGGATTGGCTGGGCTGTGGTTGGTCACTGGCCCCGTGTAGCATAACACATTATCGGCCAGTGACGAACTGCATAAACAAGCAGCGCAGAAATCATGGAAAATATTACTTTGTGAAAAGGTGAGTTGGCGAGACGTTAGCTGCATAAGCTGTTTTGGATTTATCGTCATGCACACCTCTGGCAGCATTCTCATCCTCAGGGTTACTGGAATGTAACGTCTCAGTTTCCACAAGAGACGTCAATCCCGCATGAGTGATGTTACTTCTGGCGGAAACTGCTAACCCTTGCGTTAATTCAGCCCTCACTAGTAAACCACAGGATAAAATGACCAGTTTTGTGCTTTTTATGGTCATTTATGTTAAAATAAGCAACTATCGCTTAAACGTATTACGTTACGCATAAGTTGTTGTACGGGTGACCAATGCCGGTACACTTTAAGCAGTGCTTAATTTTTGCAATGTTAAAATCACTGGTATGTAAACCTCTGTTTAAGGGTCCAACAATGACTGTTCCCACCCCCCCCCTAGTGATTTTTAGTTATTGTAATAGAAGTCTATGATAGTCGTAATAGGGGAATGGTGTCCTAGCCACATGGCAGTGGGGGAGTGAGCAGCACCTTTCCTTCCTCTGTCTTCATGGCTGAACTGCCATTGAACAAGGTACCAAACCCCAACTGCCCTCCAAACGCTGCAGTGTGTGGCAGCCCACTGCTCTGGGTTTGTTTATGCATGTAATCACTTTGTAAAATGCAGAAGCTAAATTTACCTTGCAGGATTAATACAGGATATAAAAAAAAAGCATAATCTTCATATAAACTGACAGCGCAGTTATTGCAGTCTATTATGCTAGCGATACCCTCGGGGAATCAACGATTCATAGGAGTAACAGATTTTTATAGGGTAATACACATGGTAATTTCATAGCACATCTTTAAAAGTGATTGCTATTAGTGGTAAACATGTATGCAAAACTGGAAGTAGAGAGGCTCTTGCTTTATTTATTGGCATGGAATAGGAAACTTTAACGATAGTATTTTATCTACAGTATAAAATTGACATTTGTACAAATGACGTTGTTGAACGATTTTATTAGTCTTTTATGGGTATGAAATCTGAGCATGTTCTCGTATTATCACTCAACAGGAAATTGTATTCATCAGAAAATGTAGTTTTCTTAGTTTATATCGGGGAATTTCATAGAGCAACTTAAATCGTAACATGATTGAAGACGACACAAACGGATTGGAAACAGTAACATCAATCACTGATAGATCTATTTATTATTGCTTAATGTTGACGCCAACTGTTAATTTATACACTCGCTTGGAAACAGTGGTGACCGACAATACATAGGAACACGCTTACTGAGAGGAATACTTGCATGTCAGATATGGAAGCAGGATATTATTAGGGCCTTTTAACGCAAAGTGAATTTATTTACAGTTTTAGTTTATTTAGGCGCAAACAGTGGAGGTGTGGCACGTACGAAAATTCCCCAGTTTCATTCAAATGTGCTAGCCCTTTTTTACAGCAGAGATGATGCAAGTACATACACTAGGGTCAGTACGCAAAGCACCATTTACCATCGTGATACTCTCGGGTGCTCTCTGCAAATCAGGAAAAGCTGAGCGCTGTAATAAGTTAATGTGGGTGATTGAGTAACTTGCAATGGTGATGCTTTGTGTTTTGCTCCAACAGGAAGAGATAACAAAAAAACGCACACGCCGCGCTGTGAAGTTCCAGAGGGCTATCACAGGTGCCTCACTGGCTGAGATCCTAGCCAAGAGGAACCAGAAGCCTGAGGTGCGCAAGGCCCAGAGAGAGCAGGCCATCAGGTCAGTGCTTGATACTTTTATGCTTGTATACCTGATTTTAAGCTTTCACATCGTTTTTTGTGCTAAATTTACCCTTGTGGTCCACCTGTATTTTATGTACATGTGGAAGCACTGCATCATACCTTTAGATAAGATGTTTTTGTCTACAAATTAAGTAAATTTAAATTACGAATTGTAATCACTCTGTAGCATTAAGTTGTAGTTATGTGCCTGAAACTGGGAACTTCAGATTTGGGGCATGTCAAAAAACAATTATGCTGATGGGACCAAGATATCACTTCATTCTGTGGGTTATGAGTATTGGAGATTTGTCCCTCCATGTTTCACTGTGATTGTTTTGGTAATTGCTTGTTCACATCCTTTAAAATAATTTCACACCACAAAAGCCAAGAGAAATTATTTTGTGGCTCTTGGGCCTTAAACATAAGGAGAATCATCCACTGGTGTCAGTAGTTAGTCCTCATGATCCTGTGGAATTTCCAAACATCTGTGTAATGATCTGGCTATGCTAACTTCATATATCCAGTCATCTTTTCATATCTGTAAAAGGTGGCTTGTGGATTATAATTTTTTTTGTTTGTTTTGCCCCTTGAGGCGTTGCAGTGCGACTCTGTGTCGCTCCTGTGTCATAAGGTGGCATAGAACAAAGGGCCATGTTTACGCCTAGAACCCGCCCCTGGCAATGGGTTCTCAGTGTCTTTATAGCCCTACACTTCTTAAATATGTAGCAATCAGGTTATTTGGCAAAAAGTATGTGAGGGCATGCGTGGTGCTTGTGTAACGGTTACTGACAATGAAATAAGCTTGCTTTTTAATTTCTGATTTAATTCCTGCTTTTCTGTGATGAGTCACATTCACCAAGTAAATTCAATACATTTGAGTCTGTAGAGTTTAAATTGTGCAAACAGAACTTGCCTCCATGTAAACTGTCCTTTTGCCAACCACCCAACTAAAGGAAACGACTAGTAATAAGGATAGTCCTCAAAGCCATTGCTGACAGTAATGACTCCTATGCAAAAACCGCACTGCAAATTGTGCCTATCAATCCAGCAACAAGCATCACCACACCAAACCTAAAACAGCTTGCTGTAAGGGGCAAATGTGCTTCCAGGATCATTGTTTATCACCCACCAGAAGGGACTGAATGCCGTCTTTATTTGAGAGAATCAACAGACTCTCCGAGATTAAATTGCCACGAGTGACCTCCAGAACAAGGGGTCCAGAAACCCTTTGGGGATATCCCTGAATATCATGCAGTGGAGACTGCCATTTTTGCAAAATATTAAAATCAGTCATTCATTTCCCTATTGCATGTCTGTTTTGATGCGTACGTTAGGAGTTTATAAACGCTTGACAGAATGATTAGACATTGCCCTGGTGTTTCTGCTTAAATCTAAAAATGTGTGGTTAAGAAATATGTAATGCATTAATCAGCTGTATCTTAAAATGCACTCCTGTGAATTCTGGCTGGTTTAATGAAGGAGGGTCACAATTTTTTGCTCAGCTTTAAATATTAGGCAGATACTGAATGAGTCAAAGTATGCTGTGGTGAATTATTTCTTCTCTATCATACAAAAGCCTAACTCTTTAATTCATTCTTAATATTACATAATTAATTCAAAATGTTCAAAATATTCATACAAAATAAATAATTATGCAGTATGGAGCGTTGCGATTATCTTTGCCGCTAGGTATGTTGAAAAGGCTTGTGAGGAAGCAGAGAGGAAGAATAATAGTAGTCATGTTAGGTGTGTGTATGCTGATAAATGTAACTTGGATATGTTTTTATGCAATTTTTATTATTTTTTTTTTTTTAAGTTGTATGAATTTGCAGTTAGTGTCTAAAGGGAGTTAAAGATTTCAGTGCTTCCTTCTCTTTACAATACAGCAGTCATGTTATGTTGCCAGCAAGTTAATCAGCATCAATGAGCTCTATGGTTAGCATGCTATACAGCTAGTGACATTTCTGATACATCCTTGACATGAAGAGCAGCAAAATATGGAATTAAAGGTCAAGTCTTACATAAGATTTTGTCATGTTTTTATTGCTAATAGTTAATGGTGACTTAATGAATCAAACCTATATATTTATACACAGTATAGCTGCATGATATATTTACATATGTTGGTATGTGTATAATTAAGTTACACAATATAGGGTTGAAATCTGTTAATGCTGCTTGCTCAAAAAACTGGATTTATTTTTTTATCTACATACTTTTCTGTTCTAATGATTACAACATGCCTAGCAGGTAAGGTTTACCATATTTAAGCATGCTCATGTCCCACATAAGAGTTGACCTTTAATTTGTTTGATGCCAAGAGTATATTTATCATGAATCATCTCCCCCTTTACATTAGGTGGTTCTGTGTAAATACTATGGGAAGCACAACAAACCATGATTTTATAGCTGCGTGTGCTGTTTTAATTGACTGATGTTTAATTATTGATTGGTTCAGTCATATTCCAGACATCTTTTGATCTGTTTTCTAGGTATAATCATTCATTTGTTGTCTGGGATTTATTTTGTTTATTTTAATATTTGTTGAACCAGGCTTGATGTCATCTGCTTATGAATATTTTGTTTATTTCTTAGGGCTGCTAAGGAGGCCAAGAAAGCAAAGCAGGCAACCAAGAAGATTGCCACACAGAGCACCAAGGTAACAGGGGGCTCGCTTTTGTAGGTTTCACTAGGAAGTAGGATGGGGACTTGACTGACAGCAGTTCCCAGCTTGGTCATCTGTAAAATAAGTACATAATTTGTTAAACATGGCTTGCTGATAAAGCAGTGGATATTTATTTATTTATTTATATATATATTTTGCCCCTTGAGGCGTTGCAGTACGGCTCTGTGTCGTATCTGTGTCATAAGGTGGCATAGAACAAAATAGGCTATGTTTACGCCTAGTACCTGCCTCTGGCAATGGGTTCTCAGTGTCTTTATAGCCCTACACGTCATAAATATATTGTAATAGGTTAATTGGCCAAAAAAAAAAGAAATCTGTAATGGCTTTGAATGCTTGTATTGAGTTGGATTCCAACAAAAAATACCTCGTTGATTTTAGTATGTTTAGTGACTAACAGAGAAGTCATGTTTTGGTACTTTAAAAAAAATATATATATATTTCCCCCTACAGGCCTCTACCAAGGCTGCACCCAAACAGAAGATTGCCAAGCCCATGAAGGCCAGCGCTCCTCGTGTTGGTGGCAAACGTTAAACTTCTCTTTTGTGTGAAAATAAAATTGTCACAATACCATCTTTGTCTGACTTTTCCTCCCTAGATAGTTTACTAATGATTGATTGTGAAGACAAGAACATGCTTTATTAGGTGATGCCTGGTCATGTGGGCTGAAGGTAAAAGAATCCTCTGGAGTAAATGGTGTCTTTGGAAATGCAAAGTATTGCTGAAATTCCAGGAATTTGTGATAAATTTACCCAAGTATTTCAATTCTGGTGAAACTCTTGCATAAATATATAGGTACATAAATATCTGGAGAGGATATTTTGACCCTGCTGGAGTATATTGGAGCTGAGCCTTAAACTTTTTAATTGGGCTCCTTCTGGCAAACTGTAGGGGCTACTATGTTTTCACAGGCTGTCCACACACTTTTTGTAAACACTAGCATTGCTGGTCCTTTATGGATTTATATTATATTAAATGGACCCCATACCACATCCTTCCAGCCTATTCAAAGTCTGTCACCTTAATTTCAGTGTTACGGGCCACATAAAACGTGCAAGTGGTCATATAAAAGGTCAGATATGTAATATATAGATTTAGGCATTGCCTAAAAGTGGAGCTCTGGAAAAATGACTTCTGATACAAGGTTTCAATGTAAGTTTGGTTGGATAATTCCATCAATAACATGTAGCTGTCACTTTAAGACTGTGCCCTCCCCAAAGTTTTTGTCTGAAAATATTGCCTTATTGAAGGTTTCTTTCAATATCACAGGGTTGAGAGAAGTCATTCAGCTTGATAGGCTTACTTCCGTAACCATGTTGTACGTGCCCAAAATGTAATACACATCCTCAATGCGATTGGATTAAAAGCTTCTGTTCAAATGAGTAATGCATTGCACAGCAGTACTTTAATTTGCCAGCTAAAAGGAAAAAAAGATACTTCCTGCATCTGTCACATAGAATTCTGTTTCTTGTTCAAGGGAATTTTATATTTTAAAAAGTATTCTATTTTCTGGCTTGTAACAGATTGAAGAGGAAGATGAAGTTGATGTTTTCTTCACTCAGATTCGTTCCCATTATGATGGTTATATACCAGCATGCGAAATATTACCACAGGATTCCCATGAGTACATGGGATGGATGGACACAATGTTCACAACATAAAAAAGATCAGATCAATGCTATACAGATTTCTCTTAAGTATTGTGCTCCGCTAAAATTTAGCACAGGGTTTTTGGACATCCCTATTAACCTTGTAAAAACTAGCTCGCCTTGACCTCTCTATTTCAAGGTCATGGGTAAAAATTGACATGCACTCCCATCATATTGAAATATTTATAGATTTGCTTTAACTTTATATCAGGCATTACCCCACGGCACGCCCCACCAGCCTATCGAAACTGGGTGACTCTAGAGCATGTGGATTTTGTTGGATTGATTTAAAATCCGTACCGCCTGTACTTGGTGTCAGTCTTCAAGCCTATTGAAACTGGGTCACCTTGACCTAATTTCAAGGTTGTGGGGGTTATATTATGCTCAAGGCCATGTAAGGGGTTTTATTTTGAAATGTTATATGTACAGTCACGGTCACAAGCTTTGGCAGTAGCACAAACTTTTCACCTTTTATGATGTTCTTTTCACATATTTAGTATGCTGTAGTATAAACATTTAAAAACTTTTCTGGCAGATTACAAATAACATTGTTGACCTTTCTTCTTTATGACTTGTGCAACATGCTTGGACATGCTGAATGTCAACTTTCGGGGTAAATTCTGACCAATGGTGATCCATTTTTTTTTTTATCTAAACAGTTCACCTATCGACTATAGGTTCTTGATTGGTAATTGCGTTAACATCTGGGGAGTTTCCTGACCATGTGCTAAATATTTCAGTGTGTTGATCTCTGAGCCTCTTTATCACTTTTGCCTTGCGACACTGTTATGTCACACTGAAAGATTTACAGATCTTGTCATGGCGAACAGTGTCCAGCTCACGACCCGAGAGATTTGAATCCATTTTCAGGTGTTTATTTAGCCTTTAGGAAAAAGAAAAGCATTCAATCACACAGAAGAAATTGTTCCAAGAGAAAAATCTTCAAATCTATCATCCTCTAGCTCTAGACTCTGATTGGTCCCTTATGACATGTCTCAACACGACCTTGTTCTGATTGGTCCCTGATGACCTCATATCTCAACAAGTCTCAACCTGTCCCGAGCTGACCTTGAAGGCTCGGCGCCTCCCTTCGCTTAGGACAGACATTTTGTTTCAATGTTCTGTGTTCAAGGACAGTCAAGCAATACTCATACAGAGAGGAATGGGCCCTACATAAAATAATAAAATAATCTTACACTCACTTCAGTGATTTAACTACTCATACAGTCACATAAATCATCCAATAATCAAATAGTTCTGTAAATCATACAATTTCTCTTCTATAGGTATAATCATTAACAATTGAAACATATAGTTCATTAGAAATGACTTCATTGGACAGTTCTTCGTTTAGGATTACAAATGTCTTTAAATAAAGGAAATATGATCACTCATTCTAAAGATATTACACTTCCTGTATTCATTTTCATGTTGATGCTGTTAATGATCAATAATTAATTCCAGTACATGATAGGGAAGTCTAGCAATTTGCAGAAGATTTATGGAGGACCAAATATATGACTTTATAACATTTCATACCGGCAGGCCACAGGCCTTCCACAGTTCATGGGTCCAAAGCCCACATCGCCCCGAGTGGCACCTGATACCCCGATTTCCTCCACTTTGTTTCCCCCCTCTGCAGCTTATATGCCGCATCACCTTCTTCCTCAGACGTGATGATGTTCTGTGCTCTGTAGCTTTGCTCTATGTGAAAGCACTCATTGGGGTCCTGGGGAGAGGTGATCTAGCATGTCACCCAGGTCCCACTGACCCCCCTCCGGTAGTTTTCTTCAACCGACGAGTTCTCACTTATTAAACTATTGGATGATACATCAATGAAGCACCTCTTGGTCCCCAGCCCTCAATGGCTGTGTTACTACATCTTTGCATGGCTGCTATTACTTCACTTTTAGGCAGGTTTGTTTTTGTCCAGCCGATGTGCAGAGCAGTCCCTCACCTTTTCCAGGTGTCCCGCTGAAAACAGCACTTAGATCCTGCTATAGATCCAAACCATGATATCCCTGTGGGACTAAACACAGTGAGCCCTTGTGCCAATTTAGTCTAAAATTTAGAACTTTCAATCACATGGTAATTCCTAATTTCCTACTCCCTTCTGTTCAGTTACAGTTACACAATTACAATTTTGCTGATTTTTTTTTAACAAAAGGTAAAATGAAAAGAAAATACACTGTTCATATATTGTCCTGCCCTGTTATGTCAAATGCAGGAAACACACTTTAGTAATAATATTCTCTTTGTTCTCCTGCTCCTCTTATTGACTGTATATAAATTTACAGAGAGGAAAAAAATGTAATCTTATCATTATAGAAAAGGAAAATTAATTATACTTAAAACTTGGTGAAACTCATTTTATTTGATTAGAAACCGTTGCAGAGCTGGTAGACCAAATAATCAGTACAGTACTTATAAAAAGAACAATCATGACTAAATAAAATGTCTAAAGAAAAGGAAAAGAAAAACACAACAACGATAATAATAATAATAATAATAATAATAGTACAATTATAATATTAACATTAATAACAAACACTGAAAAGCATAAAGGAAATGATAATGTTAACTAACACATTAAGGAAAAAAAAGTTCTTGGACATTCTTGAAACAATGAATAAAAAGATTCACCCCCCCAACATCAGCACACAAGCAAGATCCTGTTCGTCCCTATTTTTTTTTTTTTTTTTTTTCAAATTATGCCCAATTATAATTATAATTCACCTACCCAGATTCCTCCTCCTGGCAATGGTCCTGATGAACTTACCTCAATACATACCTCAATTTACTTCAACTTGAGGTACTTCATTTTCACTCTCTTGGGGGCGCATTACCACTGCCATCTGCATGATGGTTGACTTCATACATATTCCGTAAACCTCCAAGCTTCTCCATTGCCAGATAGAAGGCGGCTCCTGGGGCCGTGTGATTGGGGATGAAAGTACAACAATGCTCTCCGAAGAGCACGCACACGCCTCCTTCTTTTTTTTTTTTCCTGATCATGGCAGATCAAAGAGACATGACATAATAACAATCCCCATAGTGTCCTGTGCCCCCCGTTAAAGATAAATACATATGCACTTATTTACACTATGACACAACTTGCAAGTTTTAGAATTTTTATTTACCTTAACTTATATCTTTTTCTATATCCTGACTTTGAATAAGAAATCTGCTAGCTTCTCTGTTTATCTCATTTGTTCCTCTGTTTGTCTCTTATTTGTTCCTCTGTTTGTCTCCCATTTGTTCCTCTTTATCTCTTTTCTGACACTATTTTCCTTTTTTCTTCCCTCAACCACTGGTTGAATGCAGTCACTTTACCCACACATATGCTTGGTACATTAGCTGTAATCTCACGCACAAAATGCAGACTTATAACCTGCCGTTTCTCTTAGTAAGGAAATGAACATACTACAAATCACTTCCGGACAAAGTAAATAAATTATGTGTCTTTTATTACTCCTCATTACTTACTGTGAATTTGATTGACACTTTAATTATTCTTCCGAAAGTCAGCACAAACCAACTGGTGACCTCAGCCCAGTCCTGAGGTGACAGAAGCCCATAAAATCTTGGAGTCTTGGAGTATCTTGGAGTAAAATTTAACACAATTCTCTGTTCTTTTTTTCAGGTGCACCTCTTGTCTCTCTAATAAGCTCTCCCCTCCGAGGGCAAACAAGCCTTCTACTGATACGGCATAGACACAACACTCCCCACACTGGGGATCCTTCAGAATTTCATGTGAGCTGTCCTCCAAGGACAGATCAACTTTTTACTAATAGCGCTTAAACACAACACACTCCCTCCTGGGAGATTTTCAGAGTTGCATGCAGGCTAAAAAAAATTCAATCAGAGAGAGAGTGACTGAGAGAGAGATTCACTTTTACACCAACACATTAAGCAGAAAAGATAAACAAACACCTCGGTAATTTCCGTTTCGGTTTTTTTTCCTCTTTTTTTTTTGTTCTTCTTTTTTTTCTTATCATGTAAATTACTGGATTTTAAACATTCATCATCTTTTCAGTGGAGCTTACTCACCTCTTCTCCCCAGGCACTCACAAATCAGCGACGTCAAGCTCAATGTTTTGGTAAACAAAACCGCTGATCATGTGTGGCCACTTTTAATAGGCTCAAATTCACTGATCCGAAGTTCCCAGGAAGAAGAACCGAGCTGTCCTTATCTGTCCCCGTACGGGCCACCAAAACTTCACAAATTTCTCCTGGATTCCTGTACTTCTTGAAGGAAGTTGCTCTTGGAGGATGTTTTGATGCAATTCTTTAGTCATTGAAGTTTTTTTTTGGTGGAAATGTGAGCACCCCCTTGGGTGAGAAACATTCCTGCACATGATCTTGGGATGCTTCCCTGTCGTAACGAAACCGGACTCATGGTAATAATCAGAGAAAATGACTGCGTCAACCCTTTGGTGTCCAATCTTTACATTTCCTGCCGAATTTTGGAGTGCCTTCTCTCCTGTTCTTATCACCCATCCATTGTCCAAAAGAATTCACCTCAGTGCACATACATGCACTCGCACCTGCCTGCTGCCAATCTTGAAAAAGCTCTGTAATGGTAGTGACATGATTCTGTAGTAGCATGTTCGCCTCACAGCAAGAATGGCTTGGCAAGCTGTTCAGGGTGTACTCCGCCTTCACCCTGAGTCGGCTGAAATGGGCACCAGCCTTCCAGCAACCCTAGGATTAAGCGGCTTAGAAAATCAATGAATGATTCTGTAGTTGACTCATCTAAGCCATGTGGTCTCGATACTAGTACAATACAAGTGGACTCTCATCTGTGATATGATTTGTGTCATATCTATGATTTAGTACAAAGTACAAAAGCTGGGCATTTTTGAAGTGGGGTGATTTCTTCATCTTCTTCATCATCTTCCACTTAATCCGTGGTCAGGTCGTGGGGGCAGCAGCCTAAGCATTCAGGTCCAGACGTTCCTCTCCCCAGCCACTTCCTCCAGCTCTTCCGGGGGGACACCCAGGTGTTCCCAAACCAGCCGAGAGACATAGGCCCTCCAGCGTGTTCTGGGTTGACCCCGGGATCTCTTTCCCATTTGGACATGCCTGAGCCTCCTCAACTGGCTCCTCTCAAGGTGGAGGAGCAGCGGTTCTACTCTGAGCTCTTCCCGGATGACCGAACTTCTTACCCTATCTCTACGGGAGAGCCCTGCCACCCTGAGAAGGAAGCTCATTTCAGCTGCTTGTATTCACGATCT
Source organism: Neosilurus mollespiculum (assembly GCA_030014195.1). NCBI lineage: Eukaryota > Metazoa > Chordata > Actinopteri > Siluriformes > Plotosidae > Neosilurus > Neosilurus mollespiculum. The sequence continues at coordinate 17,694,882 of JAQMYF010000009.1, read as the reverse complement.
TGTTCTTTCAGTCACTACCCAAAGCTTGTGACCATAGGTGAGGGTAGAAACGTAAATCGAATGGTAAATTGAGAGCTTTGCCTTCCAGCTCAGCTCCCTCTTCACCACGACGGACCGGTACAAGCTCGTTTTTACAGCAGAGGCTGCACCGATCCGCCTGTCGATTTCCTGCTCCATCCTTCCCTCACTCGGGAACAAGGCCCCAAGATTCTTGAACTCCTCCACTTGGCGCAGGACCTCATTCCAGACCCAGAGGGTGCATTCCACCCTTTTCCTGCTGAGAACCATGGCCTCGGACTTGGAGATGCTGATTCTCATGATTTCCATGTTCTTTTATCAGGGCATTATGCATAGTAAATTACACAATTTCAGGTCAGGATTGGCCCGAGTATTGCAAAGTATTCTGCTAGATTGCCCTGAGTTTCTTTAGTAGCATTTAATTTTTTGATACTTAGTGTGACTGCTGTATTTTTTATTTTTATTTTTGTTACAATTACAGTGAAAGTATTTTTGCTGTCTTATTTTGTGTGACACTGTAGCTCAGGGGTTTGCACTGTTGCCCCACAGCTGGAAGGTTCCGTGTTTGAATCTTGACTCGTGACCTTTCTGGGCCTTTCTGTGTGTAGTTTGCAGATCTCCCCATGCTTGCATGGTTTTCCTTCAGGTGCTCTGGTCCAAAAGACCAGTCCAAAGACATGCACTTTAGGTCAACTGGCTGCTCTAAATAGCACATAGGTGTGGATGTGAATGCTTGGTTGTGTTTGTGCTAGCTGTGCAATAGACCATCTACTCGTTGAGTTATGTACCCTGCCTCTCTCATTAAGTCATCTGAGATTGGCTTCATCTTACCCCACAACTCTGATGGATGAGTGGTAGACAATGTAATTGTATCTAATTTTAAAATACATTATAATATAATAATATATCATTATAATAATACTCTTCCCATCACTGTGGTTAAAGTCTTTGTCTCATTTATCCAGAAGATCTGTTTTAGCTTCCATTATAGATAAATCATTACATTCAATCTTGCTGATTGTAAATTTTGTGTTTTATTAGAGTCCTTCTGCACTGATTTATTATCTGTTACAATTCAACAAGCAATTTGTACATATTCTATAGTACCACACTGTATTAGTTTTCTAAAGTAAAGTCAGTGAAAAAACTCTCAAATTCTATCCACTTTTATTATATATTATAGAATTCAATTCAGTGTACATCTGAAACTTTGACACAATGAATATTTAGGAACAAGTAAACTGTTCTGAAATTTCTTAGAAAAAACTTAAAAATTAAAATTTTTAAATATATAGCCTATTTTATACATAAATAATTCAGAATTTAGTGTATTTAAATCAACAACTACAGACAAGGGCTTTCCTGTGAAATATAAAAGCTGTTTCTGTGGATCAGTGGTGTCAACATGACAGGCAGGAGATTAGCATTTCCCTCTCTTTTCATACCACATAGTTACAGTAAACATAAAAAGTATTAGCGGCAAAAGTTGTACATATTCAATAGTGCCACACTGTTAGTCTGTTAAAGTAAAGTCAATGATAAAACTCACAAATCATATCCACTTTTGTTATAAAGTCACAACTGTTGTTTTAGGAATAAGAAACGGATTTTAAGATTTTCAGTATAAAATACTATAATATAAAATTTAGGCCCAAATAACATTCTTAAAAATATAAATCCTATAAATATCCAAATAATTTAGTAAGGCAAGAGATTAGCATTTCCCTCTTTTTACACACCATACAGTAATGCTGTATTAAACGTAGCCTGTAGACTAGCAACCAGTTTGGGCATCATATTGGACTAGGACTTTATCCCTCAGTCATCATGCTGTTGGGATTTTCATTTACGGCATTTTGCAGACACCCTTATCCAGAGTAACTTGCATTCATCAATTTTTACACAACTGAGCACTTAAGGGTTAAGGGCCTTGCTCAAGGACCCTACAGTGGAAGCTTGGTGGTACTGGGCCTTGAACCACCAACCTTCTGATCAGTAATCCAGAGCCTTCACCACTGAGCCACCACTGCCATATATATATAGGGATAATGTCACTGTCTGTGTCCACATTGTTGTTCCTGTTTCCGTCTCTGTTCCTATTTTCTTCTCTAGTTCCCAAGAATGGCTGGGTAGATCATTTTGAATTTTTACATGCACATTTCCTCTACGCATAGGTTATTTCTTATTTTATTTATTTATTTTTAAATATCATAACTTATATAATGTCATTCCAATGTTGTGCATATGATGTTTGGATACTGCCCTCAAACCTAAAAGCACAGGGTTCACTGCAGCCATTGTTCGATTGTCTAAATGATATTAAGTCATGAATGAAAATAAAACTGGCAGATACCAATGTTCACTACTCTTTGAAGAGCCTTGATTTTTATTTTGGCGGCCTTTTTAAATGTAATAAGCAGACTTCCTCTGTCATTAACTCAAGCTGCTTGCAGCTGAGACTTTTCGCTAAGGCTACAGGATATCTCCCTCCTGAGCTTTTAGAGATGGTGATAGATGCTTTTATCTTGGCTTGACTACTGCAGTTCTTTACATGTGAGCTTAGACCAGTCAGTCATTGAACACCTGCAGGTGGTACCAAAGGTGGTATCGTGTTGCACCTCATATTTGTTGCTGACGTTTAAGTTTTTCGGTGGACTTGCTCTACCTTACCTAGCTGAAATCCATCACAGTAACACTTCTCCTGGAGGATGCACCTAATGTGCCCACACTAATGAATGTTTTAAATCATTGTAAAAATTGAGGATGTTATTCCCTCCACCTTACCTACATTAACTTTATAAATATTATTTATTGCAGTTTTATTCTTTAATAATTTTATAACGTATGATTATTACTATTTTTAACTATACCTTTTTTTCTTTTTCTAAAGCACTTTGGTCAACCTTGTTTGTTTTAAATATACTATACAAATAAAGTTGACTTGAATTGACTAAAGCGATTTAGTTCACAGGGTAAAACTAGGCTGTAAAACCCTGCAATGTTGTGGTCCGTTAGCTTCAAACAAAGTTGCTGAGTTTTTCTTGAGCAAGTGTAAGACGGTCCATGCGGTTTTGCATGTCAATGCGGCGTCTGCTGATATCCGACTCTTCACGCAAGGCATCGACCACATTGGCACCATCCATTAAACTCAACATCTCACTGCACAGCAGCTGAGCAGATTCTTTAAGCATGAAGAATCGGATCAGCATGGGCACCTGGTCAGCCAAGCGCTGCACCACAATCTGTCAGGAGAGAAGAAAATCATTAACCCATCCAGTTTCCATAGTTTAAAGTAAATGTCTAATGAATATATAGTTTTCTTATCATTTTTACTTGTAAAACAGTAAACATTTAGTAGATTAGTGTTACCTACAACGCTATACTACTAGCATAACATCAAAGGCAAAATCTGCATTTGGAGATATAATGCAATGAAGTACAAAATCGTAATAATATAATAAGCATTTGTGGGAATATTTTCTTCATAGGGGGAAAAGTGTGGGTGGGGTGGAACCTTATAGCCGGAAACATTTAGCATTCTGAGGGATCAACTGTGCTCTCTCCAATAGAATACAGCTTGTTTAGTTCATTTCTTAAGAAAGGGTCAGTGGTGGCCCTGATGAATGAGACTTGCTTTACTGTAGTAATCACCACTGTGGCATTTTGTTACATTTTTAGAATTTCAGAATTGGTGATTATCGCAAACCGTGTGTTTTAGCACTGTATATACAATGCAGGAATGGCACAATTTGATTGGTTCCCTATCTTTGGGACAGTAAATATTTAGCAACAACCACCCTGCCTTTGGCAAATAATTATTAACACCCTCAGTATATCCTCCATATTATACTATATTCTCCATATTATACTTCACCTCATTACATAATTGCTGCTTATCCTGAGATAGCGACCCAGTCAGATTATGCTGTCGGCATGTATTATATAATATGGTTTATTAATC
>JAQMYF010000009.1:17616697-17651045 GCA_030014195.1 Neosilurus mollespiculum | reverse complement strand
CATTTCACTACATATTGTACTGTGTATAATTTGTATGTGATGAATAAATTTGAATTTGAATTTGAATTTGAATTTTTGAATTTGAATATATATATATATATATAAATATATATATATATTTTTTTAAGAGGTGTGTGTTTTTTTTGTTTTTTTTTGCTAAACCCAGAATATCTTCAGAGAATGGAATGTGCTTAGGGAATTGCAAGAGATCAAACACCGACTCCCCACCGTTTCTCACGCTCTGAAATTACAAGAGGAACAACGGTGGACACCACTCTCTCATAACCATGCTGAGTGTGTGTTCGTGCGACAGACGTCCTGCATGCAGAAAATAAAGATTTCCACTCTTTGCTGATGACCTGACTCTTGATATGGTGTATGTTAATTAATAGTAGATAATTCTCACGACAGTTTGGCCCTCCCAGATGGGATCCTGCGACTGATCAGCGAGGGGGAGGACCTCAGTGAGAGCAATGCGCACAGCCTCTCCGGAGGATTTACTCCATCCGAGACCACGTTTGGCTTATTGGGATTTCGGAACTACAGGAAGGCCCCCACGCTCTTCAGCGCCGGGCTGTGAAATAACTACACTTTGGTTAAGTCCCCTTAAAGTACTGTTTATAGGGGTAATTGATCTCTGAGTGCTGTGTCAAGGCTGTGATCAGGAAAAATCGAACGCTGAGGCTCGTAGAAAGGAGATTCTTGGAATCACCATAAGTAACTCAGCTGCTGAGGGCTTTGAGTAACTTTTAGCGGTCACCAGCCAATCATGTTATGCGTGTCACCACGTCCCGGCTGCAGTAGGATCCTACTCACTTAGACCCTCACCCTCCACCCTCAACAAAACTGGAGAAGCCTTCACCACAACCTGCAACGAAGCTCGCTGTATTAACTGGACAGGCTTACGACCGTACCAGGACATCCTGCAAATGTACCGGACTTGCCTGAATGTGTCCAATATCCGCACCTCAAACGCCTTGCAGAATGTTAGTTCACTCGTAGACGCATACCGGGTGGCGTGGCGGTATAGTGATTAGGACGTCTGTCTCACAGGAGGAAGGTCCTGGGCTTGGTGAAGGCATTTCTGTGTGGGTTTCTTCCATGTGCTCTGGTTGCCTAAAACATGCACATTAGGCTAATTGTTGTATGATTGTGTTGGCCCTGCGAATCAGGGTGTACCTCGTCTGCACCAGAGTCGGCTGAGATGGGCTCTAGCCTCCACGCGACCCTAATAAACTATAAGGAAGAACAGAAAATGAAATAAACCATAAATTCATATATACGTATTTGTTAATTGAAATAATGTAACATTTCATAGGTTAATGCTGAACCCTTTCCTGATCCAGCCATGGATATTTCATGTAATGATGTGTCCTCTTTTGGTCCTGAATCTTAATCCTGGTCCATGGATTCTTCCCACAAAATCACAACAGCTTTTTTTCAGCATAAACACCATGGGATAATCAGCATGCGAGCGAAATCTGTCAAACACTGGTAGATTTTCAATATTGTGAGGATGCAATTGAAACTGAAAGTAAAATCAGTTTAGCTAAGGATAACCAAGCTGACAGTAAAGATTTTCCAGGCTTATGTTTGTTTTTAGTAACGTAAATAAATTCAGAAATACATGATACTAAAGTAAGAACACCTCTAACCCTAGTCCAAAAACACAGTGTGTATGTAGAATATATATATAAGAAACCATACAAATATAAAAAAACTTTATAAAAATTATTTATATCTCCCTCATAGGTTCATGGTTGCTGATTAACTCCCATAAGTCATTGCGCAAAACACATTACATACATTAATAATATGCTGGGCTTTCCTCAGGCTATACATGCATCTTCATGTGCCGTCTTGCTGGACTGACTTCATTCATTCATTCATTTTCTAAGTCACTTAATTCTAATTAGGGTCACAGGGAGGCTGGTACCCATCTCCGCCGACTCTGGGTGAAGTCAGGGTACACCCTGAACAGCTAGCCAGGCCATTGCAGGGCCAGCACACATAAAACCATTCACATTCACATCTAGTGGCTATTTGGAACAGCCAGTTGGCCGTTGTGTTAGCAGTTGTGCATGTTTTTGAAATGTGGGAGGAAACCAGAGTGCCCGGAGGAAACCCACGTAAGCACATATACTTGTACAAATTTATTTGCTAACCCCTAATTTATATGGTACTCAAAAGAATTAAATCTGAAAGCATGACTGAAAATAATTAGCTTCATTAAATTTTATTACAATAATCATGCCAGTCCATCGCAAGGAAAACACACACACACACACACACACACACACACACACACACATTCATTCACACTCACACTTAGGGGCAATTTGGGACAGACAGTTAGCCTAATGTCTTTGGAGTGTGGGAGGAAACTGGAGCATCTTGTAGAAACCCACACAGGAACAGGTAGAACAGGTAAACTCCACAAAGAAACATTCCCGCCGCGCCCGCGACTTGAACCCAGGCCCTTCTTGCTGAGAGACAGCCACTGTGCCGCACCTATCTGTAAATTATAAATATAAAATATATTCAGTTGATTATTTTATGTCCACTATTTTTATGATAGGCAATAAACTAAGGGTGGCATGGTGGTATAGTGTTTAGCACATCTGCCTTACAGCAAGAAGGTCCTGGGTTCGAGTCCCAGGCTCGACTAGAGCATTTCTGTGTGGAGTTTGTACGTTTTTCCCATGCATGCATGGGTTTCCTCTAACAGTCTAAATACATGCACATTAGGTTAGGTGTGAGTGTGGGGGTGTGTGTGTGTGTGTGTGTGTGTGTGTTAGCCCTGCAATGGCCTGGCAAGCTGTCCCAGGTGTACCCCACCTTCGCGACCCTAATAAAATTAATCAGACTGGCAAATAATTTAATTCATTAAAACAATTTATAATGCATGTGAATGAAACATGTAGTAAATAAAAAGGAATTAATTGGGATTATGTTTGTTCATCATTCATTTACTGAACCGCTTAATTCTAATTAGGGTCACAGGGAGGCTGGCGCCCATCTCAGCCAACTCTGGGCAAGGGCAGAGTACACCCTGGACAGCTGGCCAGGCCATTGCAGGGCAGAAACACACTGACGGCTATGCAGCCTACTCTTGACGAAAATCAGCAATGGTTCTTTTACATGCCTCTTACCACAGACAGTGAGAGTCATGGCCGGGCTTTGATAACCCAGTTAGCAGCACTGGGTGGACAGCAGTGACAACCCGGTGATAGTGGGGCTTGAACCCCTGTCCTTGGGATCCAGCACCCTACCACCATTAGATTTGTTTGTCCATTGAATTTTTTCAAGTCCAGAGTATGTGTTCTTTTGCCCATCCTAACCTTTTCCTTTTATTGACCAGTCTCAGATATGGCTGCATAGAAGGCCAGCATCTAGGAGTCGCCTCTTCACTGTTAACGTTGAGACTTATTTTTGGGGGTACTATGTAATGAAGCTGCCAACTGAGGACCATCTGTTTCTTAAACTAGAATCTCTGATGTATTGTCCTCTTGCTCTGTTGTGCGCCAGGGTTTCCCCACCCTTTCTATCTTTGCTAGAGCTACTTTGCACTGTTTGGTAAAGGGAAAAGTACACACGTTGTATGAAATCTTCAGTTATCTCTTCCATGGAATAGCCTTCATTTTTCAAAACATAAATTGACTGACGAATTTCTGGAAAGAATTTATTTTTGTACCTGGCCAATCAATCCTACTATTTTTTAACTATTCTGAAAAGGGGCAATTTTACTGCTTCTTTAATCATTGCAGTAGTTTTCACCTGTACTGACATAATTGCAAAAGTGTTTTCTAATGATTAATCAGGTTTCTAACATGACAAACGTGGATTAGCTAACACTGTGTGCCATTGGACCACAAGTACGATAGTTACAAAGTAGATACTTTGACCAGTAGTATAAACCATATAAAATGTGAGCATGGAATTATCCTGTCTTAGCCAACACTGGGCAAAAGGCAGGGTACACTCTGTATAGTTCGCCAGATCACCACAGGGCCAACACATACACAACCATTTACATTCACACCTTGGGGCAATTTGCAGCTGTAAACTAGGCCAGTGTGCATGTCTTTGTACTGTGTGTGGAAACCAGAGTACCTGGAGGAAGCACAGAGGAACATGCAAGCTCCACACAGAGACCTTTGATTACGTTAGCTCTAACATTGATAAACTGTCCTGTGTAATTATTATCCTTCTGTCGATTGATTTACCTTAATGTTGTACAACAAGAGAAGAAGAGACAAACTTTAAAGAAACGTGATATGGAAATAAAATATAACAGGATAAAGACTGCAAGCCTTCAGTTCAAAGTCAAAGCCAGCATCTCTGATGGCATGGGGTGCATAAGTGTATACGGTATGGGCAGCTTGCATGTTTTGGAAGGAACTATGAATGCTAAAAGGTATATAAAAGTTTTAGTACAACATATGCTTCCCTCCAGATGACGTCTATTTCAGGGAAGGCCTTGTGTATTTCAGCAGGACAATGCAAAACCACATACTGCAGCTATTACAACAGCATGGCTTTGTTGGAAAAGAGTCCAGGTGCTGAACTGGCCTGTCTGCAGTCCAGATCTTTCACTTATAATGAATATTTGATGCATCATTAAATGAAAAATATGTCAAAGATAACCACAAATTCTTCAGCAGCTAGAAACCTTTATCACGCAAAAATGGACCAAATTTCAACACCGGAACTCATAACCTAGATGCCCGGACGTCTTCAAACTGTTTTGAAAAGAAGCGAAGATACTACACCATGGTAAACATGCCCTTGTCCCAATTGGATTGGCAGTCATCAAATTTGAAAATGAGCATTTCATTTTGTGCATAAAATTGTTATCTATTTACTGCCTCACTTTTTTTTTTTTAATTTTGTGCCACACCCGTGACATTCTGTGTATGGACTTTGCCTGTTTATTACTACAAGATTCTGCCTTGCCTCTGACATCCTGTTTGCATAATTGTATCATAGTTGCAACTTTAAACTGTGTTTTTGAACTGTGCCACACTAATAATGTTCAAGGTGGCCTTTGCCCAATATCGGCCTCGCCGCGTCCGACTTGGTAAATGAGTGAAAGAGTGGCTGTGATAATAATAGGCTGGTTTATATATATATATATATATATACACTTTCAAATCTTATTATTAATTAGCACAGCCACTCTTTCATTATTAGTGTGGCACAGTTCAAAAACACAGTTCCACAGTTTAACCGCATCTTTAAACACAAAACTACACACTTTTGCTGTAGCTATCTCTGGAAAATCACTCAGGCATATTGGCCATAATTTTATTCTCTGTTTATAAGTTTTATGATTTTATTTGTACACCCAAGCTACAGCCACTAGATACAAAACGATGAATCATGAAAACAGAGGTCTGTGACTATTTTATACAATATAAAAAGTCATTTCAGATTTACATGGGATTAAAAAAACAAACAAAAAACAAACAAACAAACAAAAAAAAACCCTTTGTAACCTTTGACTGTAGCCTTTGATGAGATGCATTAGATTCAAGGGTCAGTTCCTTTCACCACCTGTTTATGCACATGTGTGTTGCCAGATTGTTTGTAAAGCCCCGTGTAACCATCAGACCAACATGTGTCTCTTAGGTAATTTGCAACCATTTGCAAAAAGATTAAATAAACTAGAAGTTCTCATAGAGAAGTGGAATGCTGTGAGGAGCAATTAATCCAAGTCTATATAGTCCGCCTGTACGCGTTTTCCAGGCCCATTTATTCCTGCATGGAAGGTGGTGGCGACGATTTCGAGAACTCTAGAAACTGCCGTGCATGCGCTACCACATAAATCGAGTCGCACATGGAATTCTGGGAAAGCTACCGAGCCCAACCAAAGTATCAAGTCGCCCATGGAATTTTGGGGGGCCACCGAGCCCAACCTTCCTGTCGCACATACGCCACCACATAAATTAAGTCAGGCAGGAAAGCACAATTAGTGTCGCTGTTCTGCTCACTGCACTTACTCACAGCAATAAATAAATTCATAAATCAATTAAAAAAATTTATCTGTCTGGTATTTACTTTTGTTCAACTTGGTGAAAGAAAGTTGGAAAGTATCCACCTATTAAAGCATATATAAAGCAATGTTAAAAGTTTCATAAAATAGGCCATTTATATTGTAATAAAATGCCGCAAACCTCTAAGTACTCTTCAAATTAACTATAAAGAGGAAAAATGCAGATTCTATATTATTCTTCTAGAAAATTCTTCATTCATTAATTTTCTGAACATCTTTATCTTAATTAGGCTCGCGGGGAGGCTGGTGCCCACCTTAGCTGACTCTGGGCGAGGACCAAGCACACCCTGAACAGCTCGCAGGACAGAAACACGCTGACGACATTGCAGCCTACTTCTTCTTCTAATGTGTCTGTTGAACATCCATATAACTTATCAAGCCTCAGACTCAGATCTACCAAAGTCAGTGACTAAATTTAAAACTTGTCAGGCCACTCAGTAGTTTGGACTTAGCCTTGCAATTTGTAAAAATGATGTTGCAATTACTGGCTATCATCTGATTTTGTTTACACTGCTAAGTTTGTTGAACATTTCCAGAATGTACTTCAAGTTGTTGAGAAGGATAGGAAGCCAACAACCAATCTACATAGGCTTCATAAACGTACTGACCTTGAGTAAATTTATTCATTTATGAATTAAATATATGAATTGCATTAGATATAGTCACAGAATTTATGAAAACATGATTAGACATTATTGCACATTATTAGACATTATTGCAGCAGTGTATTAATTTTACCAATATTAAAATTACCTACTTAATAATTGGACCCATAAACATAGCAAATACTACTAGAAACATTTCACATGAAGTCAAGTTATGTTTCATCAAATTATAGGTTTCTTTATATAAATCAAAATGTTAATATTTTAATGTTAATATACTGTATATATATATATATATATATATATATATGTTTAGTTATTGTAATATATTTTGTATGCCTAAAAAAGGATGAAAATGTTTATTTATTTCAAACAATTATACACTTTTTGTGTTTATTTATGAAATAAACAGTATAGAAATAAACAAACTATGGCCATTTTTGGGTGAAATCTGGCTGATGACCATAGTAAACAAACATAGGCTTGATGGGACCTCTAAATCAACTTCAATTTTCAAAATGTTTCATCAGAGTGGTCCCTACCTATAATGGAACAAAACTGAAACATAGACAACTCAAAATAGTAAGACTGATTTTTTTTTTTTACTTATATATCTGAAGCAGCCTAATATACATCCATCCATACATCCATCCATCTGCCGAACCGCTTAGTCTTACTGGGGTCGCCGGGTAAAATCTCAGCATACTCTGGGCGAAGGCGGGGTACACACTGAACAACTCACCTGTCCATTGCAGGGCCAACACACATACAACCATTCACACTCATACCTAGGGGAAATCCGGGACCACCATTTAGCCTAATACGCATGCATGCCCACGCAAACATGAGGAGAACATAAAAACTCCACACATAAATGACCTCGCGAGCCTTAGATTTGAACCCAGGATATTTTTGTTGTGAGGTAAATGTGCAAACCAACCACTACATCATACCAGCCTTGCATATACAATATTTTGTGAAATATACATTTGGTTGTATTGTACATGACAATGTGCCATTGTGGCAAAGGCCAATAGCATATGCATGGAAAATAACACTTTAATAATAACTTACAGAAAAATTAAATACATAATAATAATAATAATAATTATTATTATTACATAATAATAAAAACCAGGTGCTAATAATTTTTATAGGTGTAAATTTTATACATCTGGCAACACGGTTGTCACCCAGGGAGGTAGCATGTGGGCGCATGTTCATTGGATGCGAGTTTGTAATAAATGCGTCACAAATGAATACGCCTATAGCTCTGTCCTCCAGCTCTTATTGGTTGTCTCCAAGTGTCAATCATGTCTGTCAGAAACTAGCTTTACGTTAGGTGACTTCACTTCTAAAATTTGTTTGCGTGCGGCATGTGAAGAAATAATGACGCTTCCGTCGCCAAAGTAAAGCCTGAGCATGCAGTAACTTCTTTTTAAACCCTGTTTTATATATTATTTATATATTTATATATATTTTTTTATATTATATAAGGTGTGTGATTGGGTAACTCGAGCTGTACTCTGTACTCTGAGCTTTAGCATTAGCTAGCACGGTGCTAACACGGTGCTAACACTCAGCAAGGCGACCTTCTTTCTCGAACGTGTTTATCCAATTCGGTCACGCTGAGCTCAAGCTAACCGTCACCGTCACTGTTTCTTCATCACACGAAGATTGCTGAGGCGTTTGAAACAATGTCCTTTTCGACAGCAGTGAGGAGATTAGTCGGTTCCCGGAGCACCTGGATTTTTTCAAGGGGTGCTAATACTTCATCGAAGGCCTTGTCATCCCTGAGTAAACTCTCTGACCCAAACAAAGACCTCATTCGTAAAAGAGACATAACCTCCTGCAACAGCCTGCATCCTCTCAGGTAACCCACATTTTCACTCACAGCTCGTGACCAGTCATAACCAGTCATAACCGGTTCGTGTCTTCGGCACATCCGGGCACTTAGGGGTCACCGACCCTGGTAACGACCTAGCAACCACTGCAGGGTTGGCACTGCTGCCATTCTGAATGTCCTCAAAATTAAACATTTTAGTGTATATCCCCCCTCAGAAGCCCACCCTAAATGTTAAAGATTAATATCTTTATTTATTTCACACAATTATACATTAACACAGTTAAACACTGAGCTATAATTAAGCAATTTATAGGTGTTTGTTTATGACAAACAGTACAGAAATAAACAAACCATGTCTGTTTTGGGGCGAATTCTAGCTGAAAACGTGCTTGGTGGGACCTCTAAATCAACTCAAAATTTCAAAATGTTTCATCAGCGTGGTCCGTATCTGAAATGGGACAGAACTGAAATAAACACAACAACAAAAAAAGGAGAGGATTTATGTATGTAATTATTTATTTATTTATTTTTACACCATATACATTTGATGCTCACCGATCTCTGCAGATTTGTGGTTCATTCAACCATTTAAATGAATTTTAATCTGAACAAATTGCAAAAAAAGTTTTTAATTTTTCAATTTTAGTCGACGCCTGTCAAGTATTGCCTCCCTGTCACGTACGACTACCCCATTCACGTGTGATGCGGAGGGAAAGTGATAGTACGAATGAGCTCACTGACACACAGTATGGTGATCACTTTGCAAGCGTATGCGTACGCCAACCCTCCCTCACGTGAGAGCTCACAATTGTTCGTGAATGGCTGCATCATCACCTGGAAATCGAACCCGCCGTCCCCATATCGATAGTCGTGTGCCACTTGGGAGCCCCTCCAGACAGAAATGTCTTAATTCGAGGTTAAATAAGTTGTGTTTTAATTACTCACTATGTTTCTTGTCCCCTCTCAGTTTTGAATAGTTTCCGATCTGATGTTCCAGGATAGCGTTCCCGTGATGAAACAGTTATTCATTTATTTATGCTTAATACTATTTGGGCAGCAGGGAGGCTGGAGTATATCTCAGCCGACTTTGGGCGAAGGTGGGGTGCACCCTGAACAGCATTGCAGGGCCAAAACACACACAACCACTCACACTCTCACCGGTGGGGTTTGAAACAAACAGTTAGCCCAATGTGCTAGCTTTTGGGCTGTGGGAGGAAATCAGATTACCCGGTGGGAACCCCTGCATGCACGAGAAGAATATTTAGACTCCGCACAGAAATTCCCAAGCCTGGGACTCGAATCCAGGACCTTCTTGCTGTGAGGCTGATGTGCTAAGCACTATGCTCTGAGCTGTCCCTGAACCAGTAATGCAGTTGTGGTTATTTGACTGTGGAGTAAATTCTTATTTAAAGATATTTGCCTTAAACTGTTTATTCAGAGTAAGAATTACAGTACTGTGCTGGAAAGGGTGATTTTGGGCCAAACCAAATTTTGGCTCTGCTTTTAACCCATCCAAAGTCCAGACTCACACACGCAGAGCTGTGGGGGGATTAGGTGCCTTGCTCAGCTCCCTGCAGCCTCACATTTTTCCTGCTGGTTTGGGAATTGAACCAGCAACCTTTAGGTCCCAAACCTGCTTCTCTAATCATTAGGCCACAGCTGTTCCCTGAAATGTTGCTGAAGCATTAATGTTGTGCTCTTTTGATGCACTCGTTCTGTTTTCCAGTGGACACTGTACAGAATTTTAGTTTTTCTTTAACCTGGAATGATCCCAAACTTTGGACACCTGTTGATTTCTCTGGCTTCTATCTTCCCCTTGCCCCTCGTTCTACTCTTCCCACCATCCAGTCACATCTTCCCGTCACTTGTCCTCCGTATGAGCCTGTTGTGTGACAGTAGTGATCATCTGTGCAAAACAGGGAGCGGATTAGAGGTAAAATGAAGCTTTGAAGCAAAGAATTTCCACCAAGAATTTTTTTGTAATCGAGTTACGGGCATTTTCACGGTCTCTTAGAGCAATCAGTCACAAAGGGGTCAAAAATAAAGGTTTTTAATATTCTAGTTTTTTAAGTAGTAATTTTCTTAAGTGTTAAAGGTTACAAAACTTTTTAAATTTATAAAGTAAGGTAAGTAAGTTATGGCCTTTGAAAGTATCCATCCAAAACAATAACATTTCTTTAAAAACTATCATTGTCAATAGCAGTAAGATTTCAAAGTTAAAACCAGTTAAATTTGAATCACGTTATTTATTTAGTTTACTGGAGGACTTACTACATTTTGGAAACAATGTCCGCAAAACATTTCTTTACGAATGGATTTCGGAGTGGACACTTTTGGACGGACACATGTTCACAGGCTTGTGTAATCAACTTTTCAGAATCTGGTTCAGATATGTTTTGCTCTAAAGTTACATACCTAGATATACTTCTATTATATCTAGAATAAAAATTCGATAATGCATCTGATTGAAAAAAGAATCGAAAAGTCGGAGTGGACGTTTTGGACGGACACTTCCTCGCATGTATTCAGAGCCGCCCCGTGCAGAACAAATCGGCGATATTGCCACCAATGCATGATTAGGTTAAACAACATACGCTTATCGAATTCTGAATGGAAAAATTTTCCTGACAAACATCCTCCCCACATTTTCCAACTGAAAATTATTTCAGTTGGAATCCTGGGAGTTTTTCAAGTGGGAAACTTAAATTTGTCCAAAATTTAACTTCCATGTATATTTTCAAGACAATCTGATACTCTTTGTTGATTATTTTTTTTATTTGAAGGTTCTCCATACTACTGTCCTAATTTATATATGAAATTTTATATATGTTCAGATTTTTTTAACAATAAACCTCATTTTATGCATCCCCAGTGCTTTAGAAGACTGTGAAAAGGCTCTTACTCGAGTAATCAGTTAATCTCTGATTATAATCCTACTTATGGAAAGTGGATAAAGGTCACATAACACAATGTAAAGATTGTTCAGTTAATTTTAAGTTGGAAGTAGTTTGCACTGTTTGGAACTGCCTTGTGCATAAATCAAAGTAACGCAATCCAGCGATGGACCATTCAAAAGGGCAATTAAACCCAAACTTAAAAGCTTGAATACTTAGTATACACACGTGTGTGTGTGTGTGTGTGTGTGTGTGTGTGTTGTGCAAGTAATAAATCCTTGCACAGGGGGCGCCACTGTACTGCGAAAAAAGTGACGAAAGCAGCAGTTACTGAGGAAGTGTTGTGCTTTAAATGTGTACCATACGTTCATGTAAACGAGCAGACGCTAGTCTGATGTATGTGAATGTAATGTAGTATTATGTGCCTAGTAATGTTCAGACGTTTACTTGTTTATATCCTGTTTCTTAGTTTAAAACCTGTTATTGTTGCCGTTATCTTGCCTTATTTGAAGCGATGCATCCACATCCTTTTCTCGTGATTTTTGCACTCCCGTGAGAATGAAACGAACTGCAAATGGCGGTCCTTTTCCAAAGAGGCTAATGCAAATTATCGAACGCATTTTAGCAGATGTAACTTTTGCAAATGTAAGTAAAAACCACCTGATGATGAAAATACATGACCCCCTCCATCATAATATACATTAAGAAGGAAATTTAACACACTGAGATATCAATATATTTGGAAAGGGAATTAAATATGCTTCAAAATGAGGTATAATACATGATTATAGCATGAAAATGGATTGTTACATCACTTTATATGTGGCTAATCAGGAAATGCTACTTTTGAGAAAATAGTACTTACAGTTAGAGAATATCCGCATCTAAAACTCCCTAACATCCTTAAACTAAATGAATCCAGCTCTTGACCTATCAGCTCGAGCGTACTAGTCTCTTCTCAGCAACAGATGAGTTCTATTTACTATAGCTATTTAGTCATGTCTGTTTTGAGGCTTTTCATTGGTTTAGCATTGTATGATTTGGGGAATCCTTCTGGGAGTCTGTAAGTAGGGAGAGGATTCTGGTAGTGAATATGGATAATAAGGAAACACCCTGAGCAACCACAAAAGCTGATTGAAAATCGACAAAATAAGTGGATATTTCTATTGTTTTACAACAACTTGGACATGGAACCCTTTCTCAAACAAGCATTTTAGCATGGATAGATTGTGTTTATGGATATTTGAACTTGGTCATGTTGAAGGTTATGCTTGTAAGGATGTATTTTTGGTGATATCGCATTTTCGTCCAGGTACAACATTTTCAACTTACTTTGGCTCTTACTCAAAACATGATCTTACGACTTAATCCGTATTATGCTGGAACGGCTCACATATATACACATTTTCAGTGTAACAGGAGACTTTGGAAGGCTTTCTTTTCATTCTGCTTTAATCTGTCTGATCCACAAGAGGGCATCATGCCCTTAATGTTTGTGTAAAGAACCAAAGAAGGAACCTGAAAACTTTGACGGTGGTAGGTTGTGCTGCTTGATTGCCGTTTTGTACTTTGTGCTAGGTCGGAAAACAAGGTGACTGTCAATTTCATCAATCGTGATGGTGAAAAGATTACAGTCGCAGCTTCCCCTGGGGACACACTACTAGATGTTGTTGTTCAAGAAGAGCTCGACTTCGATGGTTATGGTGAGTTGAACACTCTTGTCTACTTGTTGTCTATAACCTGCTTCTCTACAAGTTGAAAAGTTTTTTTTTTTAAATAAATATGCTTTAACATGAAACACCAGTGCATGTTTTATTTGTACAAATAAAGTAAGAAAACGGGTCCTAAAATAGAGATGGAGTTAAATAAGGAAGCATGTCATTGAGGACCTTGAAAAATACAGGGAGTGTAATTATATGTTATTCCTACCAGGAGCATGTGAGGGAACGCTAGCTTGCTCCACATGCCATCTCATCTTTGAAGAGGAAACGTATAAACAGCTTGGACCAATTAGTGATGAGGAAATGGACATGCTGGATCTTGCCTACGGTCTCACAGATACGTAAGTTTCCCTTCCTGCTTTGTTGCATCAGGAGACCTTAACCTCACTGATACTGTTTTTATTTGCTGTAGGATCATGTTATTGTAGGTCATGCGTATAACTGCTTTTAAGTACATAGGATAGCCAGGGTGTGTATGATAATCTCTCACTGGCTTCAAAATTGATTATTATTATTTTTTAAGCAGAACATGATATTTAAGAAACCCTCAATTTTTTTCCTGTCTGTATGGTGTTGCTGTACCTCTATAGTCCTACAGGTGGTGCACTCTCAAGTATTCACACATTAGCAGGTAGCACAGCATCCTGTGTGGAAGGAATAAATTATTTGGTAACTTTGTGTAGAAATCACAAGTACCAAACCTTCTTTAACATGGCTTAAGATTTTAAAGTTATAACACAAAAACAAACCAATTGGGATATTTATAGCATTGCAGTAGAAATCAAATTGGCACCTTGGTCTCGTGATGCATCAGGTGGTCCCTGGTGATTCCCGTCCCTAATCAATAACGGGGTTAGGTAGTTGACTAAGACCAACGTTTCATTAAACATTAATTGCTGTTCACATCGGTTGCTTTTCTACCGCGCCTCACCCCCTTTTTTTTCAAGACACAAAAATCACTATTTTCCAGCTTTGAGTTTCAAAAAATGCCATAATGGAATGTTTGTGACCGCTTGCAGAATGTGTAAAATACACCTTCAAACTCTCGATTTAAAGCTGACTCACACGTAAGCGATCTTGTCCGAAAGTTCAAGCGAATTTTATTTCAAAGGGAACTGAATAAATCCGAACTGGAACTCGCATATTTTCAGAAATAGTCGGTCGAATTCGAGGTAAATGATCCGTATTCGCGGTCATGGTGAACATGACACTTTGGACCTGTGCAAAATTTAAATTTTTTACAAATTTTTGAAGGAGCAAGAAAAACTAGTGATATTGATACAGAAATAGTGCTGGGACTGACTTCCGGTTTCTTTCCCCCGCCAATGTGATAGGTATGAAGATATCCGAAGGTTTTCGAAGCGACCCCTAATTTCGAGCATGATGGCTATATTTTCGGCCGAAAACGACGTTGCACTATTTCGCGGCTATATCGCTTACGTCGGAGTCAGCTTTTATATCAATGATTATATACTGTGTGTGATTTATGAAGCTGTTGTATCTGTAATCTGCAGTTTCCGGGTATTATTATTAGGTGTTTTTGTATTTCTGAAACACCACATTATTACCATCTGATGAAGTGGTACTTATTTGAGTACCAGTCTTTAATTTTCACGCTGGGTTTCTTGCCTATTGTACTTTGTACAATATTGTAATTGAAATGACTGACTATTACAAGTGTTTGGTTCAAAGTCCTCTGCACTTAACCTATTATACATTCACTTACTTTGCTGTAATAAACTCCATTTAGCATCCCTTCCTTTAACAGCAGGTCATAACCTCACTGCATTTTATCACTTTATATTTTTTTAAACAGGTCTCGCTTGGGTTGCCAGGTCTGTCTAACAAAATCTCTGGATGGCATGACTGTACGTGTTCCCGAGAGCTCAGCGGACATCAGACAGTCGGATGGCTCTGTCTAGTTTTTTTCCCACCTTGTGCCTGCCTGCCAACCATAAACCAATGTAAACTGATCATAAGACAAGGCAAGCCTTTTGCGCGGCTGTATTAATTGAGGACCAGAAGAGCATGATTGTATTTAAAAGGGGTGTTATGATGTTAGGAATCGTGGTCTTGTCAAGTTCCTTTATGGCTACGGCACTGTGATGATGTTCTAGCAGCTCGATTAAGAGCTACATAAAGGTTGTGATCATTTTATCAACATATTTCTGATAATAATAATAGATGATCAAAAATAATCTGCTACAAATCCTGTGTACGTTTCACATATTTAAGTAGTTAACAGAGAATCTACAACAAACTGAAAATATAAATTTTAGTATGGTGAGCTGTAAGTACAAAAACACATGAAGAAATTAAGTCGTTACAGGAAATGGACAAAATTAGAGCCTGTTAATATAAAGAAAGAACTGGAACATTTTTACAGTATCAGGAAATATGAGCCCAAACATTTGATGCTTTTGTTTGATATCATTTTAGATCAACTGTAAATTTTTACTCAACACTACTTTTGAAAAGCTTCCCAAGAAACCGGCGTTATTTAAAATAATTACTCCTTACTGTAGTAATACAAGTAGCTTTTTTATTAAATCGATTTTTCTAGGTTAACCAGATACAGCCAGTTATATTTCTTTGTCGTAGTCATGGGTCGTGCGCAAAAGACAGGTGCAGCTCTCTGCTCTGTTTTGAATTAATGTTGGTGTTGTATTTTGTTTCATTAATGTGGATTTTTACTTGCATGGTTCAAAGTTGCCAAATAGAGATTTTGCCGTGATCTACTTTGGATTTCCTCATCGTAACATTTTGGACATTTCACCACTTGAACCATTAGTGCCTCATTAATCCGAACAGTATGACAGAAGAAATTTGAAATGATTAAATTGAACTTAATTTATGTTTTAATTAAATATGAAATTAAAATTTCTGTGTATTTGGTTGTATTACATCACCACTCCTAAAAAAAAAAAATAGTCATTTTGGCATCAACTGAACCAAAGTATTAATGTTGCTTCTGTATAGATGTGCTAACAGTTCGTGCGTTTTTAAAGTTGTAAAGCTCTTTATTGTTTTATAAGTTGTACAACTCGTTTTCCTGTCCAGAGAACTGTATTTGCATATGCTTAAAAGGTAAAAAAAATAATTGTGAGCCTTCTTACTCTTAACAAGCTGGCTTTTAAGCAGGTTACCTTTCGCATGAGCGATGCGGAACGTACTACTGTGATGCGCTGATTTTCATTCCGCTGGTTTAGTTATTACATTTCGCGTGAGCTATATATTGTTCATGCTATTATTACTGGACATTTGAGAGCTTTGTACTAAAGTAAAGTAATATTACGATCATCATTACCTTTACACAGACAGGAACTTTCCAACAGCCCTAACACTGGGATCTTACATTCGTCCTCAAGTTAGAGCACGTGTGTATCCAAAGACTCAAAAGAGGTAGGTTTTTAAATTTGAATTTCTCCACTAATGATACAGTAAGTAATGTCATAACAGTAGTATTAGTATAAACACGTCATTCAGGTAACGTGACGTAACCTAACGTTAGGCCCTATTATACAACAAGGATCTGACATTATATATGCCAGTTGGTGCCATGTGAAAGGTCAGCGAATGCGTGTGTCCACTCCACCGGTTGTTTTAAACTAGGTGATAAAGACAGTATCAGTAGTGTGGGAACGGAATGGTCACTGTGTTGACCGTCGGTCACTGTCCGTATAGGTCATATGCCACACACTGAGACGTAAACAGGAAGTGTCTCAGTGTGAGGGGGGAAATGTCAGCTTTGAAGGCAAGCTGAGATTTTAATACCTTACCACAGGAAGGTGAACGCTGCTGGGCATTCAGGACAGCCGAGAGCTTGAGAAGAGGACGTGCTGATTGGAAATAATTATACATTTGATATCTTCATAATAGGGCGATTCTTCCCAACTCATTTGCTGAACCGCTTAATCCGGTCGAATATTAGGGTCGAGTGGAGGCTGGTGCCTCTCTCAGCTGACACTGGGTGAAGGTAGAGTACGCCCTGAACAGCTCAGCAGACCATTATAGGACAACACACACACAACCATTTACACTCACATTCACACCTGGGGCGATTTGGAGCATCCAGTTAGCCGTATATACACGTCTTTTGACTGTGGGAGGAAACCCACACAAGCATGGGGAGAACATACAAACTCCACATGCCAAGACGACAGAACCCAAGACCTTCTTGCTTCTAAGGGCCACTGGTTAAAGTGCATGCGTAACATGACAATCGGCTGAACATCAGTTGCACTGAAAAATCACTGTTGAAAGGGACCCACAAATCAACTTAGGGTGATAGAAAAGTGACTGATGCGTATTGATATTTATTAAAAAAATTTTTTTTTAAATTTGCGTCAAGATCTTTTGCGACTCCATATGCAAGAGGATATTTTGCGGCTTGAATGTATATATTGCATGAAAGTTACAAAACAATTTGCGAGTAATTTCCGATTGTTTTGCAGATGTTTGGTGGGATAGAACAAATCTCGCGTTGTAAACCAGTTGCGTTTTGTTTGCTTTTTGTTCTCAAACCATTTGCTTTTTATTCGTGCGCTATTAGTGTGAATAAAATACGAATGACAAAATACTATATAGTATTGCAGCTGGCAGCAAGTCTCAAACTGTTCTTAAACTGTCCACGTGGAAGTCTCCAACTTACATTTACAGCATTTGACGGACGCTCTTATCCAGAGCGACTTACAGTTATCATTTTTATATAACTGAGCATTTGAGGGTTAAGGGCCTTGCTCAAGGGCCCAACAGTGGTGATAGCGGGGATTGAACAACTGACCTTCCGATCAGTAACCCATCACCTTAACCACTAAGCTACCACTGCGCCACTGCTTAATCACTTAGCCACCACGACAAGTCCAACTCGTCTCTTTTTCTGGCGAACGAAAACCCCCATATAATTTGCAAGAAAACAAACTTTGTGGCCTTCTTGAGACACACGGACTGTTTGAGAGGAGTTTGGGACCACCCTGTGTCAAAGCCTTGTTTTGTGACATTCACGGAAATTTTAATCATGTTTGAATTTTTGCGATGAGTTCATGTACCAGGCGACCAAAATGCCATGCTGCAAATGCTGCGAGACAAATTTGAAAACATTTTCAGAATGAAATGCGACAGCTACGAATTGCCATTCGCATCAGTCAATTTTTTATCACACCTTTAGTGTGATCACCACCTTAACGAATTAGCAATAGTGAGAAAATTTGGCTGAAATAAGCCGTTTTGAAATTCTCTTGTTAGGTCAAGTCTAAATATTTGATGCAAAAGGTTTTTGATAAATTGGAGCCTGCTTGACTTGATGGTTTATCTATTGAAGGCTTTTCCAAGCAGACATTTTTATTGCCAGTGGTTAAAATATGAGAAAATAGGAAAAATATTGTAAAATACACAAAGTTAAAAATTCTTTAACATCCAGACTTGGTGAAGTCAACATGGTGAGTTTTCAGTATGTGACTGCAGCATGTGGGCAAGACCCTTAAACGTAAACATCGGTATCACTGGTTTGTAATGTGCTTTGCTTATGAGTCACTTTAGATGAAGGGATTATCCCCAATTAATCCCAGTAATGTCAAACAAGGTAAGGACTTTATCCAACAAGAATACAAGATTGATGGCGCTTATTAAAAACGGCTAAACAGTGCGGTCTGTAGACTGACTACTTACATGGTGTGAAACATTCAAAGATGGTGAAGGAAACGCATCTACATCATCCCTACAGATATTTTCACAAAGCCTCAAGGCGAGTGTTTGTTCCTCCTCGTCCGGCCAGTTCAGAGGTTCAGCAGCAGGTTAGTTAGGTAAGCTGAGCTGGCAGAGTTTCAGGTATTTCAGAGGGTTTGTTGAAATGCTTCCTTTAAAGGACAGTTGTGTCCATTTTTAAAGAAAAAAAAAAAAACCTTGTGAACTGTGTCTTGAAGTACAGTTTGGAACTACATCTGTATTCATAATTTTTATTTAACATGGGGCTTTATATTTCTTTACCATTAGAAATCCATTTACATTCGAGGATGGGGTGGGGGTGGGGGGGTGGAGAGACAGGGACTCATGATGTACTTTAGTAATGTAGTTTTGCTTATATTGGAAATGTACAAACGCCACAACCAATTTTGCAAAAGCAAATAGTTTAAGACGCCAGCAGCACAGGCATGTACAAAAATGCATTAAGACCTTTAAGTCACAAATCTAAATTACACAAACAAATACAAACATGTATAGAGTTAAAATATTTACAGTTTGCTACTATATTCTCTTACCACCATCCTTAAAGGCAGCAGTTCTCAGTGTGGGATCTCAGTCTGTGACACATTGCTGTGTGCTGAAAATCACAGGGTTAAACAATTTAATTGTTCACAAATTTGTAGTTGGTTTGTAAATAAAAATATATACATATATAAAATAGAGATGGTTTGTAATTAAAATAAGTTTAATCAATGCCTACTATCAACATGTTTAGATAATTAGCCTATCATTTGAATAGTCGGATTCATTCATTCATTTTCTGAAGCGCTTAATCCTATTAGAATAATTAGGGTCACGGGGAGGCTGGTGCCCATCTCAGCCGACTCTGGGCAAGGGCAGAGTACACCCTGGACAGCTTGCCAGGCCATCGCAGGGCGGAAACGCTGACGGCTATGCAACCTACTCTTGACGAAAATCAGCAATGGTTCTTTTACATGCCTCCCACCACAGACATTGAGAGACATGGCCGGCATTTGATAACCCAGTTAGCTGCACTGGAGGAATAGTCGGATTATGTTCATAAACTAAACCTGTATTGGCAGGATCCTTGGATTTTATTTCACAGTTAAAGAGATCCCTGACTAAGAGAACTCCTCACATAGGGTAATGAGTATAAAGAATGGGCAACAATGTCACTGGTAAAATATATCTGAAGACAATTTAATAGAAAAGAAAATATACTTACAACATTACTCTTTACTTTAAAAAATATACACTATGTCCACAGTATAGAAACATGGCTTTCAGATGTACTACTTTCTTCCTACTGATAAATCGGCCTTGTTTATATTTAAAAGAAAAGCTGTCCAGTAGCAAATTCATATCGAGAACTTTACACACTGTACTACAGTGCTGTTTGGAAAAGTCTGTAAATGGACGCATCCTGCATGACCCTCTTCTGCCCCAAAGGACACGCCTACTTAGTGACAGAGAACATAACTGTACCACCACGAGTCAGTAAAGAGCACTACAATCAATCATTTATAAATCGTTGTTTGTCCTCTCCACTGTGGTAATATATGAAGGGCTGAGCGCCACAGTGGTCTAACCTCCCAAAAACTGGAAATGAGAGAAGGTTCATTATCACCTGCTGTTAAGAGGGTGATTTACACTAGAGGAGCGATAGAAGCGTGACTGACATTCGCGGCATCACATTTTGCTTGCCTGGTTCGTGAACGCATTTTCTTCCCCCGCCAAACATTTGCAAACCAATCACAAATTACTCGCAAATTGTCACGTGTGTTTTAGGTGATATACGTATTTAAGCTGCAAAATATTCACTTGCATGTGGAGTCGCAAAACATCTTGACAGGAATTTCAAAATTGGCATTTAAAAAAAAAAAAAAAAAAAAAAAGTAAATTCCTGTCAGTCACGTTTCTATCACACCTCTAGTGTGATCATCCCCTAAAAGACCAAAAAATGAGTTCCCTTCATCCTCCTTATGACCTTGAGTCATATCAAGAGCATTATACCTGATTTTGTTTCATTTTATTTATTTATTTATTTATTTTTCTTTTGCAAAAACTTGTGTAATTTTTCTTAAAAACAGCTTTCTGTTGGACAGACCACTCAGGTTCTCAGCCTTCATTACTGTTAGGAATCTTATGATTATTTTATATACTGTAAAGCTTCACGTTTGTTTGAATCTTTTTAATTAAACAGAATTAAATAAGCAAGAATTCTCACTGACAAATAAAAAGCAATACAATTTATATTGATTATTTACACCTACCAAAGCAGAGCCTCAGGCATCAATATATTTGTGGCCAGGAAAAAAAAAAGTTCCCACACATTATTGACTATTCACATATCTGCACTGCTTTTGTTCGCACGTCTTGGTGCTTTGCAGATGCAAGCATATTACTTAGTTTAATAGAAGCAAATTTCCGACTAATGATAAACTTTTTTTTTTATACATTTTGAAAAGAAATCTAAATTAGTAAGCCGATGATATTCTCACCTACGTAACTGATTTACTATTATTAAATTCCCTTTAATGAACTTCACATAATATCGATTGAGTTCTTTCCACCACATTGTTATTCTATTGTTTATAGCTGCACAATCTACTGTATGTATGTATTTTACTTACCACAACCTTTAATTAAAAGTTAGTTTATTGGTAAGGTAATGCCTACACCTAGTGCACTTCACTTCCATTTCTTTAATTGACATTATAATAATCAATAGTCAAATTAAGGGCAGCAGAACTTTAAATTGCGTCTAATGAAGTCATGTTAGATCATTAAATTCATATAATAACAGCAAGAAGTTAATTTTACTGAATAATAAAAAAAGTAAGCATACTTAACAGGCCACATTCATTTAGATATTTCAAATCCATAATAATACAGCCAGACCAGAATTATTGGCACACTTTAAATGAGTAAAAAAACAAAAAGGTAAACAAAGCTATAATCACAGTTGTCGTCACCCCTGCATTTTGTACTTGCACTTGCTGAGATTGTACCATGCAAACCCCTTTTTGCAAGCATAACATTATTAAGTCATCTATAAAGAGAGGAGAATAACAAGGAATATGACAGCATTTCCCAATATAGAATCCTACCAGACACTTCAGGGTCCCAGGGATGCTCCTGTGAACTCTTCCCTTCGGCTGCACCCCCACAGGTTTTCATTTAGGCTAAGGTCATGGGGTTTTTGGAATAGCCAGGTCAAATGTTTGATTATTTGGTCATTGAACCAATTTTATTTGTGGATTCAGATGTATATTCCAGATCATTACCCCCCTGGAAGATCATACCATGACTCAGTAATAGACTCTTGGGAGGGGCATTTAGATGATCATTTACAATCTCCTGGTGCTTCATGGAGTTTATGATGTATCCTCACAAGATTCTCAAGGCCTTAGGATGAAAACAATAGCCCCCAACACTACAGTTCATCCATCCTACCTAACAATGAGGAACCATCTTTTTTTTTAATACATAATCACCTTGAATATTTGCAGCCAAATGGCATTCCCCCCCCACAGGATTATTTTTTCAGCATCTCAACCTAGAAACCTCCAGGCACTTAACTTTTATGGTTAGATGAAAGAAGTGTTTTTTTTTTTTTTTGTTTTTTGTTTTTTTTAATGGCGTGCCTTCCGAACAGTATGTTGGCATAGAAGTGGCGTCTAATTGTAGATTTGGAGACTTGGTGACTCCAAAATGCAGCCGACGTCTACAAATCTCCAACTGGGTTCCATTTCTGCCTTCTAACTTTTTCACTTTGCTTAGGGGCAAAACATACTTACAAGCTCTTATAGACAGGTTCATTAAATGTAAATTATTCATTCATTCATCCGCTAAACCGCATAATGGTGCTAGGGCTAGGCGGGGTACCCCATGAACAGCCCACCAGTCTATCGCAGGGCCAACCCACACACATACACAACTATTCACACTCATATCTAGGGGCAATTTGGAACAGCCAATTCACCTAATGTCTTTGGACCATGGGAGGAAACTGGAGTACCTGGAGGAAACCCATGCAAGCAAGCGAAGAACATGCAAACTCCAAACAGAAACGCTCTCGCCAAACCCGGGACTCGAACCCAGGGAGTTCTTGCTGTGATGCGGACATGCTAACCTTTATGCCACCATGCTGCCTTATTTTTAATTACTAATTTGTTCATTTTAATAGCTATTGCTAATGATTTATAAAAGCCAAACGTTTTTGCCTAAATTCAGTTATGAATTTTCTAATCATCGCCATGACAAAACCTTACTTTATACCCCAGTATACAGGAAGCCATGCCTAATCTAGATTTCCTAAAAAATTCTAGGGGTGCTGACAATTAGGGCATGCACTTATGTTATTTATTAAAAAAAAAAAAAAAAACTATTAAACGTTAATTTTTTTCCTTATATTTTCATCGGGGGAAAAAAAAAGTTATGTAACCACAAAACCAAAAAGTGCATTTTTCACAAGCTTTTTATACCCATCTTTACCAAAGGCACCATTCATTCTGGAGCTGACTGTATTTATGGTTGTGTTCCTAATCTAGTCCTAAGGTATCCTGCACAATTTAACTTTCTTATTATTTATCTAACACACCAGATATATTTATCAATGAACCAGTAGAATGAATCAGGTGTTTGAACCAGTGATAATTGTACTTGGACTGAATTTAGGAAATATGGCGTTGTATCCTAGAAACTTAAACATAAGACTCCTCTGAAAAAAGCATTTTTTCAAAGTCTTCTGGCTGTGTGTCACTGCAGCTCCTCCTCCACTCCCGTTTGCCATGGACGATGGCCAGCGCCACTTCCTGACTCTTCTTAAGATTACTCTGGGTATCTTCACCTCCTTGCCAAAAGAAGTAGTTTCTCACGGCCTTTGTTGCGGCAGGTGACAAGCCAAACTGGGGTTTATTATACTTGTCTTGTTTCAGATCAGATCCTTTTGGTCCATGGGTATGGGGGGAATATGCATCTTGTTTTCCTAAAGCCTGCCAGTGGATATTCTCCAGACTCTTTGCTGTCTCCCGATCCAGCCCCAGACGTGTATTTCCAGGTTCGGATGCTCGGCGCTGAAGGGAAGCACACACAGTGGCCTTCTCCTCAACAGGAATGAGAGAGTATGATTTCTTTCTGTATAAGGCCAAGCGGCGAACACTTTGGCCATAGAATACAGACTGTGGCAAACCACTGGTATTGCCTCCTGAGGTGCTTTTTTGAGAGGGTTTCCGTGCTGGCATTTGGTTACCAAGTGAACATGCCTGGCTGTGAATCTCTCTTAGTTCTTTCACTTTTTGCATCTTTTCCAAGTCAGAGGAATAAACAGACCTGCAATGCTGTGTTTCAAGGAAGCTTCCCTCAGAGCAGAGAGGGCTGGTAGATCTTTTTGTATCCGGTGGAAGACCTGGGTCTTGAGCTCTTCTCTCCTTGCAATGGCATGTTTTGGGGAAATTCTCAGAATGAAGGAGTGGATCACCGATGTCCTTGCCATCTAGGCCTCCACTATCCTTAGACAGGGAAAGTCTGTGGTCTTTCTTAAGCCATGTATTTGGATGCAGCCCATGACTGCTCTTCAGCTGGCTCCAGTCTAATTTGTCTTTAGGTTGATGTTCCTTAACAGAAGGTATGGTTGAACCAGAAGTTTCAGTCACAATGGCAGAAAATCGGGGAGAAGATTTCAATGATGACTTGACGCTACCTTGTGTATGAGGGCAATGTTTGTTGAAGTCAGCAGACTGCTGAGAGAAAGCATTGTCAAGAGAGCTCACGGAAGGATGTGTTGGTGAAGCCCCAGGGGAGCAGAGATTTGTGTAGCTGGTATCGAGATGTAGGTGTGAAGATTTCAGTTGCTCTTTCGTTTGCTGAGGGACATTCCTCTCGTTCGGATCCCTCTGACTCGGATCACAACGCTTCTCCAGCCGCAAGGTGTTTAAGTCAACCTCAAGATGTACATGTACATCACTTCTTCCTTGGCTTGTCACACATTCATAACTGCCCTTTCTGTATTCCCTACATTCTAGGTACCTAGTCAAGGATGAAGACGAATTGCAAATGGCAGGCTCAGAAGAACGTCTCAGTTGACGAACACCCTTAGGAAAAGCAGATTCCTTACATGGAGAAAGCAGGTGAAGAGTGGCTGGACTCACCGCTGGGGATTTTTTGACTGGGCAGGCTAGTGATGGGAGAAAAAGTTGTGTGTTGATGGAGATGTCTGGGTCAGTATCAGTTTGATCCAGGTCACAGTCACTTAGTGTGAGGACTGAATCGTAACTGCGACTGTCTGGCTTGCCTCGTGATCTCTGCATGGGCTGAAAAAGTGATCCGGAGTCATCGTTCAACTCATTCTCGAGGCTGTCATAGGACGAGTCCGTCATCTGATAAGACGACACATCTGCTTGGAAAGTGAAAGAGTTTGAGTTTGAGAGAATCGGTTTGCGCACAGTATTTAACATACGAACGAGGTTTTATTACCTGATCCATGACTGCAGCTCCGAGGGAATCCATCAAATAGTGTAGTCACATCTTCTCCCATTATTGCTACACAATTTTCAATCATTATCCTTGCTAAATCACAGACCTGAAACAAAGATTAAAAGGACTGACTTAAGTATTCGTTCGTCTTCCATAATCACTTTATCCTGGATGGATGGGTCCAGGGCACACACACTCATTCAAACCTAGGGAGATACTTAGTGGTTAATCCACATAACTATATAGGCAGAAATGTATTCGTTCGCTGAACCGCTTGCACAAATGCAACATTTAAATATAGCATTATATCACTGAAACTGACCCATTACCACCAGGTGGGCATGACCAAATTAGCGAAGAAAAAAAAAAAATTAAATAACCCCCCCCCCCATTTGAAGATTTTACAAGATGTCTAGGGTTTAACCTCTCAAGGTCGAAGGTAATTGTCTCATCTGAAAGTCCGTATTAAAAGTCCATTTGAAAATCCTTTTAGTGTTACATAATGACAGCATGTCTACCGGCACTCATTTCAAAGTCATAAGCGCTCTATCTCTTTGCTCTTTGTCACCTTGCTCTGACCTAGACATTCCAAACTCAAATCATCTCTGGGACTAAGGTAGGGTAGTATCCCCACCAAGTTTGGTGAAAATCCTTGCATGGGTGTGGTCAGGATTTTGTTCACAGAGAGACAAATAGACTCGCAAACATTACATACACATCTAATGCATTTGGCAGACGCTCTTATCCAGAACGACTTACAAGTATTAGTTTTATACAACTGAGCAATTGAGGGTTAAGGGCCTTGCTCAAGGGCCCAACAGTGGTGGTACGGGGATTGAACCACTGACCTTCAGATCCGTAACCATTAAGCCACCACTGCCCAGTACAGTACCATTACCTCCACCAAAACAAAATGATTTGGGCAGAGGTCACAAATATAATATCCTATACAGAGCCTAAACAGCCGAAACAGTGAAAACACTTAGTTCATAAATGTCTAGACACAAGTTGATCCCTCAGTATGTAACTGTACACAGCAATGTGACAGAGACAGGGAAGGGCTGCAGGATAAAATACCGAGGTTCTTATTATATTATAAACATTACTACTACAATAAAACCTGCACAAACAAATTCTGTTTAGTTTGAGATTGCAGTGGTTTACATTGGCAGCCTTTAAACCAACACGACAAGATCAGTGTTTTCAGGGAATGTTAAAATCTACATTTTTGGGGTCTGAATGGCAACACACAGGCTGCCACAAGCATATCCAAACAAACAGCATGACTCGAGCGCTCCATCTGAGCGAGATAATGTGAGAATGACACTGACCTCAAGAATCTAAAGGAAATGCTTGAAATATTTCCCAGCAAACTCAAAATCATCTCCAAAACAAAAAAAAAATGTGTGACAGACTATTCTCATATAAAAGATGTAATAGATCATGAATGACTTATACATTTTTTCAAGGTTTACGTTACATTCATTGTTTAAGCGTAGCTGATAAGAAAGGGACAACGAAAATGAATGTACTGTTGTACATTTTATTCCCACAAATACTATTCAATAAGAAATCCAAACATTACATGAAAATGATAACCTCACTCGCTCTCACTCATTTGCCCAACCACTTAATCTATTAGGGTCACGGGGGGTTCAGGAGCCTATCTCAGCCGACAATGGGCGAGGGCAAGATATACCCTGATCAGCTCGCCAGACCACGCAACACAACAACAATTCTCACTCTCATTCACACCTGTTCACACCTGGAAGAGCCAATTACCCTAATGTCCAAACCGGACTACCCAGAGGAAACCCACCTGTGAGCCTGAGCCTGGGACTTGAACCCAGTACCTTCTTGCTATAAGGAAGACATGCTAACAGCACTAATAACACCACCGTGATTATTAAATGATAAGCTGTGATTTCGAAAACTGCAATTCGTCTCGTTTTGACAAAATTCAAAATTTGTTCAAAATTCATGCCAATTTTTAGGAATAAAGATAAAGTTGTATGTCAAAGTCATATTTTAATAGAGATTAACCAGTAACAGTGATATTCTGAAAGGGTGAAACCAACCTTTTTGGTACCTTCTCCTTCCATCTCAGGGGTGCTTGGACCTGGGGACCAGAGCATGCTGGGAGAAATGCATATGGCCAGGTTCAAGGCATTCATTTGGTTGTCTTCAGCCCGGAGCTGAATGTTGTAGAGCACTGCCAAAAGATGCTTTAGGAGTAGGGTGTTTTCAGAAGGAAGAGACGTCACCAAACTGGAATTTAGGAACAATGATCCTTTAGTTTCATGGCACTGTCAAATTAATGCTGGATTTCTAACTGAGATTCTCAAGTCCTAATTCAGATGCAGAATAAAATACCCCTGAATGGCCTTTAGGTGACTGTCCTCTGCTTCCTCAGACAAATCCATGGTGGCCATCCATTTCTCATAGAGATCTGACAACAGCAGGCTGCCTGGGATGCTACGCAGAAAGTCCTGCATTATGTACACACACATACACAAATACAAATTTTTGGCACACCTGTACAGTTCGAATAGGTTTTGGCTTAAAAGAGATAAACAAGTAAGGTGTTCAGATAAACACTTTGAATTAATGTTTTCTGCAGAGCATCGCATTTATATGGGGTGATTTCATATAAACAGTGTTTAGGTATTTAGGCAGGTGAGATCAGAGCAACTGCTCTTGAATGCAGACCAAAACGATAAATCCAGGAATGTGATGGTCTCCCATCCCACAGCTCCAAAAGTAATTTGATTGAAGTGACAAAATCAATTATGGGTTGCGGGGAGGCTGGCACCCATCTCAGCTGACTCTGGGCGAAGGAGGGGTACACCCTGCACAGCTCGCTAGTCCATTGCAGAGCCAACACACACACACACACACACACACACACCACCATTCACACTCACTCTCACACCTAGGGGCAATTTGAAACAGCCAATTAGCCTACTGTGCATGTTTTTGGACTGTGGGAGGAAACCAAAGTACCCAGAGGAAACCCACGCAAGCATGGGGAGAACATCCAAACTCCACATTGAAACACCCCAAACCAGGGAATAGAACCCAGGACCTTCTTACTGTGAGGCAGACGTGCTAACCACCGCGCTACCGTGCAGCCTCTAGTCTAGTATAGTGTATAACAAATATTTAAATAATTTTAAAAAGATGCCAGAGTTTGCATTTCCCCCTGTACTTGCGTGGGTTTCCTCCAGTTTCCTCCGACAGTCCAAAAACATGCACGGTAGGCTAATTGGCTGTTCCAAATCACCCCTAGGTGTGATAGTGAGTGCGAATGGTTGTGTGACTGTTGGCACTGCGATGGCCTGGCAAGCTGTCCAGGGTGTACTCCGCCCTTGCCCAGAGTCGGCTGAGATGGGCGGCAGCTTCCCCGCGACCCTAATTAGGAAACAGCACTTAAACAGCGCTTATTCCGTAGAGTTTTGTTTTTGTCTGGGCAGGGTTTTATTTACTATAAATATATATAAACATATATATATAAATATATAAATGTCTGTATCTTAGAATAAAGATATGTAACATAATATCTCAGACATTATCTGCGTGCTATCATGCGAGTGATTATCCAGTAAGTCAACTGGGGTAAACATGTGGTATGCATATGTGCAAAATCATAAACAGAGTCCAATTCAGGGAAAAAAAATGACATGGATACAAAACAGCTAGCAACAAACAAACATATGCATACATCACTTACAAATAATTAGGAGAGGATGCTAGCCTAATAAAACCATAATACCAAATAAAGCAGACCTGCTTTGGTTACATCAAGTTTTAGTTTGTTTTTAAATTTTGAGTATTGAGTTTTTAAGTATGTTTTACAGCACATGACTTACCTTCAGTACAGCAGCAATCATAAAGATAGACTGTCTGCTCATCGGAACAACCTGGATTCCTGAGTCTAGTTTGTCTCTCAGTTCCCTGCAAGCTTTGGCCCCAGCAGAGCGCCGGAAAATTCCCCTTGTGAATGGCCCCTCTTGGAACAGAAACACTAGCATGTCCTGCAGAGGAAAAAAAATGAAGTCCGATATAGTAAGTTATGGAGGATGTTATTTACTGAATATTCCAGATGTGGAAAGAAATTACTGTTAACCTGCCATGTGAACTGTCATTCCAGCAACTGTACATCAAAATACTCAATAGACACATTCATAATTCTTGAAGAGCCTTACATTCCGTCAGTGTTAATACTCAAACAGTTCACTTATTCAGGAGAGGTATGCGATGTGGATATGCTTGAGAAATATCCTGCCCCAAGAGCGAGAGTAAAATACAGTATGCACTTTAACATAGTGGTGAAAAGTTTTCGAACTGAATATTGTAGGAAGGATTAATGGAAGTTATCTTTGAACTCTATTTCACAATCTGTAGCAAAAGCCATTCATTCATTCATTCATTTTCTAAGCCCCTTAATCCTAATTAGGGTCACGGGGAGGCTGGCGCCCACCTCAGCCGTCTCTGGGCGAGGGCGGGGTACACCCTGGACAGCTCGCAAGGCCATTGCAGGGCCAACACTTACACAACTATTCACACTCACACCTAGGGGCGATATTGGAACAGCCAATTAGCCTACCGTGCATGTTTTTGGACTGTCGGAGGAAACCGGAGTACCCCAAGGAAACCCACGCAAGCATTGGGAGAACATGCAAACTCCACTCAGAAATGCCCGAGACCGGAAATTGAACCCAGGCATTTTTGCTGTGAGGCGAACGTATTGCACTGCAACACCGTATTGCCCTCTGTACGAAAATGTGCCTAAATTCATGACCTGGCCGATTTGAAAACATAACTCTGATTGGACAATTGTGGTATTCAGAGGTCTGCTATTTCTTTATGAGCACTGTTGTTAAAGAGTACCGGTACTGGTCATCCTTACAACATAATTTGGGCATATTTAATATGTTTAAGCGAGACAGATGCTTATTTTAATTGGTAATTTTATCCTGGGAATTGCTCGCAGGGGCTGAACTGCTGGAGTTAGCAGGCCTTTTTTCCTCCCAGAAGTGACGTCATGTTGTGCGGAGTTGATGTCTCTTGTGGAGACAGGGGGACATTACATTCTAGTGACTCTAAAGATGAGAATGCTGACAGAGATGAGCGTGATGGTGAATCCAAACTGGCTTATGCAGCTAACGTTTTGCCAACTCGGCTTTCCTGTCGTCAATTGGTTTAGGAACAAAAAGAAATGTTTTCCACGATTTCTGCGATTGTTGTTTGCGCAGCTCAACACTGGTCCATGTGTTATGCTACACAGGGTCAGTGACGTAGCCCAGCCAATCCAACGGGTTTGCGTCACTACCAGGCTGGAACAGCCAATCAGAAAGGCAACATGCCTAGAATCGTAACACTCACGAAGACTTTGAAAACGGACAAGGACTGATGTTATTCGCGATCATTTTAAAGAGCTGGTAACATTATTTCACCACAGGTACCCTTTAACTATAATTAGAGGAAGCAATAAAATCATTAACGTAATTTTTAAATCAATGTTTGTGTCAAATTATTAGTTTCTTTAGTAAGGAGTTGTGTAATAAGTGGAATAACAAACAGAAAGCGGGTCATTATCTTGAAATAATCCCTGACATGTAGCAGAGGTTCACTGTACATTATCTCTTATTTGATTTATCACATTGTAATATATCATTGTTTCTTTCATAGGCGGAGCCTACGCAGGACAGTCGACATGGTCTAGGACTAATTATTGAATGAAAAATTGTGTTGATTAACAATGCAAGACACAATCAATAACTGACGTTTTGTTAAGAAGCATTTAACATTTACAAAAAGAGGAGCTTTAGAGATACGGTGAGGAGCTCAGACATCCAAAGGGAGGTCGAGGTAGAGCCACTGATCCTCTGCATGGAAAGGAGTTGATTGAGGTGGTACAGGCAGTGGTTAAACATGTCTCCTGGTCGCCATGCTTTAGAGGTTTGCTGGGCAAGTGGGAGGAGACCCTGAGGCAGACCCAGAACTTGCTGGAGGGACCATCTGGCCAAAACTGTCCGGGGATCCCCAGGAGGAGCTGGAGTGTGTCGCTGGGGAGGGATGCCTGGGTTTCCCTCCTAGACCTTTTGCTTCCGCGACCTGACCCCGGCTGAGTGGAAGAAAATGGACGGACGGATTCTCGGAGGAGTTTGCACTTTCCGAGTTAAATTATATATTGTGTGTGTGTGTGTGTGTGTGAGAGAGTGAGAGAGAAAGGAAAGGGAGAGAAGGGGGGCTGATGAATGACCGCAGATGACTATTTCCCACAGTAATAATGTAGGTGATAAGACACTTACTTGTCTCTTGGATGCTTCACAATATTCAGTATAACTACAAACCAATAGAATGTGTGACATGTTGTTCAGTAAAGATTGTAGCCTTTGTCAGGTCACTGTGGTACAGGGCATCCCCCATTGCTAGGTTTATATTACACCACAATCTCTTGTGTCATTCCTTACATAACAGCACGGTTCTATCAGGAGTTCTGTCTATAATTCAAATATTTATATAAAAACACCTGTCTAATTATCCCTATGACAACAAATTATTTACACAGATAACCCCAACAGGGGGGCACGGTGCAGTGGCTTACACATCTGCCTCACAGCACGAAGGTCCTGGGTTCGATAAGGGTGTTTTTTAGAGTTTGCATGTTCTCCACGTGCTTGTGTGGGTTTCCTCCAGGTACTCCAGTTTCCTCCTACAGTCCATAAACATGCACAGTAGGATAATTGGCTGTTCCTCGCCTTCGCCCGGAGTTGGCTGAGATGGGCGCCAGCCTCCCTGCGACCCTAATTAGGATTAAGCGGCTTAGAAATTAAATGAATGAATGATCTCAAAAGATGTAATATATAAGAAGTCTAATTAATATATAAACATGTTCATATGTTTTAATTTAACAAAATAAAAGTCCTTAGCATAAGTTCATCCACATCATCATCATCTTCATCTTCGTCCGGTTGGTCTGGGGTCGGGTCGTGGTCGCAGCAGCCTAAAAAGTGAGGTGCAGACGTCCCTCTCCCCAGTTACTTCCTCCAGCTCTTCTGAGGGCCACCAGGGCGTTTTCCGACCAGCCGAAAGTCCCTCCAGTGTGCTCTGGGTCCACCCTGGGGTCTCTTCTTGGGGTCTTCCTGATTGGACATTCCCGAAACACCACACCAGGGAGGTGTTCAGAAGGCATTCTAGATCAAATGTTATCTCTATGATATTTTTTTGTTAATATGACATACTAAAAGGTTCATAATTTTGCAAATTGTTTTCACCATTATTTTATAGCCTGTTCATAGTTACTATACTGTGTGTAATAAGAAGAAATATTTTATTTAGACGGCATTCCAATGCACAAAAGGCAAAAAAGATGTTCCACATTTAATTCCTCAGTCTAACTGTAAATACAGTACATCAAAATTATTATGTCATTACTGTAACACTGCAGTGCATTGGCTCATATCACACCACCGCCTCATAGAATTTTCTCAGATAACCACAACATGTACCATCAATATTTTTTTATTTACTTCACCCATCTTTGAAAAGAAAATCTATCATTAGCTAGCTCTCTCACCCTTGCACATGATATGCAATGATATCTTTTCTTCTTATTTGCGAACAAATTTTTTTTAAAACAAAGTTTTGACAAAAATGATAAACAAGATTTAATTTCTTAAATGTTCTTTTAAGGGGCAAAGGCTTCACCTGATCCATCCTGTATTAAAGTCTTTAAAAGTTTGCAAATTTACCCATAAATAACATTAATTTATTTTCTAAACCGCTTGATCATAATTAGGGTCACGGGGAGGCTGGCGCCCATCTCAGCTGACTCTGGGCGAGAGCGGGGCACACCCTGAACAGCTCACCAGGCCATCGCAGGGCCAAAACTCACAACCATTCACACACACACACACACCTAGGGGTGAATAGGAACTGCCAAATAGCATTCTCTGCATGTTTTTGGAGTGTGGGAGGAAACCAGAACACCCGGAGGAAACCCACATAAGCAAGGGGGGCCATGCAAACTCTACACAGAAACACCCGAGCCCAGGTATCGAATCTAGTGTTCTGCTTAGTCCTCATTATTTTCACAAAATGCAATGAACCATGCCTCATACACAAATATTGTCATGATGCAGGGATGAAGGTGTATGCATATGCAGATAAAACAAGGCTTCTGATAAACACACAGGCAGAAAACACAATCCACAATTGTAGTCAGAAAGCAGGCAAAGTTTAGCTGATCAGGCAAACAGAATATCAGAGACAGTCAAAATTGAGCAGTAACTAAAACAAAAGCTTGGTATGCACTGGGAACAAGACACAGGAGCAATACTTCACACAGAGCTTATCAGTCCTTATACAGTGCTGGTAATTAGTGGAATGGGAACCAGGTGTGCAGAGCACGTGACAGAGTCGTGACTGGAGTGTCAGTAGTCAGGTGACTGAGATCGGTGAGGAGCAGTGCGAGTTCTGAGTGTGCTGTGACAGATACAAGCTATAGCTAATGTACAAGCTAGCTAGGGCTGTCCAACTGTACTAAAGTACTAAACTAAAGTAACTTTCCATTAGGTCCAGTAGGTCTAACACCGGGATCTAATCAGATAATTAAAAGTTCTACTTTGTCTTCGTTAGACAGAGCATGTTTCCCATAACACACGAAAGGTCCGTGAACGCGTGTTCGCTCCACCAGTCATTATAAGCCGTAATGTTTCAAAAGAGTCTATCTGAATTTATTCATAGTACAATTCGTGTGCTGTTGTTAAATAATAAGTTTTCCATTTTTAAATCCTAGTAATAAATGCAGTATAAACCTATATATTTCGCAAATTATTCATTCATTCATTTTCTGAACTGCTTATTCCTAATGAGGGTCGCGGGGAGGCTGGCGCCCATATCAGCCGACTTTGGGCGAGGGCAGGGTACACCCTGGACAGCTCGCCAGGCCATCGCAGGGCCATCAGTCACACAACCGTTCACACTCACACTCACACCTAGGGGTGATTTGGAACAGCCAATTAGCCTACTGTGCATGTTTT